>OW964572.2:13142023-13594532 GCA_943138885.2 Tholera decimalis
TTTTATTTCACGCCACCTGCTACTGTACACGTACAATACTCGCTACTGTACCTGCACAGTTACAGGTAATGTGAAGGATAATATTTTTATGTGTATGCTCAGTTGCGGGTATGGTTAGTGCCCAGTTACAAGTAACGTGAATAATAGTACTTTTTAATGTGCATGCATATTAAAAAGTACTGTCCTTCACATTACATGTAACTGTGAAATCAATTACCCGCTACTGTGCAAGCACATTGAAAAGTACTGTCCTTCACATTACATGTAACTGTGAAATGCATTACCCGCTACTGTGCATGAACATTGAAAAGTACTGTCCTTCACATTACTTGTAACTGTGAAATACATTACCCGCTACTGTGCATGCACATTAAAAAGTACTGTCCTTCACATTACATGTAACTGTGAAATACATTACCCGCTACTGTGCATGCACATTAAAAAGTACTGTCCTTCACATTACATGTAACTGTGAAATACATTACCCGCTACTGTGCATGCACATTAAAAAGTACTGTCCTTCACATTACATGTAACTGTGAAATTAATTACCCGCTACTGTGCATGCACATAAAAAAGTACTGTCCTTCACGTTACATGTAACTGTGAAATTAATTACCTGCTACTGTGCAAGCACATTAAAAAGTACTGTCCTTCACATTACATGTAACTGTGAAATACATTACCCGCTACTGTGCATGCACATTAAAAAGTACTGTCCTTCACATTACATGTAACTGTGAAATACATTACCCGCTACTGTGCATGCACATTAAAAAGTACTGTCCTTCACATTACATGTAACTGTGAAATTAATTACCCGCTACTGTGCATGCACATTGAAAAGTACTGTCCTTCACATTACATGTAACTGTGAAATTAATTACCCGCTACTGTGCATGCACATTGAAAAGTACTGTCCTTCACATTACATGTAACTGTGAAATTAATTACCCGCTACTGTGCATGCACATTGAAAAGTACTGTCCTTCACATTACATGTAACTGTGAAATTAATTACCCGCTACTGTGCATGCACATTAAAAAGTACTGTCCTTCACGTTACATGTAACTGTGAAATTCATTACCCGCTACTGTGCATGCACATTAAAAAGTACTGACCTTCACATTACATGTAACTGTGAAATTAATTACCCGCTACTGTGCATGCACATTGAAAAATACTGTCCTTCACATCACATGTAACTGTGAAATTCATTACCCGCTACTGTGCATGCACAGTAAAATCAACTGTTTGCTTAAAGTTGTATGACAGTTATAGGTACTATCATAGTTCAGTTATACCTACTGTTTTTTTACTGTCTGGAGGAAGGAGAAGGAAAATCTGAATTTTCCTTTTACTGTTTTACTTACTGTTTTACGAACAGTAAGAATAACCGGCCAGAAAACAGTAGCAGATGCACAGTAAAATCTACTGTCATAACTCAACTGTTTTTTTTCAGTTAATTTTACTTATTTGGACAATAGGCTCCATTTTTACTGACCAAAACGGTGAATATTACCGAAAAATCGGTTGGTATTACCGATTTTTTTTTTCAGTGTAAACTAAACAAACGAAGTAGGTAGGTATGTATATCTTAGTGTATTACGTCTTTTTTTCAGGGTGGGAAAATCATCGAATGACTCCTCCTGCTGTGGGTGAGCGGGAGTGTCAGACTTCTACTGACTAAAACCCACCCTGCTCCTTCCGTTCTTCTGCACTTGCGTTCCGGGGCTGCAGTGTCCTGTTAGAACTTTCCCACAACCCCGTAAGGCAGTAGCCCTATCGGGCCCCGTCATTGCTGCTGCCTGCTCATTGAAGCGCGCGCGGAATACGGTATAACCTTGAAGTTGACCAATGCGGTTGATATGCTATAGTTATGCGTTCCTTAATGCCCTGATCGGCTTTCAGTCTTAACAATAAAGCTGCTGAGTACTAGTGTTCTACTATGCACAACTGCCTAATTACCTGACTTCCGCAACCGCTGGGTTTGGCTGGAGCAGAAAGGAGTCTACTAAATGTGATATATCTTTATAGTGTACACGTTGATGTATATAGTTATAATTAATTAGTAGAACGGTATGATAGACTGCGATTATGCGCCTATCAGTCAAGTGGATTTTT
Organism: Tholera decimalis; assembly: GCA_943138885.2. NCBI lineage: Eukaryota > Metazoa > Arthropoda > Insecta > Lepidoptera > Noctuidae > Tholera > Tholera decimalis. The sequence continues at coordinate 13,144,149 of OW964572.2, forward strand.
CATTAGGCAACACGGTATCTCTTGTTAAGAACAGTGTCAGATATTCTGGCTGCTGATTACCTGTGACGTCTGCAAAAGATGTACAAATAAATTACGACGAATCTCGTTATGTTAAAATGGTGACCCCTGGATCGATCTCGGCAAGTGATGCTTAACTGGAAAAATTCACCCGCGAGGCTGTTATTATTCAGCTCTGAGTAACATTATCATTTTTTTTTTAGGTTAGTCACATGTTATTTTTGTCAAATGTATTTCGCAAAGCATAACCTTACTTTATGCATCCAGTTTTCTATGTAGGTCACCGCATTGCAGATTCATCATCAGCGTTTTGCGGTTTGCTGCATAACTACTTTAATCTATATCTTGTTCTAAATGTTTCGGTATAGCTTCTTTTTACCACCATTAATTTAGTTGATTAGATTGCTTAATGAAATGTTGTATAGGTATGATTTGGTTTTTATTTAAGGCTACCTAAGTCTTTCTCTTTTGTCACCTTATCTTTTGGTGAAAATTTTATAAAAAATTGAGTTCATAGTTTAAAAGAAGTAAGTGAAGAAACCGACGTAGACAGAGTGTAATTTTCTTTCAAACTACACAATAATTATTATTCATCATTTACCTCGTTACTAACCATTTGGGACGCACAATATGGTTTTTACTGACATATTTAGCTTACTAGATTTGGCTGGAGAAGAAAGCAGGCTACTAAACGTGATATATCTTAACAATGGGCACTTTGATGTACATCGTTATAATTAGTAGAAGGGTATGCTAGACTGCGATTATACGCCTATCAGTCAAGTGGATTTTTCATTACCGGAATACAGACTACTCCCATATTCTTCACTAAATCACCAAACCACTCGCGAAATTCTCAATTGCTATTATTACAGATAGAATTTTACACATATAATATTAGTGCTGATGCACTAATATTATATGTGTAAAATTCTATCTGTTAAGTTTTCATGACTAAACTGTTGAACCTACGATAGTGATTTTAAACTAAGGGTTGGTTTTGTTTTATTTATCCTTAAGAGTCTCGGATAGGGGATGAAAGGTTCTATCAAATCTTTTCTACGCGAACAAAGTCGCAGCAAGCAGTTTGTCTTTACTATACGGGGTTTTTTGATCGTCAACTATGTTCCTTTCCTATTTATTTTATGTCAGACTAGCTTTTGCCCGCGGCTTCACTCGCGTGGAATTTGGTCTGCCACATAAAGTTTCGTGACAAATCATTTTAAATAAATATTTTTTTAACAATAAGTTCTACTCCGTATCCGAAATTTCAGATGTCTAACTTCAATACCGATGGATTCCATACAATCTTTGAACCCCTATTATATTAAGGGGGAACCCTTGGAGGTCGAATAATCGAAATTCCTTTCTTAGTGCTCATTTAAGCTTTATGTTTTCGGTTGTGCGTCGACCGCTGGTTGTGTTAGTCAATCAAGTTACAGTTTTATTATAAACTTCGCCTGTGTGGTGTGTTGATAAAAAATAGCCTATATCCCTCCTCAGGCTTTAGATTATTCATATCTAATTTCATCACAAACAGATCAGCACAGCCATGATACATACAATGACACTGATTAACAAACGGGACCAACAGAGGTTACTTTCGTTTATTGTTCGTTTGAGTCAAGGATTAGTATGTAATGTTATTGAATTAATTGAAATGAATTACTTCGTTCGGTAGCAGCGACCAAAACTAAAAGGATTAGAATAATTTACAATAAAAGCTAATCTATCAAAGTGTTTTTAGTTTTAGCGGTCCTACTTACCTACTGGAATATACTCCTGTAAACTATGTTACTTGATTTGTTTCTTTATGCGAAAATATGTAGATTTTGCTAGTAAGAAACACGTGAGCAAGCTACGTAGAGCTGGCCGTGGGAAAAACAGGGCGTGCCTAAATATATCCCTGCTACCTTTAAAATTTGCTCTTGCGATTTATTGATAGTCACTGAAAATGCAAATTTAAGTGGAAACTGCAAACGTTTGAAATTAAAAAGTAAGTTATTAGGTATTATAGGGATGCGTGGTATAAGCACATTGTCGCCCTTAGCTATTGACTTGATCCAAAAAAAACGAAACAATTCTCTGTTTTTACTAAAAATACACTAATTAAAAGAAATAATCATGCCTATTGTATGAATTAATAAATCGCTTCGAAAATCGAATTTGCTGTAGAAAAAATATGCATAATGAACACAACCATTCGACGTCTGCGCACTTATCATGACGCGTCATTGTTTGGATCACATCGCCTCTCCTCCCGCTCCCCCGCTTTACTCGCCGCGCGTATTTATGTCGCTCGAGCTCCATTCAATACAATCTTATCGTGATAACTTTTAAACAATGCATTCAAATTACTTAGTGTAAAAGACAAAGTTTATCTACATTAAATACTTAAAGTGACAAATTTATCTATTTTGATAAGAGTTTGATAATTAATCTGAAATGTGCTTTGTAAAAAAGCCTCCAATTTAATTGTATTTATGGTTCACTATTTTGGTCATAGTGGCTTCCGCATAAAAGGTAGATATATGCTGTCGCGGTCTTTTATTTAGAACTATTTAAGACAAAAAATCCTACAGTACATTATATTTGTGTATCTCCTACGGTTTTAGCAGCGCACGCAAAGATAGCTTTTAGAGGGCAGAATTTTTTCTGACTTACTTGATATATATCGTTATTGTATGACCAAATTGCAAAAAAATCATGATTAATTGTAGCCTAAGTGTAGTTTTGATGTATAACCTATGTTATTGTAAAGTTTCATTCAACTCCGTTTAGTAGTTTTTGCGTGAAAAAGTAACAAACATACATTCATCCATCCATCGATCCATCGTTCGCATTTATAATATAAGTAGGATAAAAATCATAAACCGGTTCACAAAATACTTCTACCCACCAAGTTTCAACTCTGTTGTCTTAATTATTTCCGAATAAAGTGGCTGTGACATACGGACGGACAGACAGATAGATATGACGAATTTATAAGGGTTCCGTTGTTTGCCATTCGACTACGGAACGCTATACTGCCGCCATAAGGAAAAAAGACGCATCTAATATTTTTTTCGAAATTGAGTTATCTAAATATTAGAATATATCAGAAAAATCAGAAAAAAAAATGGCATCTACCAGTATTTTTATATTTCGCATAAATTAAACAGAACCCTATGAATCTCACTGTTAAATAAGACGTATCTGCCATATGAATAAAATATTACTAAATAGAAAAGACATTTCTGACGTACACTAAGTTGAAAAGACGCATTTCAGTAGAAACGTCTTATTTATTTACAAAATATTTAATTCTTCATACAATTAAAAGACACTTCTGCATAGTCATAAGAAGAAAAGACTGTTCTACGTAGATGTGCCTTTTTAACTTAGAATTAGGAAAAATAAGCAGGCGCAAGTGGCAATTGTGCCCTTTCTACTTAGTATTGCTAGTTATACGGGGTGAAGTGGGACTCGCGGTTAGAATACCGCCCTTCAGTTGCGTCCAGGCAGCCAAAGAAACGCGCGCGGCCCTTCGTGCTTTTATAAATCCATATCCATACTTCCATACTATCCATATCCATCCATACTAATATTATAAATGCGAAAGTAACTCTGTCTGTCTGTCTGTCTGTCTGTCTGTTACCTTTTCACGCCTTAACCGCTAAACCGATTTACATGAAATTTGGCAAGGGAATAGTTGAGGACCCTGGGAAGGACATAGGATAGTTTTTATCCCGATGTAAGGTTCCCGCAGGATAGTTTTCGAATTGTATCTTTGTTGCTCCTTTTCGCAAAAACTACTGAACGGATCTTAATGAAATTTGGTAAGGAGACAGTTGACATCCTGTAAAAACTCATAAGCCATTTTTATCTCGGAATTTCCACGGGTTTGGGATTTACGCGGGGAAAACCTCCCACTCGAACGAAGTCGCGGACAAAAGCTATCCATACTTTAATACTAATAATATAACTCCATACTTCCATATCCATATCCATACTATCCATACTTCCATATCCATTAATACTTCCAAGCTAATATTATAATAATACGAAAGTAACTGTCTGTCTGTCTGTCTGTTACCTTTTCATGCCTAAACCGCTGAACCGATTTAAATGTTTGGCATGGGAATAGTTTAGGACCCTGGGAAATACATAGCATAGGTTACGTCCCGGAAATCATTCCTATAGGATCAATAATGTCCCCGCCCTACCCACACACATAATACACTTAGACCGCTAAACCGATTTGGATGAAATTTGATATGGAGATAGTTTCAGACCCTGGAAAAGACATAGTATAGTTTTATTCCCGGAAATCATTCCTAAAAGATGTAAAAATGGTGTTGGAATTTTGTATAGGGAATCAATGATGTCCCCGCCCTCCCCACCCACATAATACACTTGACCGCTAAACCGATTTGGATGAAATTTGCTATGGAGATAGTTTTAGACCCTGGAAAAGACATAGGATAGTTTTTATCCTGGAAATCATCCCTTAAGGATGTAAAGGGGTGTTGGGACTTTGTATTCCCCCTCTCAATTCATTCAAATCGCGTATTCAAGAACCACTCATAACATTTTTTTTAAACTACACAACTGCATGTAGAAATCTTTGTTTAGAGCTGGGGTCAAACCAACATCATGCACCAATTAACAGTTACGCCATTCGTGTCGCTTAAATTTTAACCAATCAAGTTAATATACGAATCATTTCTATTTCAAAATCGGGGCAATATGCGTTTGCCCTTTTGAAAATAGGAGAAGATAGTGTGGCAAAAGATATCAACGGGATGATTTATTTGAGCTGAACTGAATCTGAAACTGAAACTGAAGCTGAAACTGAAGCTGAATCTGAAACTGAAACCAAAACTGAAGCTGAAGCAAAAACTGAAACTGAAACCAAAACTGAAGCTGAAGCTGAAACTGGAACTATAGCTGATTCTGACGCTGAAACCAAACTGAAGCTGAAACTGAAACTAAAGCTGAAGCTGAAACTGATGCTGAAACCAAAACAGAAGCTGAAACTGAAGCTGAAAATTAAGCTGAAACTGTAGCTCAATCTGAAACTGAAACCAAAACTGAAGCTGAAGCTGAATCTGAAACTGAATCTAAAACTGAAACGAAAACTGAAGCTGAAGCTGAAACTTACGCTGAAACCAAACTGAATCTGAAACTGAAGCTGAAACTGATGCTGAAACCAAAACTGAAGCTGAAGCTGAAGCTGAAACTGAAACTGAAGCCGAAACTGGAACTAAAGAAAGCGAAGCGATAAGACCGCCATTGTTACCATAGAATAAGCAATATTGTTAAATAGGTGTGTTTAAATTTTGGTGTACAATAAAGTATATTCTATCTATCTGTCTAACTGTAGCTGAAACTGACGCTGAAACCAACCTGATGCTGAAACCAAAGCTGAAGCTGAAACTGACGCTGAAACCAAACTGAAGCTGAAACTGAAACAAAATCTGAAGCTGAAACTGATGCTGAAACCAAAACTGAAGCTGAAGCTGAAACTGAAACTGAAAATTAAGCTGAAACTGTAGCTGAATCTGAAACTGAATCTGAATTTGAAACTGAATCTGAAACTGAATCAGAAACTGAATCTGAAACTGAATCTGAAACTGAATCTGAAACTGAATCTGAAACTGAATCTGAAACTGAATCTGAAACTGAATCTGAAACTGAATCTGAAACTGAATCTGAAACTGAATCTGAAACTGAATCTGAATCTGAAACTGAAACTTAAACCAAAACTTAAGCTGAAGCTGAAACTAGAACTGTAGCTGAAACTGACGCTGAAACCAATCTGAAACTGAAACCAAACAAGCTGAAACTGAAATTGATGCTGAAACCAAAACTGAAGCTGTTGTCTGAAACTGAAGCTGAAACTGGAACTGTAACTGAAACTGACGCTGAAACCAAACTGAAGCTGAAACTGAAACTAAAGCTGAAACTGAAGCTGAAGCTGAAACTGAAGCTGAGAATTAAGCTGAAACAGTAGCTGAATCTGAAACTGAAACCAAAACTGAAGCTGAAACTGAAACTAAAGCTGAAGCTGAAACCAAAACTGAAGCTGAAGCTGAAACTGAAACGAAGCTGAAAATTAAGCTGAAACTGTAGCTGAATCTGAAACTGAAACCAAAGCTGAAGCTGAAGCTGAATTTGAAACCAAAACTGAAGCTGAAACTGGAACTGTAGCTGAATCTGACGCTGAAACCAAACTGAAACTGAAGCTGAAATTGAAACCAAGCTGAAGCTGAAACTGATGCTGAAACCAAAACTGAAGCTAAAGCTGAAACTGAAGCTGAAAATTAAGCTGAAACTGTAGCTGAATCTGAAACTGAAACCAAAACTGAAGCTGAAGCTGTAACTGAACCTGAAACTGAATCTGAAACTGAATCTGAAACTGAATCTGAAACTGAATCTGAAACTGAATCTGAAACTGAATCTGAAACTGAATCTGAAACTTAAACCAAAACTTAAGCTGAAGCTGAAACTAGAACTGTAGCTGAAACTGACGCTGAAACCAAACTGAAACTGAAACTGATGCTGAAACTGAAACCAAACAAGCTGAAACTGAAATTGATGCTGAAACCAAAACGGAAGCTGAAGCTGAAACTGAAACTGAACCTGAAACTGGAACTGTAGCTGAAACTGACGTTGAAACCAAACTGAAGCTGAAACTGAAATTGATGCTGAAACCAAAACTGAAGCTGAAGCTGAAACTGAAACTGAAGCTGAAAATTAAGCTGAAACAGTAGCTGAATCTGAAACTGAAACCAAAACTGAAGCTGAAGCTGAAACTGAAACGAAGCTGAAAATTAAGCTGAAACTGTAGCTGAATCTGAAACTGAAACCAAAGCTGAAGCTGTAACCAAAACTGAAGCTGAAACTGGAACTATAGCTGAAACTGACGCTGAAACCAAACTGAAACTGAAGCTGAAACTGAAACCACACTGAAGCTGAAACTGAAACTGATGCTGAAACCAAAACTGAAACTGAAACTGAAACTGGAACTGTAGCTGAAACTGACGCTGAAACCAAACTGAAGCTGAAACTGAAACTGGAACTGTAGCTGAAACTGACGCTGAAATCAAACTGAAGCAGAAACTGAAACTGATGCTGAAACCAAAACTAAAGCTGAAGCTGAAACTGGAACTGTAGCTGAAACTGACGCTGAAACCAAACTGAAGCTGAAACTGAAACTGAAACTGAAACTAAAGTTGAAACTCATGCTGAAACTAAAACTGAAGCTAAAGCCGAAACTGAAACCAAACTGAAGCTGAAGCTGAAACTGATGCCGAAACCAAAACTGAAGCTAAAGCTGAAACTGAAACTGAAGCTGAAACTGTAGTAACATACATAGTGAACGAAGTCCAAGATACAGATAATTTAATAAACCACGTTTATTCTGATTTGAAAACAAATATGAGGGATAAAGAATGGCCGCGACAAAGAGTAATTTTGGCACCAACTAACGAAATTGTTGGGCAGATCAACGAAAAGATTATGTCTCATGTGGATTGTGATGTTATTGAGTATCTGTCCGTCGACATTGTCATGGATACAAAGCAAGTGACGTCGTACTCTGTAGAGTTTATTAACTCTCTGGAATTGTCAGGGTACCCCATCACATTATTTGAGGCTTTAACTTGATGTCCCTGTCATGTTGACGCGTAATCAGGGCGCACCAAGGCTCTGTAATGGCATGCAACTACAAATTACATACCTTGGATGCAATGTTTTCAAGCAATAATTATGTCAGGAAGAGCAAGCGGTGAAAACGTATTTATTGCTTACTTTCAGTTCGAAAAACTCAAATTTCCCCTAAACGCGGCATTCGCAATGACCATAAACAAAGCTCAAGGACGGACACTGAAAGCCGCATGTGTACTTTTAGAAAAAGACAGCTTTTCCCATGGGCAATTGTATGTGGCGTGCTCACGAGTATTAAGCGTACAAAATCAACACGCCAAGGACGGGAAAACCAGAAACGTAGTTTACAAAAATGTATTGTAGACTACGTATTTGGTTTTAAAAAGATAAATTTTAAATACTAACTGTCCGTCTGTTTTTGGGGATGGATGAACCCTGGTGATGGTTTTTTAAATGTTATATGCGTTTTTTGTCCACCCAAAAAGTTACGGTACACCTTTTTGGCAACAAGAATTATTGACAAGTGTAAATTAACGCGGGCGAAGCCGCGGGCAAAAGCTATTAATATTATAAACCCGAAAGTAACTCTGTCTGTCTGTGTGTTACCTTTTCACGCCTAAACCTCTCAACGGATTTGGATGAAATTTGGCATGGGAATAGTTTAAGACCGTGGGAAGGACATAGAATAGTTTTTATCCCGAAATTCCTACGGGATCGGGATTTACGCGGGAAAGAGCTCCACGCGAACGAAGTCGCGGGCAAAAACTAGTAAATAATAAATTATCTTTTATTTCAGACGTTATATACATTTGGGTTAGTATACCAACAAATCTTAGAAGCTAATTTTAGTACTTAAATCTACCAGAAACATAAAATAAAATACTTAACAACTACACCACATTGGCATGTAGGTGTACTCAATGTCCCAAAAAAGGGCCGTCTTATCTGTCTGCTATCGAATTTAGAATGCTGTTGGGGCTGACACGTACCCTGCGCATGATGGAAGTGCATCGTTGACGCATAATAGTATAAAAATCGTCTATTCCCGCGTTGGCGAACATGCCCGAAGCACTGCAGTAGCGCGGCAACCCCATTGAACGAATTATTATACTGTACCCGCAGCGCGTTGTGTACCTCCTGAGTGTAGATAACTCACAGACTGCATAATTATGTAGAAAGAATGGAAATACACTGTAAACAGCATAGCCCTGACGAACAGACAACGCCCTACGCTCACGCTCAATATCCAGATCGTCTTTTAGGTCTTCAGAAACCCAGTGGCCCAGATACTTGATTGAGAGCAGTGACTTGCTTTGATGGAATACCGCAAAGTTTTAACTGAGACATAATCGGATAGAACTTGTGCCTGCCTTACAAGACTAGTCGACAAGAGAATTATCGTGTTATTGCCAAGTCACGTGGAAAGTTATTAACGCTCGTAGTGCTGTGACAGGTCTGTTATGATTGGCATTCAAGAAACATATGAAACCGATAATTATGTATAAATTTTTTGAGTCACTTATTTTGCGCTGAAACTGTGCATAGAGTCTCCATACCAGATGTTGTCTTCAGCCCTTGTGGATAGATATAGGGTTTCCGTTACACGTTGTATATTAACGTATACTTAGATGATATTGATTATTTTTGTTTTGGATTGTTTTAAAAATTCATGAAATATTATAAGTCGTAGTGTTAGTTTGATCTCACTCAAGTTTATGTCGAAAATTTATTCATTTTAAGAGATTCCTTACAAAGCTGTGATAATTATTATTAATGTTTACTATGATTAGTACAAATTTAGGTACTTTTATTTATACTTAATCATTATTTTTTTAAGAGTTTAAAACTTAATGTTGGGAAAGGTGTGTAATTTCTATTTAAAAAAAAAATATATAAGTCAGTTTCTCATATTTTGTGTTTTATTTAACACAAGATAATTATCGTGTTAAAACGTACTTCAGTTTATAACATAAGATGTTTCGTTAGGGATTCCACAAGGTGCAGGTATTTTTATTAAGTTAAATGAGTATTAGTATTACTAAGTTGAAAAGCAGCAAATGGCTATTAGCGTCTTTTTTATCTAGTTAACTAGAACCTGGTAACACATCATCACTAAGTAGAAAAGGCGTTTACAAAAAATACTAAGTAAGTTGAAAGGACGTTTCTAGCCAGAAGTGTCTTTTCATTGCAGTAAATCTTACTTTCTTATATTGTTTTTGCTAAAAAGAAAAGGAAAAAGTTATTTAATTAATACATAAAATTAAATTTATTAAAATTCTCATATAATTTCTGAAAGATCAAACAATAATGCACACTTTTGCACAACAAAATTATAATAAGGTTTATTTCCTTTCGCACAGCGAATTTTTAAATTTTCAAAACACTTTTTTTTTTTTTTCTCCCTTTCGTACTTCATGTAGAAGCGTCTTTTTACCTTATGGCGCGTCAGTATACATGAGCAAGACTGACAGCGTTTATGCAAATTACAATACACAAATATATTGTGATATTAGTGTTATGACATGGGAGCTCTTGGCTAAATAATAACAGCCTAAGGGGTCGATCTTCAAAGTTAAGGAACACTTACCGGGGTCGATTCATGGACGGGTGACCATTTAATCAATAAACTGTTCAAATATAGCCCGTGCTGCTTGCCTGTTAATTAATATAATATATTAAGTCAAAAGAATTTTTAAAATCGTTCCAGTAACTAGTTTAAGTGTATGTTATATGCATATCATTCTCGTATTGCATGTTTCTACTCTTGATAATTTCGAAATTAAGTGTCCAAATCGAATTTTTTCCACTTTCAAACTCCCGACTACTACTGCGAAACTAACAGAAATCCCAGTAGTACTTTCTGTCTGACCTGGTCACCTAACCCGGTACCTCAAGACCACTAGGCCAACGAAGCAGTTGAGAAACGAGGAGATAGATACGATATGGTGAAGATGGTCAGAGAATGATTGAGCGGGAAGAAAGTTTCAAACCTCTGTCTTTGTAAAAATCGGTTAAAAATGCGCATCAGTCTTCCTGTCAGTTATTTTTTTTTAAAGAACTAGAAATGTGGGTAAACAAAATTCACATTACTAGCAATCTGCTATAACCTAGGAGTCTTTAAGTCAAGAGTGAATAGGTTACTTTTAGGTAAGCGTGCTCCGTCATCGACCACATCATCACTTATCATCAGGTGAGATAGTGGTAAAACGTGAACCTATTTTCAATAAAAAAAAATCTTGTTAACTCCTCCAACTGATCACAAGTCCAATCCATTAGGCTATTGACGCCTATTGTGGTTTGGTACCTAACAGCACCATACCCTTCATTTGTATCGTCCTTCCACAGAATATCCATGTGACATTTCCCAACAAATGATAATGTATCAAAGCAAAGCTGTGCAAAAGGTGGCGTCCGCTGCTGTTCACAATATACAAATTGTTTTGCGTGAGGCATTCGATAATGCGGTGCTACTGTTGTTTCCATACTCCTTCGTTTATCACTTGTCTGTGAAGGAGTTCTACGTCTGTTATAATCAATGTATTACCGAATAAGAACTTATTATGTAACTATGTTTTACAAAAATAAATGAATCCGAATTCATTATTTTACGATACAAGGATGCAATAGTGTAGTGTGTGTAATACGAGTGTAGTGAGTTGATAAAAGATTCCGTAATATTTTACAAGACCGCTGGTGTGCAAATATTTTGGAAGTTTACCCACTGAAGCCTACATAAAACCCATAAGCATTCATAAAATTTTAAATTTAATTAAGAGATAACACGCTGTTAATATTCACAACATTATTAATTAAAAGAAAGAAGTTGTAACAAAAGCTTAATTTAAAAAAGATTAAATAAAGGTTTTACTTCAAAAACAATGATTAAATCTTATATCAATACTTTTCAGCAGTGATGTGGTGGCCCCATACTCTCCAGATACTCTCGCAGCTCTGGAGAGCAAACACCCTGCCCCAGCGGATGGTCTTTCCTTTCCCGACCCCCCGATCAGGACATAAACACCCTCACCGTTTCAGGTCAAGAGGTGTTCACAGCCGTTTGTTCCTTCCGAAGCGGCTCTGCTGGTGGCCTCGATGGGCTGAGTCCGCAGCACCTAAAGGACCTACTCAGCTCAGGCGCCGGAGAGGCTGGTGAGTTGCTTTTGAAGGAGCTAACGGCTCTGATTAATCTTATGCTCTCGGGCCAGGTGAACGAAGCCGTCACCGATATCTTGTACGGGGCCAATCTATGTGCCCTACGCAAGAGGGACGGCGGCATTCGTCCCATTGCCGTGGGAACTACCTACCGTCGTATGGCAGCCAAGATTTGCTCTAAATTTTATGGTGAGGATATTTCGACCAAATTTCAGCCCCTACAACTGGGTTACGGCTCCAAAGGCCGTACACGCCTTGACGACCTATTTAAATTCAGGTAAAGGAGAGGTCATCTTGAAGGTTGACATTAAAAATGCCTTCAATTCAGTCAATAGGGACACTTTGTTGGCAGAAACTAAAAAAGAAGTACCACAAATTTTTAGTTTTCTTTGGCAATGTTACAAACATCCGACTAAATTACTTTATAAGGAAAACCTTTTGGAATCAGCTGTTGGCTGTCAACAAGGTGATCCCCTCGGGCCAGCGATCTTTAGTTTAGCCATTAACCCAATCATTCGACAGCTAAATTCAAAATTTAATGTGTGGTATCTCGATGATGGAACCCTGGGAGGCGATGTAGACACGGTATTAGATGATCTACAGTTTTTAATAAATCAATTCCATACCATAGGATTGGACCTCAACCTTTCGAAGTGTGAACTATTCATATCCGACAGTACTGACAGACAACTGACACTTTCAAAATTCGACGCAGTAGCCCCAGATATCCAAATTGTGGAAAAAAGTTCTCTTCGTCTTCTTGGGTCTCCAATTTATGAGAATTCCTTTCCCGATTTTGTCGAGGAAAAAATACAAAATTTTAATGACATCTCGGACAGATTATACCAAATTAATATGCATTCGGCCATCACCTTAATTCGTTACTGTTGTTTTGGACCCAAATTAATGTATTTTCTTCGTTCTTCGCATCTATGGCATCATCCTAACCTTTTGGAAAAAATGGACCAAATTATTCGTCAAACTCTGACAGGAATTTTAAATGTGGCTATGGACGACCGAGCTTGGGCACAAGCTACTCTTCCCATTCGTATGGGTGGTCTCGGCGTCCGCAAAATTAGTAGTATCAGTCTACCGGCTTTTGTATCCTCGGTGCACGGCACTGAGAAATTAATCAGGAATATCCTAGCTCCATCACTGGTTGATTTCAATGTGCCGTACTTCACCGAGGCTATAGATACCTGGAGACTCGCTTGCCCGAACCTAAATCCACCCGACATTCCATCATCTCAGAGGCGGTGGGATGAGCCACTCTGTAGAGCAGTTCAGAGTGACCTTATTGCCACATCTGCTTCGGCTGCAGAGCGTGCGCGCCTGCTGGCTGTGGGTGAATGGGAGTCGGGTCTCTGGCTCCATGCACTACCGTCATCGAACATAGGCACCTTGTTTGATGATACTACTTTCCGCCTCGCTGCTTCCCTTCGATTAGGTGCTCCCTGCTGTTCTGCTCATCGCTGCCACTGTGGTGAAGTTGTCAACAGCCTTGGTCACCACGGCCTTTCATGCGGCCGGAGCGCGGGTCGCATAGCACGGCACGCGAATATTAACGACATTATCCGACGGGCTCTTGTCACTGTCGGCGTTCCAGCTGTTTTAGAACCCAATGGCTTAGCACGCGACGATGGCAAAAGACCGGACGGTATGTCTTTATTTCCTTGGAAGATGGGTAGGCCTTTAGTGTGGGACGCAACTTGTGTCGATACTCTTGCGCCATCCCATCTTCCTAGCTCATCTTGTTGTGCTGGCGCTGCCGCTGCGGCTGCTGAGAACCTCAAGCGGCGGAAATATAATAACCTTGTTGGTAGTTATATTTTCGAGCCGTTTGGGGTTGAAACCTTGGGGTCGTGGGGTCCGAGTGCTCACAAATTATTTAAAGATCTGTCCAGACGCCTAGTTGACACTTCGCGTGACCCAAGGGCTGGCTTTTACCTTGGACAGAGGTTAAGCATTGCCATACAACGTGGCAATGCCGCCAGTCTTTTGGGCACATTACCAGTGGACAGCGATGCGCACGAATTTCTGGATGCTATATTTTAGTTTATTTTTATTAGAGTCCGACCGAAACTGGTTTTCCGGCCGAAACCGAAACCGAAACCGAACTTTCGGCCGCGGCTTCAGTTTCGGCCGAAACCGAAACCGAAACCGAAACTCACGTGGTCAAGTATAAAATTCCTTAAAATACTGAAATTTAGTGCATTTTACCCATTATTCTGCATTAATTAGAACATGAAATGGAAACACAGTATATTAATTTTGTTGTAATCATTTATTTACTTAATACAATATAAAAAATATTAATAATATTTTTATTATTTTTTCAAATTAAGTTCTCATAGCAAAATGTTTATCAGTTATCAATAATCAAATCACTAATTGTTACTGTTTCATTTAATACTAAGTATTGGTATTTTGAAATCTTATTACAATCTTATAATCTCTTTTATACATGTGACTTGATTTGTTAATAACAGCAAAACAAAGTTACTGACTCAATATTTAACTACCTATATAAATCATTCAAGTACAGAAACGAAACAAAAACTTACATGTAAACAGTTCCATCAAAACATAACCTCTAAAGTACGTTTGCGTCGGGCGCACTGACTAAGTTGTGTTGCTAGAGAGCTATCCGAACGGTGCACGACAATTCCCGAACAGGGCCGCCAGCGTCCGCCAAAGCGTTGCCGCGAGAAACAAAGTTAGGCGAGCGTGCACGACAACTTCCGAAATCAGTTTCGGTTTCGGCAAAAGTTTCGGCCAATTTTGGCCGAAACCGAAACTGCCGCCGAAACTTGATTTTTGGCCGAAACTTGGCCGAAACCGAAACCGAAACCGAACTTTCGGTCGGACACTAATTTTTATGTGTGTATATGTAGTTAAGGGTTTTTATTTAATTAAAGTATATGTTAGCCTTAATTGATTAATAAAACAAGAAATATCAATACTTAACTTGTAAGGAAATCGGAAATACATAATATTACAGAATATTTAGGTAACAGTTGTTTTTTGAATAATGTAACATTCCATTCTTAAAGGTAATGCGGGATGTGTTTAAATATTTTGGTGGCATGCAGGAGACGTTCTAATGCAATTAGTGATGTATAGTAATTTGTTAACAAAGACTGCAACCTTTTGTACTCGTATGACTTTGAACGTTTGAACATCAATTTCATAAAAACTCCTCAGGCCCTTGAAAACCATTCTACGCCGAAAGAATGGTTTCAGCCTGCTGTTCCGTACATTACCTCTAAGTTATCTAATCCAAAAATTCGTGCTTAACGGTGTCAGAAGTTTCTATGGTATAAACTGATGGCATATCCATGTTAAATGTTAAATTTCCTTCGATGGTTTAGGTGGTATGTTTAGTTTGTAACAATTAATATAATCGCATGTTTAAATATTAAAAAAAATGCCAACTCATGTGTTAAGGGATGTAAATTATTAATGTTTTAAAAAAATATACGTAAAGGCTGTGAACACCAGAGCCCCCCGGTCCATTCACAGTCACTTGCACATTAGTTATTTTCAAGATTAGCCTTGAAAAATACTATAAATCCAATAAACTTGTTACTTCAGCTCTTGTTTTCATAGTAGAACCCAACGTGTTAGGAATTCAGTTTAAAACGCGGCAGCTCTTCGAAAATATTTGTGCGAATACTTTGAAAAATATCCCATCCAATCCGGACGTGGCATTTGTGCAGTATGCACTTCCCTCCGGCGGGAATGATATTATAATTTGCGCTACCTACCTTAGGCTACGTTTGCACTAACAGATGGCTTGCTTAGTACTGACATATCAATGAATCACCTGGCGAATGAGTGCACCAAGTGAAAAGAAACCCCTAAAAGTCCGGCAAATAGACTTATGGGAAATATAACCACATCACTCGCTTTTCGTGACAGTTGAATTAATGTTGCCTGAATAATGTGGAAAAATATAAAAAATTGTGTTTCTTTATGGGACCTGACCGCCTTCGTCTCATTTTATGGATGGTTCTGCATATTTATTGATACTTTGCTTGACCAGGCTAATTCGCTCTTTGCCAAAGAATAAGTATTGCCACTAAATGTGGCAATGCTGGCCGTCTTGTGGATTCTTTTCAGGATGATAAGAATGCGGAGGAATACATCTACACCTAAATGTATACTATTTTTGTATTTATTTATGTACGTAGTTAGATTTAGTAGATGTGAATAGCCAATCACTTTTTAAGTGACTGGTGTTATATATCAGGACACGTAGGTGCATCAATAAATTGATATGATAAAAAAAGGTTGAACTAAATAAACACTTAAATTTACGTCGGTACAAAATAAGATACGTCTTTGCGAGCATAGCATGGATCTGTGTTGCTGATATGGAAAAATTTTAACATTTTCTAAGCGTCAGTACGTATGAAGCTTTACTTTATTTTCAAGCTACACTGCCGCGTACATTTAGCTTTGCTGTTATTATAAGTTGTGTGTGAGTTCCTTTTGTTTTGTATTCCTTTTTCGTATATTTTTTTCTAAGGGCTATAATAGCTGCAGACATAATGCTTTTAGCATTAGACCGTTAGACGGCTGTGTTTGAGGAATGCTTTTTGTTAGTCACTGTATCGAATTTTGGGATATAAGTATAACTAATGTTTGTATAACTCAATAGGACCGGTGATAGTATATGGCCCGAAACATTAACTTCTAAAAACATACTTAGATGGTTAGGTGGTCTCACGTTAAAAGTCAAAGTTCGTAATGGATATTGGAATGCGTAGCCCAGACAGACGTTTATGTCGTGAAGAAGTGCCTCTTTATCGCAACAGACAAAAGGGGAACTGTTAAATCGCTAGCCACATGCCTAAAGAATGTCCAAAGAGACTCCAAATTCTCTTAGTGTTAAGTGTGCCCCCTCTGCAGGGGGGGCATACTTAACACTGTCATCAATTTCAATAGACGACAGCGACATCTGAATTTTGGTAGGTTAAAAAGACTTGGCAGCCATCTTGTCTTGTTTGTCAACTTGTCAAACAAATATCATTGTCAGCCATTGTCAACTCTGGCTTTCCCGACGTTGATGCGCTTTCCAAAATTCCAAGTTTATCTCAGCTAATTCTATTAAAATTGTTACTTGTTACTGTTATTTGTTTTCAACCGACGACCATAAGAGGAGATTATCAATTCGACGCGTATATATATTTTTTTTTTAATGTATGATCATCGAGTACTCGAAGACGGCTGAACCGATTTGGAAAATTCTTTTTTTGTTTGATAGGGTATACTTTGAAATTGGTACCATTTGTCACCAAGTCAGGATCTGATGAAGGGATCCTGGAGAAATCGAGGGAACTCTTCAAATATTATAGGCACACCTATGGCGTTTTGGATATTTCTTATAGTAACTCGTGCAGTTGCTCTCAAAAAGTACCATTTCGGGAAGTGGAACTGATGATGAAGACCACAGATGGTCGCCGAAACTACTCAATAATAAGTATTTCGTGGATTGCGATTCGATTACTTGAATATGGATATTAAGCACTTTATGCTCGTCACAATGCATATGGTGATGTATAGCTGATGGTGAAGTACCAGGAGAACTCCTCAAAAATTAACGGCCCAGCATTGGGAAAAGCAATATTTTGTAAAATTTTATAAGTAGTTGACATTTAGGCTCTTGTAACTAGGTAAATTAAAAATCAACCAACTAAAAAGAGTGAAATAAAAACTTTTTACCAAAAAATTAAACCAACTCCCAAAAAACACTGCAAAGTGAAAAATAACTTTAATTTCGGAAGTCGGTGGCAAAAACGAAAATACAAAACGTAAGACACCGACTACCGAAATTAAAGTTATTTTTCACTTTGCAGTGTTTTTTGGGAGTCGGTTTAATTTTTTTGTTAACATTATTCTGAACTGCATACGTGTTCTTTTTATTTAGGTCAAAACCCTGATTGTGACCCTAATAAAATTTAAGAATGACTCGGTACTCATAGTAAGTATGCATACCTAGGTAGGTGTATATTTATCAGAGCCTTAGTTCACCCACCAAACTCAAGGTGGCAGCACTTTCCGTACATGCAAACTGTACCACAGAGTTGTTACTCTTTCCCTCTATAGTTACTTTACTCTTTGTACTGAGGCCTGCGTGGGGGACACTTTCAATTATGTGTATCAACCAACTGTGGATGATCACTTATTAACTTACAGAAAACAGTACAATTAACCACAAGGAATGCTGACGCACGAGGTTAGCGCACCCTTGATTACATGATCCGACATAGATGGAACGAACACTCGCGGATTGTAATTAACGTAGCAGAGTGAGTTGTAAGCCGCGCTGGGTTAGAATGGGATCACTCCATCACTTTAGTTTAGGGTGATTACGAAGGAAGCGACGCAGATTGGAGCCAGCACAGCTCTTGCAATAAAATTGGAAAATACTAGCCGCAAAATCAGTGCATTTTATCTTCACTATCTAGCTTTTGTTTTAGGTTCCGTAACATTCCCCAAAGATGGCGTAAAGATAAAGACATTGCATAAAGAGGGCTTCGGAGTGGTCTTTTATGAGGTACCCGAGCTCCTTCTAAGTGCTGATGGTGTTCACCAGGATGGTTTTAGAGAAGTAAATATCCCTCACTTCCTGGTCTTTTCCCCAAAAGTCAAGGTGCTTTTTGAAGGTTTTCCCAGATGACGAAGAAAAGATCTCGAAAACATATTCTAAACGTCCATTTTAGGATTTCATATCTGAAAGGAAACCAGCGGAACGCTAAAATCTTTTATTGTCCGTCCATCTTTCTCAGAGCAAGGATACCAATCCCCTGTAATAAGTAATTGTTGTTATTGGAATTCTCGCCCATGCAGAAACAACTGACCTCATCTCGTTTAATTTTACGAAAAAGAAAATAAATTACTCTTAAAAATGTAACCTAAATTTTTAAGAGTAATTTAAATAAATTACCATTTCGCCAAATAAATATCGTTTAAAAAACAAGTACTTAGGTAACTAGATTTTTAGAGTTCCATAGTCGAATGGCGAAAAACGGAACCCTTATAGTTTTTTCATGTCTTTCTGTGTGTCCGTCCGTATGTCACAGCCATTTTATTCCAAAACTATTATGATTACACATGTGAAACGTGGTAGGTAGATGTATTCTGTGAACCACTTTTTGATTTTAAGACAAAAATAAAAAAGTAAAATGAAGGGGGCTCCCCATACATGGAACTGAAAATAAATTTTTTTCATCAAACCTATACGAGTGTGGTATTTATAGACAGGTCTTTAAAAATGACATTGTTACCTTGGAATAAAGTTGGTATTGACTTATTTGACTTTGACGGTGAAAAATATCTTATTGTAGTCGATTACTACTCAAAATATGTTGAAATGGCATTATTAAAATCTGGGTTTGCTGCACATCCTGTCATTACTCAATTAAAATCAATATTCGCCCGTCATGGTATACCAAATATTGTTGTTTCTGATAATGGACCTCCATTTAACAGTAGTGAATTTAGAAGTTTTGCTAAAGACTGGGATTTTCAACATGTCACATCTAGTCCATACCTAAGTTGTTCAAATGGAATGGTAGAGAGAACGGTTGGAATAGTAAAAAACATGTTGAAAAAATGTCATGTTGATAAAAGTGATCCATATTTGGCATTGTTAATGTACAGGAATACTCCTAAACATAACCATTATTCCCCAGCAGAACTAAGTATGTCTAGAAGTCTAAGAACTGTAATACCAGTAACAGAGAGTAATTTACAATTTAAAACAATTGATAATAAACAGGTGCAGGAAACAATTGAAAAACAAAAAGTAAAATCATCATTTTATTGTAATAAAAATAGGACACAATTAAAGCCTTTATCAGTTGGTGATAAGATAATGTTTAAACACAAACCTAATGGAACATGGATTCCTGGTATTGTTTCTCAGGTAGTCCCAGAGCCTAGAAGTTTCATTGTAAACAGCCCAGAAGGTTCTTTTCGCCGGAATAGAATTCACATTATAAAACCATCACATTCTCTTGAATTGTCAGAAAACCTTGATTCCAACAATGATAGTTTGTCTAGTTCAAACACTTTTGATAACACACCAGATGTTGTTGATAACCCTGTTATCACTGATAGATCAAGATATGGTCGTTTGTACAAAAAACCTTCTAGGTATCCGAATCTTGTTAGAATTATGGAAATCTACTGTAACACGTAACCTAAGTTTTTTTAAATAACAGAGTTTGTTATTAATTTATTGTTGGTTTGTAAACAAAAGCTTGAAGAAAAAAAAATTAAATTAGAAATGTCAGATGTCAAAAGTCAATCACAGATTAAACATGATAGTGGTTGCAAATGTCGTGCTGGAACTGTCACATTTATAGTTTTCTTTCTAGTTCATAAAGGACTAGAGACGTGTTTAGTTTTAGTAAAGTAGTTTGTTTTCTAAACAGAGGAAGATGTTATGATGTTTAATTTTACTATTGTGTATTACATGATAAAAAGTGTATTAATTTAAAAGTAAATACTTATTATAAGTTTTATTAATTTGTTTAAAAAAAAGGAAGATGTTACATAGGAATTAAGTATGTTGGCAACACTAGAAGACAGCCAGCCGGGCTAGAGGATCTTTGGAAAATGGCATCAGTCCGCGTCCCGCTTTGTCTCATCTAATCTAGATTATTATCATGTAAGTTGAACAACAATAAATATTGATTATAACCAAACTGCAGTATCACTATAGTAATACCACAAAAGATCCTTCGTGACAGACATCTTATTAGATGTCATTTTTAAAGTGTTGTTGTAGTTAAAGTAAATCGTTCGAAGATATACGCTTCGAAAGTGGTAAAATGTGTGCCCCCCCCCCCCCCCCCCCCTCCGCGCTCTAACTTCTATAATAATGGAGTGAAAAATCTAAAATAAATATATGCTGTAGATATTGACAAAATCTTTCTACGAAAATTAAAATTTACATGCAGCAGTTTTTGAGATATAGCACATTTTCTAAAACCACAAATATAACTTTGTGTTTCATACAAACACTATGAAATACAAAGTTATTTAGTGAAGTTACTACGGAACCCGCCCATGAAGGCGAGTCTGTTTCGCACTTGGCAAATTTTTTCCAGTTTAATGTTGCGGAATCTATGGTTTACGAGTTCAACTTGCACTTAGCTGATTTTCCGGTATATAAAGATACTTATACCAAGCATATAATAACTGCATTACATCAGACAGTAAATATTTTTGAGTAGCTGGCCTTACAAACAAACGAACAATAATAATTTATGTTTATTTCGGATTTTTTGAAGTGCTGGAAAATCATAATTATTTTTCAGTTATAACTTTGTCACCATCATCAGCTTACCCTTTTTGGCGGCTTCCAGTGTTTTTTTTTTATTGTTGCTGCTTGCTTGCTTCTGCTGGCTTGCGTTTGACCACCATCTCACCTGATGTTAAGCGATGATGTGGTCGAAGATGAAGCACGCTTGCCTAGAAGTAACCTATTCACTCTTGACTTAAATACTCCCAGGTTATATCTATCAGGAAACACAGACTCCGGCAGAGAATTCCATTCCTCCTAATTTAATTTAATCAGATGCAGCTGAAAACTACATAGTATTTTACATATTACATAGTAACTGCCTATTTAACCTCAGTAACCAGTAGTTGGGTTTATATGTTAGTATACCCCTTGGCGAGACCTGTGGCAGATTATCTGGCTTCTGACTACTATGTAGTAATTAATAACTGTCAAAGTATTACTCTTATAAGCACGTTTATACGTGTTCATAAAATTACATTATCTGCAAAATCTAATCATCAAAGTACGAGCTATAACTCTGCTTTCTCAAAGCGTGACAGATAATCGCAGCCTACCCTCAAAGGTGACGAGTACCACACGGCCGGCTGGTTACCCGGAAACCCGGTACGTGCCCCCGCATAGATCGTGCGACCCGGTTCTAATTAACGTGGAGTACCGACCGCTATTACCCGCCCCGAGAGCTGCCTATAGTTTCACTGTGATTTATTTATGCGGCAGTTCCTAAAGTATGTGGAACGTGTAGTTTTAGTTACATTCAATCAGTAGTTTTAGAATTCGCCTGAGCATGACTGATTTTAAATATACATATGTCCTAAAGACTTAATTTGCAAAAAATCGAATGCTGGCGGCGGATATGTCAAGAACAACATGTATCACTGTTACAACTTTGTACGTACCATATCTTTCAAATAAATATCTTTGTATTTGTCATTAGTAAATACAGGACAAAAATTAATTGAACTAAAAATTGATTTACATTGTTTAGTGGTCGTCCATTGATCGAAATTCGACCTTAATTCATTAAAAACGTTTTGTTTTATTATACAAATATTAAGTTTCTGTACTACTGGTCAATATAAACTAGTGCCTAGTTCATCATACTCCATCTACGAAATTTTCTTAAATTAAGTATTAAGAGGTATTCACATTATTAAAATTTTCGATGTTTTTCCTATTTCACTGAATCTTTACGTGACAAATAAGCAAAGTAATAGATTTTACTTTTCAGTTGCCCTTAGCATATAATATTTAAACATGCGTTTTTATTACGTCCTAAAACGCTAACTGATCTCTTCACTGCCCTTAGTACACTGGTAATGATTTTAAAGGCCGGTCTGCTTTTGTTTTATCATGAGTAGATTACTGCACTGTCTGGCATTTTGAGTAGGTACTCTAAACCGTTTGTTGCCCGTGGTACTACCAAGCAGTCCAGTAGTACTACGGGCAAAATAATTTACCCGTGGTACTACTAAATTTTTTATTTATTTTTGTAAAACCTTTTATAAGAAAATAAC
Organism: Tholera decimalis; assembly: GCA_943138885.2. Lineage (NCBI taxonomy): Eukaryota > Metazoa > Arthropoda > Insecta > Lepidoptera > Noctuidae > Tholera > Tholera decimalis. The sequence continues at coordinate 13,166,802 of OW964572.2, forward strand.
ATTGGTGACATTAGAAGTTCAAATTACATTAATAATTATTTTGAAATGAATTAGCTATACAATTTTGTAGCAAAGGTCAAATGTAGATGGTGCTGTATCAACTCCGCGAAAATGTGTGAAACAGCCATAAAACAGTTGAATCTAAAATAACAATGATTAAAAGAAAGGGCGGCAATGTTCTTATTGGCGATGATGGTCATCAGTACTATAAATTAAAAGATTACAAGAATGATTCTTCGATATGGAGGTGTTGTATGTTTAAGAAGTCAAAGTGCTCTGGAAATTTGACTATGAAAGTAGGTACGTACTTGACTAATTCTTTAATATGTAATTATAAAAAACTAATTACTGATTATTTCATTATAGGACCAGCTGATACTGCAAAGGGCATCACACGGGTGTGAACCCAACGTAGCATAAAATACGATAGATATCGCTTTATCAAAATTAAAAGAAAAAGTTGAAGTAGTGATAAGCCAATACCACGATTGTACGACAATACAGTATATAATTTGGGCGCAACGTTTAGGAGAAAATGTAAAATTTTAATTATTCAACAACGTTATTTACCGAACGGGCGCGCGGATTGTTGATACTTTGCAGATTTGCTGAACAGTGTTTCATTTCAATAATTTGTTAGATAATGTAGGTTAGTTTAGTCGTATTTGTTTCATTTTGGTACCATTTATGTATATAGTTATTAAAATACGTGTGTAGTCTAATTATTTTTACGGTTCTTAACGTTGTGTAGGCACAATTCAATTTCTTTTTATGATATGTCAATAAATAGGTTTTGTAAATAGTTTAAGTAATTTAACGAGTAGGTGCATATATCAGTTACCTATTAAAGTTTCTTTTTTATGTTCTATTGATAGCTGGGTGATTTTCAAAATTTTTGTACATTTTGTTGTGTGAAAACGGCCACTCCAATATCATCCAGAAAAACTGCATTGAAGTGATCAAACTAGTATTATTATCCTTGAGAAACATTTCTTCCAGATAGGTATCAACATTTCAGATCATAATAATAAGTAGTTAATAAAAAAATGATGTTTAGTTCTTCAACCTCATAATGTTTTCATACAGCAACCCAGTGTCTCCAAGCAAAAGAGCGTTACAAAAAAAAGCATAAAGAAGAAACTACTCACATATTTACAGTTCTTGTTACGCAACAAAAAAACGTAACAAATCGTTACAAAAATGAAATTAACCATAAGTTGAATAACAATCTCAAACATTTGGAGGTTAGAAATAATACTATTGGAATTATCCAACTTCTTTTTAGTAGTTGGTCAAAATTATTCTTTCAATTTACGCAAAATTTATAAGAGATAGACTTATCGTTGTTTTTATAGCTGATCAACCAAAATGAAAGATTTATTGTTGAAAAAACACTGCACAGGCACAAACACACTTTTCTTGTTGGTGGCACCCGCTGAAAAAATGGTGGACAGACGTTCCGTTGTCATCTGATTGGACGATTTTAAATGGAGAATTTTGCCAGTTGAAAATCTCAAATATCTAATAATGTTGGTGTTACAAAAAAGAATAACAAAAATGAATGAAAAGAAAGACACACATTGAAACAATGTTATTATTATTATGCATTGGGTTATTTATTTATATTTTACACATTGAAATCATAATTAGAGTCCTAAAGATATTGTGCAACTAGAACTGTAAATATGTGAGTAGTTTCTTCTTTATGCTTTTTTTTGTAACGCTCTTTTGCTTGGAGACACTGGGTTGCTGTATGAAAACATTATGAGGTTGAAGAACTAAACATCATTTTTTTTATTAACTACTTATTATTATGATCTGAAATGTTGATACCTACCTGGAAGAAATGTTTCTCAAGGATAATAATACTAGTTTGATCACTTCAATGCAGTTTTTCTGGATGATATTGGAGTGGACGTTTTCACACAACAAAATGTACAAAAATTTTGAAAATCACCCAGCTATCTAATGATAGCCGGGACTAACGGCTTAACGTGCTTTTCGAGGCACGGGGGTATCACACCGCAAACTTCCAAACTCTGGGCTGCTACTGAGATTATATTTTAGCTATTTTTGGCCCGCGTGAGTCGCGCTTGCGACCACTTGACCAACAAGCCAGTTCTTCTTCCTGTTCTTTTATTTAAAATCTTTATTGATTGAATCAATTTTAATATAATAGGTGGTTAAGTATAACTAGGTGAGATATCTATAGATGTTTATTTCTTTTAATTTGTAGTAATTGGATTAGCCAGTTTATCCTATCGGTTCTTTGTAATTTTAGTTAGTAGGAAACGTAGGGTCGGATTTCAAACAAGTCGGCATAAATTTAAAAGGAATGTTATTTTTTACATGACCAATTACCTATAAGTTGCTCTACTTATCTATATTCGGATGCAGGGAAAACACATACAAACGAAAACAAAAATAGGACTAAAAGTATTCTAAGCCGAAGTACTCTAAATCTATTCTTAACAATATAATAAATTAATAAATAACTTTGGTGATTTCTCTTACTCTTAAATTTTATCATGTATTCATTAATACTCAGAAAAAAACATGTTTATAATATTAGTAAATAGTAGGATTATATATTATAGTAAACTGCGCACAGCTATAGCTATTGCTGTAAGTATAAAACACCTCCATATCGCTGAATCATTCTTGTAATCTTTTAATTTATAGTACTGATGACCACCATCGCCAATAAGAACATTGCCGCCCTTTCTTTTAATCATTGTTTTTTTTAGATTCAACTGTTTCATGCCTGTTTCACACATTTTCGCGGAGTTGATACAGCACCATCTACATTTGACCTTTGCTAGAAAATTGTATAGCTAATTCATTTCAAAATAATTATTAATCTTGAAGTGGAACGATCATAGATGATACATAGGAACGATCTAGTACAGCAAATAATTTGAACTTGTAATATCATCAATGTTATTTTCTTACAAAAGGTTTTACAAAAAAAACCTAATAAAATAAATAAAAATCTTAGTAGTACCACGGGTAAATTATTTTTGCCCGTAGTACTACTGGACTGCTTGGTAGTACCACGGGAAAAAAAAATTGCCCGTGGTACTACTGGTAATACCACCGGTAGTACCACGGGCAACAAACGCTCTAAACGACCTCCCCAAATGTCCTTACTTTTGTATAGTTCGTCGAATTGTTCGAACTTCTGACGGTTTTAAGCTGAGCTACGCGTTTACTGACAAATGCTTGCACTGTTTAAATAGTTCCACTTAAATTTGTGTGCTTCATTCTTCATGTGTGGCTGTAATTAGTTAGCCACGAGCTTCATTAGCCTTTAAATAAGATGAAGAAATGGATCAGTTGATGTTGGCATCAACATGAATTTTTAAGATGAAATGGAACTCAAATCAAATCAATCAAAGGCATCTAATTATAGTTTCCAGTAAAGTAGCCTAAGTTAGCTATAGATAAAAAGTGACCGTTGAGAACCAAAAGATCATTAGATTAAGAAAAGTTATTAAAAAGTTAGAATACTTTTTAATAACTTTACTAGTGTGACTGCTAGTATCATTTAAAGTTATTTACAACAGATGTTTCCACGACTTTGCTCGCTAGAATTGAAACGATTAGGTCAATAGTTTCAGAGATAACGTTAATAATAACAATAGTAGACGATTTTCATGATAAAAACATAATCCTTCTTCTTTTGCAGAATTGGAATTTCTAACAGAAATATCCAATAGCACTTTTTACCCAACCCGGCAATCGAACCCGGACCCTCTTAATTAGCAGTCGCCTTTGCGTCCACAAGGCTATCGAGACAGTATCAGTTTGGGTAGATAACGAGCCTATAACAGACTGTTTCCACTGCCCATGTTTCGGGCATTGTGTTTGTGTGACAGATAATGTGCCGATACCGCCATTGTTACCATAGAATAAACAATATTGTTGAATAGGTGTGTTTAAATTTTGGTGTACAATCACGATCACTACATAGTATAAAACAAAGTCGCTTCCCTGTCTGTCCCTATGTATGCTTAGATCTTAAAAACTCCGCAACTCATGTTTATTTTAATAGATAGAGTGATTCCTGAGGAAGGTTTTAGTGTATAATTAGTTAAGGTTTTGTGTAGATTGAATGAAATACGATACGATATTACTTCAACATGTCGGAAAGAATTAAGCCTATCGGGAGCTTTAATCGAAAACGCTGCCAAAACGTTTTGAGTTATAAAAATACAATGTATAGCGGGATTGTTTCTCTTTTATAGATCTACAAAAAAGTCCGCGATGGCATAAATCTCTCAAGAATAACCCACAATAACCATATTTTTCTTTTACAAATTACGTAAAAATGACGGGTTATTTACGAATCTTTTTTTAATAGTACAGTACTATTCCTTATCCAATTAAATATGTCAGATATGTTGAGGATTTAATGTAGATCAAAATTGCTTTTTACACTATATCAATAAAATTAATATCTTATGAGTTATCGCCGATATATGAGTGTGGCAAATTACCGGACGAGAAATTGATTAAGCAAAATCATATATAAGCAAATATAAACTTTATTACCCGAGCGAAGCCGGGCCGGGTCGCTAGTAAAGTATATTCTATCTATCTATTTATTTATGGACCGTATTCCATAACGCGGGCCCACAGGTTTGGTACAATTCACATGACTGGATTTTTGGTTTTTAGCCATGCCGGTTTCCTCACAGTTTTTTCTTCATCAGAGACAAATCCGTCGGTAATTAATAACATAAATTACAAAAAATGAGATTTATTTATTTATTTATTGTTCACCAACAAGTGTTACAGCTAAACATGATTGATATTTGTTAAGATTACAATATTAATAATACTGCACACCTAATTACATGTAAACACCGCAAGCTTCGTGTTTGACAAGTAACAAAAAGAGATGATCAGACTAGTAATTATGAGTGTTAGTAGCTTAGACTAAATATTAGTACTTATTGCTATGTGCTTCTACATGCTATATCGTGACAAATTTCATTGATTGGCGTTACAGATAAATTCAGACAGGCCGTTTGTGTGGATGTCTATTAGACCACTGTGCTCATTTATGTGTTTGCATAACCGTGGTATAGGGGAGCTTGCACCAAATTTAGTTCTATGAAAGGGGGGGACCAAGAACGTGATTGGTTTTCGGGGAGGTTTCCGAGGCACTCGGAGAGAAAATTTGCTTAGGAGATGCCTGCCTTGCTTTGGGCACTGGGCTAACGCTATATACAGTTACAATGTTTAACTTAACAAAGATATCAGTTAAGGCGCATTAAGAGCGCTATTACAAAATCGAAGTGCTCAGTTTTAGGTAAATTAGACGGCGCGCGCCAGCGGCCGTGCACGTGTGCGACTAGTGAAGTACGCTACGCACACATGCAAACCGCTATGCGGCGGACGCCAGGATCAAACCAACATGATACTTTCCTTTCTAAATATATTAAATTAAATTTGTGAAATATTATTTGTACCGATGATTGTTATCAATTACCACCTATAACAGCTTATCTATTGAGTAGGTTATAGGGTCATAAATAAATTGAATTTTCATTCATATAAGGTGTTAAACAAAATTAAGAAACTTTAAGGAGTGTTTTAGACCATCAATCTGAATAACTTTTACCATCGGATCAACATTAAAATCGCGAGAAAACAGCTGTTTTATTTTTTCGCGATTTCAAAGTTGGTCCTATAGTAAAAGTTATTCAGTTAGGTGGACTTAGTCGGTAGTTATAATAAATATGCACATACAAAGATTTCCTCATCACTATATATAGTGATGCAACCCTTAAATGTGTGTCGTTCGAGATAACTAATTATTATAAGGATGGGTACAACTAGTAAATAAAAATAAGAAATAAAGACTGAATAAAAACAACTATAATTGTAAAAATAAATTAAAATAATATTTTTCGTAGCGGCATAGACCGTGCCTTCCTCGAATCTATGATTTCTGGAAGAACGCACTCGTCATAAAACTTTATTAATTTTGGCAACATTTTCTGGTTCCAGAAATCAGGATCTTTGTAAACTTTTACAACTATTAGTGGGTATTCAGTACCAGTCCACACTGCAAATAAACAAATATTTTTATTTGCAATGTGGAGTTGGCCTTGTATTTGAAAATACCAATCGTGATTTTGATTAAACATTACTTCGCCTTTTTGATTGATTTTGAAGCATTTTAATTTCTTTTCTAGAATAGCCGTATCAGGATCCATCCCAAAAACAGATATGGGGCACTTAATCTCAACAACACCGTCTTGAAACACTCCATCAGGTGTAGCGCCTAAAAAGAAATGCTCTGTACTTATAAATAGGCCACACTTTTCTATGTGTATATTCATTTTTCAGTAGCGACACCTACATTGTCACGTTAACATTTGCTCTGTGATTTTTTACGTCCAATAAATAGTAAAAGTGTTTATTTCTATGTAAAAAGTGATTCAAATGAACATTAAAACCAGGACACACGGACTATAATACTAACAATGTGCAAAATGGACATTAAAGTGAAATAACATAGTGAAATATACGACAATAATAATCAACAGTGTAAATAACAATATGATTAGTTTGTGTGTGGAAGTAGCCCTTAATTACTTATTCCCAAATAGTTTAAACCCAATAAAAACATTAACAGAAGTATTACGTCAGGATAAACAAAAAAGTGAAAAAATAAATAACCGTTGTGTGTTTCAAAACCAATTCAATTATGCATAATCACTATCATCCTGCTATGTAGCTAGTATAAGCGCCATCTTACGAATCTATGTTGTACTGTGAACTAAGATTTAGACTTCGATTGTAACCGTACATCCCACACCGTGCACGAATATCATAGTGACCAATAGATGTCGCTGTAAATACATCAACGTTAATGAATTGGGATCATTAATTGGCAGAAACAATTAAGAACTAATTCGGTCGAGGGGCCACAACTGCTACACATAGACACGCATGAACGTGAGTTCGAATCTGCGACTGAGGTATTCTTTTTCCATATTTTAAATATAAAATCAAATTAATTCAACAATATTCACAATGAATTTCCTAGAAAATATAACTTTCCGTCGTACTAGGACTAAATCGGACTCAATGTTGAATGACAGTGACATAAGTACTACGCGTACGTTGAATGAGACAGTCACAAGTGTACCGGAAATGTCTGACGAAGACGATGATCAAATCAAGAAATTACGAAATCAAATTACCAATCTGACTCTCGACCTGCAGAGCGCTCACTCAGAAATTGATGAATTGACTTTAGAGAATAATAAACTCAAAACAATAAATATAAGTCTCAGCAAACAGAATGAACTGTACAAGAAAGTCACTTACAGTCCAACTAAAGTAAAATCACCCAGCACAAAAAAGGCAAAAAGCTTAAAAAATACTCATAAACATACGCAAATGGAGACAACTAAACACGAAGGAAACAACGATACTCCAGTAAAAAAAATATGCAACAACTTAAAAACATTAAAAGAAAGCGACAAACTTACATTACAAACAAAAAAATGCACAAATAATGTAGATGAAAAACAGTCGAAGCGTAAAAAAATTTGCATATTAAGCACAGACAACAAAAATAAACTACTTCATATTGCAGAAAATACTTTTGAGAAGTATGAACTCTGTCACTATATCATGCCTCATGGAACGATAGAACTTCTGTTAAAAGGTATCAAAGAAAAGTTGTCAGGGTTCACTCAACAAGACTACTGTATTATATTAATAGGTGAGGAGGACTTTAAGATAACAAATAGATATTTTGATAGCATTTTACTAATTCGACAATTATTGCAAGAAGTATCTCACACTAAAATAATTATATGCACTCCGACATACAAATTCTTCACGAACAACTACCTTTATAATTCAAGAGTGGAAACCTTTAATAATTTATTATATCTGGATACTTTCACTCATGATCACGCATATTTTCTAGACAGTAACATGAATTTAAAGTATGATGAAACCATGTTTAACAAACGCACAGGCGCAATAAATAACTCTGGAATGAAATCCATTTTTAAGGATATTTTCAAAATGATTATGAACATATAATCATCACACATTGACTACGACTATCCTGAATCGAACCAAACCGACAACCAAATGAAGACAGTAACTGAATCAGAAGACATGGGACAGTTTTTTCTTCAGTAGTATTAATGTAATGCACCAGAACATTGCTGGCTTGTTAAATAAATCAGATCTGTTAACTGTACAATTAGAAAACTTGGAAAATAAAGGGACAACTGTAGATGTACTTTGTTTAACAGAGCATTTCATAACATCTGGACATGAAAGTCTATTACACATTCCGAATTTCTATCTAGCCGCTTTTTTTTCACGAAGTACTAATCGGGGAGGGACTTGTATTCTTATAAAAAAGGGGCACCAGTATAGGGAACTACCAGATGTTGCTAAACAGTCTGTATCAGGCGTGTTTGAAATTTGTGCTATAGAACTGACATCCCATTCAATTATTATTATATGTGTGTATAGAGTACCAAAATGACATTTTATGAAAAACTTGACGATGTATTAAAAAGAGTTTGTGTACTATCGAATAAAAAAATTGTACTTTGTGGTGATCTTAATATTAATATACTGTTAAGAAATAAGACTACTCTGGAATTGGAACACTTCCTACTTAACTATAACTTAACTTTAGCTCTAAACCAGCCTACTAGGCCTCATAGTAAAACGTGCATTGATAACTTCGCACATAATCTACAAAAGGGACCTGTACATAAAACGTGTCGCTTAAAATTTTGGAAATCGGTCAAAAAAGATTACTCCAAAGAGAATCTTGACAAATTTAAATCATGCATAGAACAAATATCTTTCAAAGAAGTTTACGCAAGTAATGATGTAAATATATCCTATAATACCTTTCTTGATATTTTCTCATTGTTTTACAATCTGTGTTTTCCAGAGAAAATAATAACCATAAATACTAACAAAAAGGTTAAATGGATTTCCCGCGGCATAAATAAATGTAGTAAAAAAAAGAGAGCATTATTGTGGGCTTACAGACTACACCCAACAAAAAAAGCTAAAAACGAGTTGAAAAAATACACTATGCGTTATAAAAAAATCGTAAAATTGACTCAGAAAGCACAAAATAATTACTTTATAAACAACTCGCAAAACAAATCAAAAGCCACATGGCAGATAGTAAATGGATCAAAAACTAACGTGCCTAAAGAACAGATACTAACAATAAAAACTGGAAATTTGACCTATACAAACCCGAATGACATAGCTAATGCATTTAATGACTATTTTATAGATGACATTGAGAGTAACATAATAGATGACATTAGAATAAATCATAATTTAGATAATTTGACAATGCAATCAATGTTTATGCAGCCCGTTCTAAAGTCCGATATCATTTTAGCAACCAAGACACTTAAAAATACTAGTACTGTAGGTGTTGACGGTATATCTACAAAAGTAATTAAATATGTAATTGAGCTTGTAGCACCTGTCTTAGCACATATTATTAATTTAGGTATTACCGAGGGCATCTATCCGGAAGCCTTAAAAAAAGTCATAATAAAACCGCTCCATAAAAAGGAAGACAAGACGCATATAAAAAATTACCGACCCATTGCCAAAATTCCTGTTTTTTCTAAAATCTTTGAAAAAGTTATATATAACTCGATATATCAACAAATATATATCATATATATATCTTCACAAATATAATATTTTATGCAAAGAGCAAAACGGGTTCCGGAAAAATAAAACTATTAATATGGCGATTTTTGACCTTTTAAATAATGTTATGTCTGCTGTTGATAAAAAAATACCCGTGTGCGCTATTTACACAGATATGACTAAGGCATTTGATTATGTTGATCACAAAGTCCTTCTTGAGAAATTACATTGCTATGGCATCAGAGGGAACATTTTGAAATTACTAGAATCATATTTAAGTAATAGGTTGCAATGTACAGAAATCACTAGAGTGTGCGCAAAAACCAAAACGGAACGAACGTATATGTCGAGGTTCAGGAATATAAAATATGGAGTTCCTCAAGGTGGTGTGCTTGGGCCCCCCTTATTCCTCATTTACATTAATGATTTACCAAAAGTGACACAACAACAAATGATTTTGTTTGCAGACGATAGCACTGCTATAGTAAAATGTAAGGACTTAAATACCTACCAACTTGACATTAATAATACACTAACTGACATAATTAATTGGCTTCATATGAATAATTTGATAATAAACCTCAAGAAAACTAAAGTAATGCACTTCCACCAGAGAATTGAAGCACCAAAAGTTTGCATTAGCTACAATGACACTGAGATAGAAGAAACAAAATTAAGTGTGTTTTTAGGTTTACACATTGACAATAATTTTAATTGGAAAGCTCACATAGAACAACTATGTAAAAGAATAAATAAATCTGCATATGCACTTTTTCAATTGGGTAGAAAAGTGAATATAGACGCGTTACTGGTTTCTTACCATGGTCTAGTAGCCTCACTTCTCAGGTACGGAATAATTTTTTGGGGTAATTCCCCAGATAAGGAACTAATATTTAAGGCACAAAAAAGGTGCATTAGAGCTATGTGTGGTCTGAAAACAGATGACAGTTGTGTACCATATTTTAAATCATTAAAGATACTTACGTTACCGGCGATGTACATATTAGAAACCAGTATCTTCGTGAAATCGAATCCCAACCTTTTTGAAATAATGAAAACTGTACGAAATGTTCCAATTCGTAATCAATACAAAAATTCTTTAAATAATTTTAAATGCAAAACTGCATTAGTAAGGAAAAGTGTCCTGGGTATGGCACCACGCATTTATAATAAAATACCAGATTCTATAAAAGAATTAAATTTGAAACAATTTAAGAAAAAAATGCAATTATTATTAACCAATAAATGCTATTATACCATTGACGAATACTTAAATGACGAATTAATTTAATACCACAATTATTAGTTTTGGCATTTGAATTATTTGACATGTTAATTTGATTGACTTTTAATTATTTTACGTTTTAATTATTTGACATTTTAATTATTTGACATTCTAATTATTGGCACTTTAATTATTTTGACATATATATTTTTTCTGAGACATAAATAATTCCTTATTTAGGTGTGACAGAATTATTACTTAGTGATTGTTTAATTTATTTTAATGTAATACTATAATAATGCATGATTTTGTACAATGTTTTCTTTCATTTATAATACTCGCAAGGATATGCACACCACATTTGTACGCCTCCTGGCATAACATAGCGCTCTGTTTATTAAAATAAGATCTGTATTGTTTACCTATGTTAACAAATGAATAAATAATTTCTAATTTCAGCTAAGTTGAGCTAAAGCTTTTGACTCGTTCTCTTTTCCATGTTTGATGGACGGCACATGATCTAAATTATATGAATATAATAAAGTTTTGACCAAAGGCGCAGAGTCCGTATTAGGGCGTCTCTTGCATATTTTGCTAAACATTGATGCAGTGAGTATGCATCTGCGCAGGTCCAACCATAAAGCGCTTTCTGCTTGCAGAACAGTATTGCGCTCAATTTCTTGACGATTCAATGTTTGCTGTTGCAAATTGGACAAAAACAGTGTCTTAGCGTTCTTGTAATCATCGCAAGTCATGTCGGGACGTTGGCATTGACTGCCATATTGGCCATCTGCGCTACCAAATTGCAGATACCTGCGACAACGCTTAGTGCCTGTCTCCGTTCTTTTGCTGTTGGCCAAATGTCGTTTACGTTCCAAAGTTTTTAATGATTTTCCGGGAGACTTTTTTAAAATGGATTTATATAAATTATATTGAGGGAGACCGGTATTAAAAATCACAACAGCTGCGTAACAGCGTGCTGCATAGGAGTCTTTTAAAGAAAAATTTATTCGTTTTCCTCCTACCACTTTCGCCACAACGCTGTTAAACTGTTCAGCTCTATTGTTGGTATAGCAGAACATGAGACTTCTTGAATGAAACGCTAGTTGGGAAGCATTTTTTTGTAATTTGAGCATCAGGGTCGCAATTAAAGGAACTAAATTGTTTTCTTTTTTTCTTTCATCCGAGCAATAGTAACTATCACACGAGGTGTGATCTCCAAAAATATGCCGGGGACTATTTAAAATATCTCTTTGCAAGTAAGTATTTGAGTTGATAATGAGGTACTTTGTGCTTTCCTAAATTTAATTGCAGAGCGAATAGCCGTGCGTAATCTTGTTAAGCGATCCCCGGTCAAAAATTTACGCTCGCTAAGGGGAACTGCAGTATCCTTTTGCAATGCCAAATTTTTACCATTGTAATTGCGTAACAAATGGTTCGTACATTCGATTTTTTGTATAGAAACATCGGGATAAGGCCTACTTTCTAAAATATTTTTGTATGTGCTGGAGTCACCGTCGGCAATCAGTGTGCTATATATTAAATTTCTTTCTGCTATCGACACCTTGAAACCTTCAACTAATATAGATTGCTCCATGCTAGTTGATGATCCAGAGTGATTTTTGTGGCAATCGTGGACTCGTGGCGCTAATCCTTTTTTATTTGCTCGAGCACATATAACACAATATTTATTTCTAATCCCGATATGAAGAACTTTTCCAGTATGCTCCCCAATTATTGCGGCCACACCTGATAAAGCCGAATAATTCGTTTTGTACGACCGTTTACTCCAGCATGCATCTGCTTCTACCGGTATCATTGCAATACTCCCATCGTTGACGTCACCCCGTGATTTTGCAGCTTCTATTTCCTTTTTGGCAGCTTCTTGCATAGTCTCTTCTGCAGTGATACGCCACATTTCAGCCACATCTGCATGGATTGAGCTATACAAGCTATATGGCATGGTTGGCAAATCCATTGATGCAGTGAGCTCATTCAAATTGGAAAGACCAATTCCCACCATTAATGCTCCTGACACTACGCCTGTATTGACATTTAAATTTAAATTATCTTCGTTGCATGTTTCTAATTTAAAAAGCGACCCACACATACAACATTTCAGATCGAATTTTGAAATGAGTCCCTTTTGTATTTCTTTTACTATTTTTAAACTATTCAATCGGCAACCAAATTTTTCGCCATGTTTGTCAATTAAAATTAATTGATTCATAAAAAAATTAAAATCTTTCGTCTTCCGTCTATATCTTGAAGTTCCTGAAACAATGAAAATCAGGAATGTAGATAAAAGTTAAAAAAAAGTCAAATATGTAGCTGTATTAGTAGTAACAAGAAAGTACTCACCTTGTTATTTGTACTTGTATCAGATTGATCCTGATAATCAATTGTTAAATTAAATATGCTTTCATTATCCTGTAAGAAATAAGTCCATTAATTATGCAGGTGCTCATAAATCATTTAAATCTGCAGAAAAGAATTTAGCTATGAAAAATAATTAAATATGAAAAGAAAAAAATATTACTACCACTGGTTGCGCCAACATTCAAAATATGATTGACATCCGCTATTTCCTATATCCATCTCCTTCCCGCACATACCTCGCGAGTGAGTAAGAAGATTCGCCCGCCATTTGTCGAAAAAAACAGCTTCCGAATCGCTCCGCAACAAGTTGACAATGGCGTCGACGCGCTCCGCTTAAAAATATTAATAACTTTGGAATCACCGCATTTTCGCATGTAATAAGACTTATAATCCATAGTTTGTGCTTGTGTTTAACGTGTGAGGACAATAACTTGAAGCCCAACTGCCCTGAACCTGGAAAAGTGAACCGGTGCACCGGCGACGACGCGAGCACGTGGCTCCCGCAAAAGGTTTGTGCTTTCCTTCCCTACTTATTTCGGGTTGTATTCCATTGTCCCACACCCACTGCAACTCGAATTACCTAACGCCAAGCGTTTGTCAATCGTTTAGCTCCGCACCGCAAATACAGTCCACTAAATTAGCCTTTCGCGCCAACATTTTCTTTGGTCCCTCTCACCGGATAGTTAGGTACTTATTTGTATTAGGTACATATTTGTTGTAGTTATCGCATTGGTATTTATTCCATAAGGAATAAACGCACCGCACCGCAGTCTTGTACCTAACCCAATTCGTTGTTTGTTCATCTATTACCTACGTACGTGCGTAATACCTACATACCTACGTAGCCATAGATCGCTCGTATTAGTTATTCATTCGGAAGTCTAAAATTATTTGTGTATCAGAAACAGAGACACAACCTAGTGGGTAAATTAAGATTGTTTAAAAACTACCTACAGTTCTTTTATTTCACCCGCAGTTCGTTATAACTACCTACCCACTTTAGGTATTTAATATTGTCCGCGTCGCTGTTCTCCATCGCTTATTTGTTAAAATAACTTTATTTGCTTGTTTACCGCATTGATTGTTTGTAATAAATAATTATTATTCACGATGTCTCATAAGGACATCAAAGTTCAATTGAAACTTTTATATGCTAAAAGAGACATGATATTTTCTCGCGTGCAATCTATTTGTGATAATGCACTTAAAACACTTGATCTAGCTATTAGAGATTCGTTCTTATGTTCTATAGAAAACTTGGATAGTTTGCGCACGGAATTTGAATCCGTAATTCATAATATTAACGTTTTAGAGTTAGAATTAAATCCAGAATACGCTGTGAGTTATCAGGCTTTGGCGTCATTTGATGATTTATTCTGTCGCATCAAACGCGTCGCGAGGAGCTTGGAGAAGCCGTCTGTCCATCAGAGCCAGGCAAATCACACTCGCGATCGACCCAAATTACCGCCCATTCAGATACCTGAATTTAATGGTGATATTCGCAATTGGAATCTATTTATAGATAGTTTTGAAAACACTATAAATGGGAACGTCTCTTTGACAGATCATGAAAAGTTACACTATCTGGTTGAAAAGTTAACTGGTAAAGCTAAAACTGTTTGTGCCGGCATTACTTTTAGTGCCGAAAATTATTCATTAATTTTAAAAACTTTAAAGTCGAAATATGAAGATAAAAGATTAGTTGCTACCGCATATTTAGATCAGCTATTCGAGTTGAAAAATATTACAGTTTGTAATGAACATAATTTAGAGAAGTTTTTAGATATTTTTGCATCATCTGTTCGCGCAGTAAAGAACCTGAAGGTCGATGACCTCTGCGACTTTTTGTTTTTATATTTGGGTTTAAAGAAATTAGATAGTGAAACTGTTCGTTTATTTGAAATAGACCATCGCAGTAGTAAACTGCCAAAATTCAATGATTTAGAATGTTTTGTTCGCGATCATATTAAAATATTGCAACGCACTTCGTCAACCCATGAAGTTACGAAGAAGTCCGACCGTCGAACAGATGCGGCTTCGAAGTCACAAAGGTCGACACATACGTATGTGAATACAGCACCTGCTCCTGTACAATCGAGTTGTTCTTTGTGTAATAGTCAACATTCGCAATTGTACAAGTGTTCTGGTTTCTTAAAATTTACGCCCTATGAACGTTATAAGTTTGTTCGCGAAAAAAAATTTGTGCTTTAACTGCCTTAGTGACAAGCATCGGGTTACGTCTTGTAATAGTAGTCAAAGTTGTCGTAAGTGTCCTTCGAAGCACCACACTTTACTTCACATGGAGAAAAGTGGTAATAATGCCGCATCCAATGTGAGCACAGTTAGTTTACCAAGCGGTGACACGTCGTCGCAGTCAGTCGGTGCGAACTCTGCGTCCGCTTCGCAGCCGCAGCCGCAATCAACGCGCGACGTTGCCCGCTCGCAGGCCGCCGTGACTGACCTCACGTTGTGTTCGATGTCCGCCGCAAGCAATACGTGCACTACCGTGGTGCTCGCGACCGCTCACGTTGTTGTTGATGATGCTTTTGGTAATCCGTGTCTTGTTCGAGCGTTGTTAGATTGCGCTTCGCAGAGTAATTTTTTAACTCAAAATTGTTGTCAACGCCTTGGTTTTAGTATTAATAACCGACCAGCCCGCTCAGTAGTTAAGGGGTTCGGTGGTTTAAAATCAACCATTCATGGTTCGATTAAAATTAAATTTGCATCGCGTTTTAATTCTAATATTTGTTTTGATATGGATTCGCTTGTCGTAGATAAAATTACGGAACAATTGCCTACTGTCCCGGTTGACACGTCTTTATTGACCAAATTTAAAGACCTACCGTTGGCAGATGAATCTTATGGTGTCCCTGGAGACGTCGATATGTTGATCGGCGCATCGATTCTCCCGCACCTTCAGTTATCTCGTAAGATTCAAGGTCATTCGTCGTTTCCCGCACCGCACGCCCTAGAAACAGTTCTAGGTTTTGTTATTGTTGGTTCCGCACCCGCACATTTAGATAATTACTCGACTGTGTCACATTGCTGCACTGTTGAGCCGCCGCTGGAGTCTACCATCCGCAGGTTCTGGGAAATTGAAGAGGTCAATGTCCCGCCTATCCTAAGCCCTGATGATAAGGTGGCTGAGGAGATTTATTGTGGCACGACTACCCGTGATAATGATGGTCGTTATATTGTCGCGCTTCCATTCAAGGGAGATATTTTTTCGCTCGGTGACTCCTACGCTTCCGCGGAAAAACGCTTTTCTTGTTTAGAACGTAAGATGCAAGCATCTCCGAAGTTGAAGCAAGCCTATGATGAGGTGGTTACCGAATACCTAGATAAAGGGTACATCTCACCTGCATCCACCGCCGAGACTGACGAGACTCTTGATCATCCATCTTACATCATCCCACACCACGGAGTTGTTAGAGAAGACAAGCTTACTACTAAGCTCCGCGTGGTTTTGGACGGCAGTGCTAAGACTAGCACTTCCGTATCGCTCAATGATATTTTGTATTGTGGTCAAAACCTTCAAGGTAACTTATTTGACATTATTGTGAATTTCCGCTTGTTTGCTGTCGCGCTTTCCGCCGATATAAGGCAAATGTTTCTTTCTATTGGTATTCGCGAATGCGACCGCAAATTTCAACGTTTTTTGTATAGATTTTCGCCTCAAGAACCTTTGAGAGTTTACGAGTTTAACCGTGTTTGTTTTGGGCTTAAGTCGAGTCCTTTCCATGCGCTTCGCACTATCAAGCAATTAGCCACTGATGAGGGTGAAAGATTCCCGAAAGCGAAAGACACTATTGAGACTGGGCTATACATGGATGACTTTGTTTATAGTGTAGCCAGCGAGGCGGATGCCGTTGAGACCGCCGCTCAAGTAATAAGTCTTATGAAGGCCGGTCAGTTTGATCTTGTGAAGTGGACTAGTAATTCGCAGACCGCTCTAGATTCGATTCCACTATCGCATCAATTATCTTCGGTGAAGGAATTTGATGGTGATGATACGCACAAGGTTCTAGGTTTAAGTTGGTCACCCGCGTCTGACATGTTCAGTCTTAAAGTTAGTTCGACTCCGCAAATTTGTACTAAGCGCATTATCCTGTCGTGTGTAGCACGTATATGGGATGTTATGGGATTTGTAGCTCCCGTCGTTTTATATGCCAAGTTGCTTATAAAAGAACTTTGGCTTTCCAATAGTGATTGGGACGACCCCGCGCCCGAAAATATTGTTAAATTGTGGGCTCGCTTCCGGAAAGAACTTCCATTGCTCAATTAAATAAAAATACCTCGCCATGTTGGTATATTGTCGAACAGTATAGTTACTGTTGTAGGCTTCGCCGACGCCAGTGCAAAGGCTTACGGGGGGGTAGTTTATTTTCACGTTTTGGATGCTGACAAGGTTTCGGTTAGTCTTACAAGCGCTAAATCCAAAGTCTCCCCTCGCAAGGTCGTTTCTCTGGCGCGCCTGGAGCTGTGCGCTATACTTTTGTTAGTGCAATTAATCAGCTCGATTGTCAATGCTTGTAGGCACCGCATTATTATTGATAGAATTATGGCTTTTTCTGACTCTACTGTAGCTTTGTGTTGGGCACATTCTTCGCCCCATCGCTGGGACACATTCGTCGCCAATAGGGTGGCCAAAATCCAGTCCGAATTACCACCACAAAATCTCTTTCACGTTGCTGGCACAGATAATCCCGCCGATTGTCTCTCCCGTGGGTTGCTCCCTTCGCAAATTTTAGATCATCCGCTGTGGTTCTGCGCTCCGTCTTGGATTCATAGCGTGCTCGAGGAATGGCCGGTTAAGCCCTTTAATCCAGCTGCCGTTTCAGAACCACCCGAGGAGAAGAAGCATTCGCTTGTAGTTTCGGTTCGACGTGAAGAGTCGATTATTTTATCGTTATCTAATCGCGTCTCGTCTTGGTCGAGACTTTTGCGTTGTGTGGTGTATGTATGTCGTTTTCTAAAACTGTTACCCACGCGCGGTGTTATAACCGCCGCTGATCTGGATAAAGCTGAGTCAGTCGTGCTACGTGAATTGCAGAGATTTTATTTCGCATCCGAAATTAGTAGTTTGGAGTCCAACAAACCTTGTAGCCGCGCCTTTCAACATTTGAAACCTTTTTTGCAGAATGGTCTTATTCGAGTAGGTGGTCGTTTGAGAAATTCCGATTTAGGATTTGAGCAAAAGCATCCAGTAGTTTTACCCCGCAAGGACCATATTTTAGATTTGATTGTAGATTATCATCATAGGTTGAATTGTCACGCAGGTCCAGACTTGTTGATGTCTATCCTTAGACAGAAGTATTGGATACTTTCCGCTCGCAATTTGATTCGTGCTAGAGTACACAAATGTGTGCCCTGTTTTAAGCTTCGCCCGCGTTTTATCGCGCCTGAAATGGCCGATCATCGCTCTTGTCGTGTTGTTCAATCCGCTAAACCTTTCGTTCACACCGGTACAGACTTCGCCGGCCCGTTTAGGGTAACTGTTGCCCGTGGTCGCGGAATACGCTCCACAAAAGCTTACGTTTGTCTTTTTATTTGCATGACAACTCGTGCGGTTCACATAGAATTGACCGGTGATTTAAGTACGCAAAGTTTTATGTCCGCGTTTAAGCGCTTTTTGTCGCGCCGTGGTCCCGTCAAACGTTTATATTCTGACAACGGTACCAATTATGTTGGAGCTCGCCGTAATATTTCGGAGTTGCACGCGTTCTTACGGTCAAAGTATTATCAGAGTGAATTCGCTCACGTTTTGGCCGAAAATCGTATTGAATGGCATTTTAATACGCCCGCTGCTAGTCACTTTGTTGGTAATTGGGAGGCGAATATTAAGAGCCTCAAGTCGCATCTGTTCCGCGTTGTAGGCGTACAGATTCTCTCTTATGAGGAGCTGAGTACTGTACTCGCTCAGATAGAGGCAGTAATGAATACTCGTCCACTGTGCCGAACTCTATCTAGTGACCCCTCAGAATCTTTAGCTTTAACTCCGGCTCACTTCTTAACCACGACTCCTCTTAAGTATTTGCCCGCTATGGATGTTGATGAAGACAGACTACATCTCCTAAAGCGTCATGCTCTTTTGGATAGATTAGTTCAATCATTTTGGAAGCGTTGGAGAGCAGATTATTTGCACACGCTGCAGTCGCGTCAAAAATGGAATACTCCATCGAATCCAGTCGCCGTTGGTACTGTAGTGGTTTTAATGGCCGAGAGTGCGCCTCCTCTACACTGGCCTCTAGGTGTAGTGGAGGAAGTTTTCCCTGATCCAAAGGGAGTAACGCGTATAGTAAAGGTTAAAACCGCGACCGGTTCGTATTTACGTCCGGTTATTCGCCTCTGTCCTCTGCCCAATCAGCAGCAGGCTTCAAATTAGTTTAGTAGTTATGGTAACGCTTTATATTATAGTTTAGGAATAAGGTTAGAAGTTAGATGTTACTCCAGAGTTTAGTTCTTTGATTAGTTTCGCTTATAGTTTTTGAAGGTAACCCTTCAAACCGGGGGGAATGGTTGCGCCAACATTCAAAATATGATTGACATCCGCTATTTCCTATATCCATCTCCTTCCCGCACATACCTCGCGAGTGAGTAAGAAGATTCGCCCGCCATTTGTCAAAAAAAACAGCTTCCGAATCGCTCCGCAACAAGTTGACAATGGCGTCGACGCGCTCCGCTTAAAAATATTAATAACTTTGGAATCACCGCATTTTCGCATGTAATAAGACTTATAATCCATAGTTTGTGCTTGTGTTTAACGTGTGAGGACAATAACTTGAAGCCCAACTGCCCTGAACCTGGAAAAGTGAACCGGTGCACCGGCGACGACGCGAGCACGTGGCTCCCGCAAAAGGTTTGTGCTTTCCTTCCCTACTTATTTCGGGTTGTATTCCATTGTCCCACACCCACTGCAACTCGAATTACCTAACGCCAAGCGTTTGTCAATCGTTTAGCTCCGCACCGCAAATACAGTCCACTAAATTAGCCTTTCGCGCCAACAACCACGTTATTTGTATTTCTGTCAGAATGCACTGTAAAAACTGTCGTTGGGTCAAATGAGCTTTCGTTCTCCTGTAAAAGTAAAATAATCCGATAAATGTACTTATATTACTTATGTGGTAGCAATAATATTGCATGAAGCATGAAATACGGAAGCATACATTTACCTTTGTTTTTTCAGTATCAGAATTATTTTCATTTGGCGAATTTACTTGCCCCTGCTGCATTTCAGTTTTTTTTTTGCCTATAAATATGAAACATGTTTTTGAATGGAAATGAATGAAAAAATGTACATACGAATACATATATGCATGCATACAAGTACCCAAGAAACACAATGTATGAGCAGTCGTATAAAAATATAACTAATTATTTAAAAAAAAAAAACTTCAAAAGCACAACTGAAAGGAGATAAACAAGCATTATTTGTAATTAAAAGAATTTTGGTAGTGCATGCCATACAAACAAAAGTTACACCCTGTTTTATTCGGTTATTGGTTTGTCTCCGACTGCAATACCAAAATTCTAGATCGTGATGCTTGTTTTTCTCTTTTCAGTTATGTTTTTACATTTTTGTATTTTCAGATGCAATAAATAAATAGTATATAGCCAATGTCACTCCCACAATTACGATGAATCTAACAATACATCATTTAAAATCCATCAAGCCGTTTAAGCTACAGGAGGTCACAATAGGACGGACATACCTACACACATACATGCGCGCGAAAAATATTTCCTTCTCAGTCAGTCGGGTAACAAGATACTCCTAGTCATCGACATTGACGATTTCTATCGGGAAATAGTGAAGATATATCCTTTTTCAAATACTTTTTAACGGTCGTGGGTTTTTTCAAAACTTTTAATTTTGATTTCTATTTCAAACCTTTTAAAGAGCATAGATGAAAGGAAACTTTTCAATAAACCAACATCTATTTAAGAACCCTCACTAATCAACCACAAACTGCACCAAAACCGGACTAGTAGTTTTGGTTTTGCAGAAACAAATGTTTACTGCAGCGCCCCTTGGTGAGTTCTCACCATAACACCTATCTAAGAACATGCACCAATCAAACCCAAACCCATCACTGAAAACTGCATCAAAATCGGACTAGTAGTTATGGAGAAAACATGAATTTGCACAAACAAACAAACATCCTTTCACCCCAAACGCATATACCGTCTCCTTTCCGTCGCGGATAATAAAAAAAAATCTTACCGATAAGCTTCTCTTGCGCGTTTCAAATTTTCGGCCAAAACCTTCTTTTTTATTTTGATAGCAGCAAAAATTTTATTTTTTTCTCTTTTGCCCATTATTATGAGCAATGTCTGAAAAAAATTAAAACAAACAACTATATTTACGTGTATGTTTCTTTTTTGTAATATATTCGCATATCAAAAGAAAATAATATGTTTACATTATAATCAAACCATAAATAATTAAAAAAAACTCACTTGTATCAAAAAGTGTTGGTTGCACTATATTCTTGGCGGATTGACGAGATCGCGTAGCACACAAAGTTGCAACAGCGAGCGATATGTCCTCCCTCTGTGAGCGCTTGGCGCGGACTAAAGCTACAGTTTTTTTTTTTTTTTTTTGTGTGTGGCATCTCGCAGGTCAACCTCTGAGGTTGTCGGCTGCTTAACCGGGCTTGCCTGTGGTTGCCTTAATTAATAAATTAATTAAAGCCTCCAGCCAGGGCTTATTAAAAACTTACAAACTAGGCGACTACACGCTAAGGGCACCCCCTGTGGGGTACGGACCTCGCACTTAGGGCGTCGCAGGGGAGGGCAGCTAGGGACAGGCTGGATCATATCATTATTATTATTAATAAGGGAATTTAAAGCTACTGGCTCAGCGTCGCGGGCTGGCTCTGGCAAGGGTCGGGGTGGACTATTACGGGGACGTCGCGGCGGGCCTCGGCGGCGAGGACGGAAGGACGGTCGGTTTTTGTGTTTGTGTGCCACTGTACTTGTTTCCCTACGGCTCTCTTGGAGCAGGGTGATTGCGTCATCGGGAGTGACTAGGGTATGCCTTGGTCGGCGAATCTTAGAGATACGCGAGGGTTCGTATTGGGCGGCCGATACGATAAGGGGATTCCTATGTTGGATTGCAGTATCAAAGAAACGCTTGGAGACACGTTTCATGAACTGTTGGATGGTGGGCATCTTGAGGTCTACGTGAAGAAGCTCATTTCGAACATAAAAGGGGGCTCCCGTGACTCTACGGAGGAATCGGTTTTGGAGGGTCTGCATCTTGTGGAGGAGGTAGGGCTTTGCGTGTGCGAAAACAACGCAGGCGTAGGTCATGATGGGACGGATGACCGCGGTGAAAATACGCAGCTTGCACCTGAGTGATAACTTGCTGCGGGAGCTAAGAATGAAGTGGAGCCTACCTAGAGCGAAAGCGGCGCGCGAACGTGCCTGCTTTATGTGCTCAGCGAAGGAAAGGTGTTTATCGAGGACCACGCCTAAGTATTTGGCTTGCTTTTCCCAGGGGATCGGCTTGCCGTACATGGTAATCGGACGGGGTACTAAAGCTACAGACCGTATGTTCCGAGATTTATATTGATTTTATCACTGCATACAAAAATTGTTTAAAAATATTATTTTACATTTAAATACACTAATTTTTTTTTTCAAGCAAGTTAACAATGTGAACTTAGTTAATAGTTACTTTTTGATTGAATTTGGATTATATATTCATAGATAAAAAATATAATTTCGGACGAAAAATTATCAGTAACTCTCTGTTTTTTGGAATTATTTTTGGTGTATTACTGTATGAAACATAAAAAATTAATTAAAGCACTCCAAAGTAGAGGATATACTTGTACTTTAAACATTTTTATAAATGATTAAATTATTATATCTTCGATGTAACATAGCATCAAATGAAGCTCTAAAGTAAAATTTTATGAAACATCCTTTGCAGAGACAAGGTTTTTACTGATTTATGTAAACAAATTGAAAAATGTATTTAAAGCACTCCCAAGAAAAAGAATCAAACTTTCTTGGACATATTTTTTTATTTTATTTGTGGCTATATCTAAACCGTAATCACACATCAAAAGTCGAGTAAAACGCTCAAATCCAAGAGAGGGCTCTTAAGCAACCAATGAACAGTAACATATAATTAATTACTGCTATATGATAAACACGAAAGTTTGTGAGTAAATGAGGATGGATGTATATATGTATGCATGTTCGTTACTCTTTCACACAAAAACGACCAAACTAATTTGAATAAAATTTGGTATATAGATAGTTGGCATATTGATATAACACAAAAGCTATCCAAGAATTCCGACGGGCACGAGATTCACGCCTAAGAGAAAGCCCTACCACGCGAAAACGGACACAGTCGTGGGCAGAAATTACTTTACTATAAATAATAGATTATAATATAAATAAACACATTCCAATATAATAAACTCTCAAAATATGCAGAGCTACGATCGCAATTTTATTTCAACGTTGTAAAAATACAGTCTTCCAAAACTTACAAATGCTTCTGTAAATAACAGTAAAGGTTATGTTACATAGGGGTGAACATATTAACCTCGAATTTTTCACCCGTGAATACTGTCTGAAGGTGAGTTTACCGATGTTTTCCCATTTAATTATTCTTTTTATAACCCGCAAAGTAGAATGTTTGGCATAATAAAATATAATCTTCTTTTGCTGTATGTAACTATAACTACCTATACATTATCATAACACCTTACGCCACGTCTATTATATCCAAAAGGATTAGATATATTATTATTACTGTGTTCACAGATATAAAACTCCTACCTGTATTGAACCGCTAGCTTCAGCCCGCGACTTCATTCGCGTGGGAGGGTATTTCCGCGTAAATCTCGATCCCATGGGAATTCCAGAAAAAAGTAACCTTTGTGTTATTCCAGGAGGAACTCTCTTCCTCACGCCCCAGCCACCGCGGGAGACGCCCCGGGCGTCGGGGATCGCGAGCCGATATCCGGCACCGTAGGCGCGGGCTTGCGGACGGCGAGCAGGGGTAGCTCACCGTCCGGTAAGGACCAGGCCCGGGTCGGAGACGCGTCGTGGTCCACGCGCACCTCAAAGAGCTGTCAGCACCAGTGACGGGGCCACATAAGACCATTGCCCGCCGGGGTTGCGGAAATATTGTAACAAGATACCGCGGCCCCGGAACTTAAGGGCAGCTTAATGAACAGGGTGGGTTTTTAGTCAGTAGAAATCTGACACTTCCTACCGCTTAACCCAGAGCAGGAGAAGTTATTCGATGATTTTCCCACCCAGAAAAAAAAAGGATGTCCACTATCTTCGTACCAAATTTCATTCGGATCCGTTCTGTGTTTTTGCGTGAAAGAGTAACAAACATCCATCTTAGAAAAGATGATTTTAACTTTATCTGATCTTCACAACCCAGTCACAGATTAAAACGAATGCTGAAATTACAACAAATAATTAATTCAGAGGTAAGATTTTTAAACTATACATAAAAACGAACAAGGCAATCAAAACAAATTAAAGATTGTCAAAACAGCAGAAACGTTTCTCACATCAAAATATAACTTCGACAAACAAAAACCGAAGCTACCTTAGAGACAGTATCCGTAGAACTCTCCATTGAACGTAATCAAGGCATCGTTGAAGAAAAACTAGTTCATAACTTTATAACTGGCTAGTGTAAACTTGAATAAATTGAGTTCTTAAGAGGAGCAAGCAAAAAGAAACAAGATACTTCATCAAAGAGAACTTCGAAGTTTGATTTGATGAAGAACGGACAAGATATTTTGTTACAAAGACTGTGGAATGAACTTTGATGGTAAACTATTTCAGTAGCTCTGAAATGTCAATTAGTTAGAACTACCTGAACCCAGCAGAAGAGCTAGTAGATAAATTATAACAGCCACACTATACTTCATTATTGAAGTACAATGTTGTCGCTTCTCAAGTTTATTTTCAACCGACGACAAAAAGAGGAGGTTATCAATTCGACGCGTATTTTTTTTAATGTATGGTCACCGATTACTCGAAGACGGCTGAACCGATTTGGAAAATTCTTTTTTTGATTGACAGGGTATACTTCGAAATTGGTCTCATTTTCATAAACGTCAGGATCTGATGATGGGATCCTGGAGAAATCGAGGGAACTCTTCAAATATTACAGGCACACCTATGACGTTTTGGGTATTTATCATAGTAACTTGTGTAGTTGCTCTCAAAAAGTACCATTTGAGGAAGTGGAACTGATGATGAAGACCAGAGATGGCCATCGAAACTACTCAATAATAAGTATTGAGTGGATTGCGATTCGATTACTTGAATATGGATGTTAAGCACTTTATGCTCGTCACAATGCATATGGTGATGTAGAGCTGATGGTGAAGTACCAGGAGAACTCCTCAACAATTAACGGCCCAGCATTGGGAAAAGCAATATTTTGTAAAAGGTTATAAGTAGTTGACATTTAGGCTCTTGTAACTAGGTAAATTAAAAATAGATCAACTAAAAAGAGTGAAATAAAAACTTTTTACCAAAAAAATTAAACCGACTCCCAAAAAACACTGCAAAGTGAAAAATAACTTTAATTTCGGAAGTCGGTGCCAAAAACGAAAATACAAAACTTAAGACACCGACTACCGAAATTAAAGTTATTTTTCACTTTGCAGTGTTTTTTGGGAGTTGGTTTAATTTTTTGGTAAAAAGTTTTATAATACAATATTACAAAGCTTTTTTTGTGAATGGGAGAACACTGTACTCTTAGATTTGTTTAACAATTTTTATTTGTAATTCCATTGTGGTGTATTAATTGGTCTATACTGTCCTCTCATTCCTAATTAACCTGTATTATGGATATATTGTAAAAATGATATTTGAAAAGAGTAACTGTGGAGTTTCTTGCCGGTTCTTCTCCGTAGAAAACGACAAATTTTGAACCGTACCCTAACTGCTGACGTTTTGAAAGTGCCCTATATGAAATAGAACATTTTGAGTTTGAGTTTGACACTGGTGGATTTTCGTAGTTAAGCAACACTTGCCGGGGTTGGTCCATGGATGGGTGAAATGGCATGTGGTAAATCTGGAAGCCGAGTAAGCCGAAAACTAAAGTAAGTAAACTTTTAGGACCAGAAACCATTACGGGCGTCCTCAGAACACTCAGCCAAAATTTTATAATCTTATCGAGAGTTAAAAACGCTTGGAGTAAGTACAAACATACAAATATTGATTTTTGTTTGTATTGATAAGAGACACTCATTTTCTTATACACATATCGGCCTGTCTATTTGTGAAAACAGTATCAAAATTTAACGCATATATTTAAGCAGGAATACAGACAGAATCAGACAATGATTTTGTTTTATATTAAATATTATTTAGTGATGATTATTGGGTAGATAAGTTTTCAATGTCTGTGGTCTATAACGGTCCAAATTCTGTAACAGAGAATTCTGGGCCCAATACAATTAGGCTTACATCCCACGTCTTGGATTATTTTGTCTCTAGAACATGCCTTATTCTCACAATCAGATTCTTTAACAGGGAAAGGAGAATTAAAAAATTATGTATCCCAATGTAGATAGCCCATGTACAAGACTATGATTTTTCTGTTACCAATTTCATTGAGATTGGTTTGACAGACATTTTGGTGTTATTGAGTAATGAAGATCTATCTCAACTTTTGAATTTCTAACATTACTAGCAGTTGTACGAGGCTTCGTTACCGTGGAGTCTATCTCGTTAAAAACATAACCTCCTTGTTTTTCAGTCGAGTAAAAAGTACCTAAGTACCTTTTAAAAGTACTTTCCTAAAGTTTCAAACTACAATCATACCAAAATTCATCCAAATCGCGATTAGCGCGTTCAAACAAACAAACTTTTCCGCTTTATAATATTAGTATAGATATCAATTTAAGTTACTTATTTAAATAAAAAAACTTGTTGAAGTGTGTCATGTAACGTGAGATAGTTTTATAAAAAAAACCCGGGCGCTGTACAACCAGTATATAAGTAGACAATAGAAATATTTGTCCCATGCGGGAATTGAACTCGCGATACGTGCGGCAGCAGCCTATCGCTCCACCACCACTGACCATGTCTTGAAAACGATATACTTTTAAAATTCCACCGACCTATTTCATGACAGGCTTGCTTGCGAAGCTTGGCATGGCATTACCTACTGCAAATAAATCCAACACACGACGCTCGGCACTAAAATTTTAAGCTATTGCATAGCTTTTATCACGGGCTTAGAGCGCGGTGACCGAATCAAGAAATTCCGTAACGAAAATAAACCTAACACCCTCCTACTACGACAAGCACAGCGGTGCGGCGTTGAATTCCGTGCATCGTCTAACGTCGTTTCAGTTCGGCAGACTTCGGCACGGTGTTTGTGTGCGTGCGACTAGACGTATGCGTGTTGACTAGCTGCTAACTGCTCATAACTGAGTCCACGAGTGAGTTTGAGCCCGCGACTAGTTGAACCTTAACGTGTATGTATATGGTACGACTGTACGAAGCTCGCACGGATCGAGACGAGCTGCTTCGAAATCGGACGAATACGTAAGCAGCTGTTTGTGAGAAAGTATATAGGTTTATAGGTATCTATCATCTATGTACAACAGTGAATAACTGTACGCGTAAAATTAGTAAAGTAAAATAAACAAAGTGCATTTATTAATGAAGAAAGTGATGAAAATATACTGCATAGATAAAATAAATAAATAATTATAATTGCATAATTTGATAAAAAATGCTATGCAATAGCTTTACCAAAGCAGTCCACGAGTGCCACACTATTTTTTTTTAATCGGGGATAATATCATCAAATGACTCCTCCCGCTCTTGGTGGAGAGGAAGTGAGAGTCGACCTCTACTTAATAAAAATCCCCCCTGTTCCTTTAGTTGCTTATGCGTTCCGGGGACGTGGTATCTCGTTTGAACATTCCCGCAACCCGGAAACATCCATAGTCTGTTCTTATCATCATTCATCTGTCTGTCTTTAAACAACACACAAACAATAAAATCTAGTATTAATCCCTAATTTTTACCCAATCTCTCCGCTTGGGGGCGAAACGAGCAAACTGTAGCAGTCAAATAGAAATGGGGTCAATCACTTTTTGCCGGTCCCTCACTTGTCTAAGATTATACTACCTACTTCAATATCAAATACGTACTTAGCTACATCTGGATTTCATTTGCCAGGCTTACAGATCGATATGGTACAGGAAATTGTAACAAATGAATTTGAACTTTATTTTGTGGATTATACGACACAGATTTGTATGAAAGGTTTTTTTATGAGAAAAACAATGTATCTGGCGCGTAAATCCTAAGGCTTCGCTGGAATGGGTTATGGGTTCGAAGGCGTTGGCCCGGGAAGTGATAACTAGATTTCGGATGATAATGATCTTGGTTTTCCGTTTCGCCGTAAACAATGTAGTGCTAGATTTAATTATGAAACTGAATGACTTTTAATGTACTATGGAACTTTAAGAGTTTTTGCCTCCATGATATCATTTTAGAGTGCTATTTTATAAGTAAGCTGCATTGGTAGGTTAAGCAACGCGAGTCACGGTCAGTCCATTGATGGGTAACTATCTTAACACATCAATAATCCCTCGTACCGGGGAAAACCCGTTAAGTGATTCCAGTCAATCCTTAGGATTAACGCGCATTACAATGTTTTTTCTCATAATTATATTAAACCTACCAAACAAATCGTTGACTTATTCTGCACAAAATATACACTAATTTATAAGCTCGAGTTTGACCATCATCTCACCTAATAGTAAGTGACGATGTGGTTGAAGATAACACAGTGCTTACTTAGAAGTAAACTATTCAATCGTTTAGTAGTAGCTCATGCGATACAAAGTCAAAGGCTTTTGTTGTTGTTGACTTGTCAAAAAATACAACAGTGGTCGGAATTTTCTGGTCAATATTTTTAGTAACTAGGTTAATTAAGTTAAATGCCGCTGTGGTTGGCGACTTCTTTTTTTGGAATCCATGTTGATCATGTTTCAAAACCCGGAACTTATCGATAAAATTTATTAATCGCTAATGCATGAGCTTTTCGTACATTTTCGCTAAAATGGGCAATAAGGCTATCGGTCTGTAATTATCAATAATTTTCTTCAAAATCAAAATTCGGAAGTATGTGAAGTCTATCAACCCGAACTGGGCATTGATTATTATTATAATAATTTGTTAGCTGTCAGGAAACACAGTCTCCGGCAATATAGACAGTGAAGGAAATTCATTGTAGATCAGCTTACGGATTAGATTTTACTACTTAAAAATTGTTAATAAGCACCTTGCCTCGCTTTTGCTGTCAGTCTTAGCGATAAGTTTTTGCCGCGCAATTTCTTGCTTCCAGTTAAATCTCATTAAAATGGGTTATGTCGTGCCAAACATTAGACTGGACAAACAGAAAGACAAGAATTCATTTTAGTAAAAACCTATAAGTACTTATATATACACACTTATTTTGAAACCTTAATTTATTTGTATGTATGTATAGATATACAAACAAACTGCAATCAATCCACTTCAAACATCAAAGCTTAACTCAACATACTAGTTTACAGATTAACAGCATCGTAATGAGCTATAATTTACTATTCAATAATTAAACGCATCTGAGTACGCATAACCATACCATTATTATAATTTTGTACTAACAACTTGGGAATGTGGGTACGTTCACCGAGTCCCATATTACCTATTGATCTACCGAAACTTACTAATAGGTTGTATTTCAACCATCAAGCATCTCGGATTCAAGTTTAAGTAAAATTTTTTTTTTTTTTTTTTTGTGTGGCATCTCGCAGGTCAACCTCTGAGGTTGTCGGCTGCTTAACCGGGCTTGCCTGTGGTTGCCTTAATTAATAAATTAATTAAAGCCTCCAGCCAGGGCTTATTAGAAAACTTACAAACTAGGCGACTACACGCTAAGGGCACCCCCTGTGGGGTACGGACCTCGGCTTAGGGCGTCGCAGTGGGAGGGCAGCTAGGGACAGGCTGGATCATATCATTTTTATTATTAATAAGGGAATTTAAAGCTACTGGCTCAGCGTCGCGGGCTGGCTCTGGCAAGGGTCGGGGCGGACTATTACGGGGACGTCGCGGCGGGCCTCGGCGGCGAGGACGGAAGGACGGTCGGTTTTTGTTTTTGTGTGCCACTGTACTTGTTTCCCTACGGCTCTCTTGGAGCAGGGTGATTGCGTCATCGGGAGTGACAAGGGTATGCCTTGGTCGGCGAATCTTAGAGATACGCGAAGGTTCGTATTGGGCGGCCGATACGATAAGGGGATTCCTATGTTGGATTGCAGTATCAAAGAAAAGCTTGGAGACACGTTTCATGAACTGCTGGATGGTGGGCATCTTGAGGTCTACGTGAAGAAGCTCATTTCGAACATAAAAGGGGGCTCCCGTGACTCTACGGAGGAATCGGTTTTGAAGGGTCTGCATCTTGTGGAGGAGGTAGGGCTTTGCGTGTGCGAAAACAACGCAGGCGTAGGTCATGATGGGACGGATGACCGCGGTGAAAATACGCAGCTTGCACCTGAGTGATAACTTGCTGCGGGAGCTAAGAATGAAGTGGAGCCTACCTAGAGCGAAAGCGGCGCGCGAACGTGCCTGCTTTATGTGCTCAGCGAAGGAAAGGTGTTTATCGAGGACCACGCCTAAGTATTTGGCTTGCTTTTCCCAGGGGATCGGCTTGCCGTACATGGTAATCGGACGGGGGGAGGGTGGGTTTATCCGCGGCTTAGAAAAGAGGACTGCCTGGCTTTTGTCTGGATTGACTTCGATTCTCCATTTCCGGAACCACTTGGCCAGAGTGTTTGCGGAAGTTTGGAGAGTGCGAGCGATGGCATCGGGTTTAAGATCGGTATAATAGATAGCCGTATCGTCGGCAAATAGGGCTAGCTGAGTATTTTTATGCTTGGGGATATCGCTAGTGAATAGCGTGAAAACGAGGGGGGATAGTACGGAGCCTTGAGGAACTCCTGCGCGAATGGGATGGGGGGAGGAAAGCTCCCCCTCAATTCGGTAACGAAAGGTGCGATTCGATAAAAAGTCCCGTAGGATGAGCACGAGACGGTCAGGCACGCCGAGTTGGTATAGCTTATAGATTAAGCCATTGTGCCAGACTTTGTCGAACGCTTTCGCTATGTCGAAGAATAAGGCTCCCGTTATTGCGCCCCGTTGGAAGCCGGCGCTGACGTGTTCTATGATGCGGTGGACTTGTTGGATACATGAGTGTTCGGTTCTAAATCCAAACTGCTCATTGGGTATAAGACTCTTTGCTTCGGCAAAATCTTTGAGCCGCTTATATATAAGCCTTTCATAGATTTTACCAAGGACGTTGAGTAAGCTAATGGGACGGTAGCTAGACGGGTCAGACTTGGGCTTGCCTGGTTTGGGAATACCTATGACGGTGGCCTGTTTCCAGGTTGCGGGGAACATATTATTGCTCAATGCACCATTGAAGATGGCAGTCATTAGCACTATAAGCTGGGCGGGGAAAAGTTTGAAAACCCTATTGGTGATGCCGTCGGAGCCAGGGGCTTTTCGCGGTTGGAGACTTTTAATGATATCCTGGACCTCATCAGGAGTGATGGGGGCCAGTGGATTATTGGGATCTTCGACGGGCGGAAGGGAAGTTCTACGTTCGACTTCGGCGTTCACCATATCGAGGTGGGCTTGGTCTACTGGTTGAGAGCTGGGAGAACACTGGGACTCTAGGCTGTCGGCTAGGCATTCTGCTTTTTCAGAGTTATCGAAGGCGACACTCTTATCGGGACGAATGAGAGGAGGCATTGTGGCCTCTTCAGTGGATCGTAACTTCCTCTGAAGCTGCCAGAAGGCAAGATGGGTGGGCTCAAGTTCGCTCAGCATCTTGTCCCAGCTCGCATTACGCTGCTCGGTAATGCGTTTCCTTACAGCACGCTGTAAGTTGCGCATGTGAGCTTTGTTTGCGGCGCAGGGAAAAGCGCTGTACGCACGGATGGCTGCGTTCTTCTCGGTTATCAGATTCCGTACATCGTCCGGGAGTTTCCAGCGGTGGTCTTCCACTACAGGAACTTCCCTTGAACAATCGTTCAGGACGGATTGTACGTGATTTGTAAGCGAGTCGATCGCCGCCGTCGTGTCAGCGACTGAGACTATGTGGTCAGGAATGGTGTCCAATTGAGGCGACGTGGTGGATTTCAGTTTTTCACTTACTTTCCTCCAGTCGGTGATCAATTGGGTCGGAGGAGGTTGGGTAGGATCATGGTTACCCGAGCGGGAACCTAGGTGTAGGATAACAGGACGGTGATCCGAGTTGAGCTCGTGAAGCGCTTCTATGGAGTGTAAACGGAGGTTAACATTCTTTAGGAGCGCCACATCGAGGACATCGGGGTTATGGTTGGGGTCGTGTGGGTAGTGGGTGGGAGTCATCGGAGCGATGACGTCGTAGTTTAGGGTCGCGCCTAGGTTATACACGATTCTGCCTCTGGCATTTGCCGTGTTGCTGTTCCAAGCGGGGTGTTTGGCGTTGAGATCGCCCGCTAGTAAGACGGAGTCACTCAGGCCGAAGAGAGTCGTGAGATCGCTGGTGAGCGCGATAGGATCGTCTGAAGCAAGAGACGCGACCGATGGTGGGGGATGGTAGGCAGAGATGATGGTTATCGGAGGATGACCAGTCATACCTAGTCGACAGGCAGAGTACTCCAGGTGAGAGAGAGGCGCGGGTGGGGTCAGAGGGATGCAGTATAACTCCTTTCTATAATAAATAAGGGTACCGCCGCCGTGGCAACGTGTTCTGTCATTGCGAACTAGACGGTAATTCGCAATTTTGGGATCAGCGCGGTGGGGTTTCAAAAGGGTCTCCTGTATAAGGAGGACGTCTAATTGGTGGTCGCGGAGGAATTTAGTTATTTCGGCGCGTTGGTTGAAAATGCCATTGGCGTTGAAAAAACCTAATTTGAGGGATCGAGGCCTAGTGTGGTTTGTGCGTTGGGAATCCATTGGATCAGTCCATCGCATCCATCTGGTCGAGACCTAGCACCACATCACTGTGTGTGCTGAATATTTGGCTGTACATTGCCGTCGTAATTTTGCCGTTATTCTGCTGTTCGGCAGCCAGAAGGGCATCGCGGAGAGATCTGGCTTGGCGGGTCATAAATAACCTATAATGGCGCAGTATAGTCTGGGCGCAAGCCTCGCCGTGCGCGACGGGTGAGGGATTGGGCGGTTGTTTGACTGCAGGAGCAGCAGTGGTTTGAGGCGCGGGTTTGTGACTGGCTGTGGGCTCTGTAGCCACGGCTATAGGCAGGATCTGCGCTGCGATGGGTATATCCATCAGTGCCTGCAAAGGTTTGGCAGGGGCCAAGGAGTGAAAGGCTTTTTCGTGGTTTAGCCTGTTCCACGGGGACGGTCTCTGAGGAGCGAGACGTTGGGGAATTTGAGAAGAAGGTGCCTCTCTCTGTTGGCGGGCGTTGGCGCGCTTCGCTAATTTAGGAGCGAGTTTGGGGGCTTTGGGACAGCCGCGGTAGTTTGCTGGGTGACCGGTCTGGCCGCAGAGAACGCAGCTGGGTGGTTCCGAACAGAGGGTTCGGTCTTTAGGCCGTGGGCAGTCCGCAGTGCTATGCTCGCCCAGACACTTGACGCATCTGGGAGTCGCATAGCAGTTGCTCTGCGCATGGCCATACAGTTGGCAACGGTGGCATTGTCCCTCTGTTGCGGTTTTGTAAGGCTTTTCTATTGAGATACCGGATAGGGAGCAAATAGACTTAATCTTAAATATTGGGTGATGACCTTCGGTTGGTTCACAAATGACAAGAACCATGTCGTACAATTCACCGCCTCTCGCTTTATGTAAGCGATGGACGGCGATCACTGGTATACCTTGATCGGCAAGGTCGTCTTTAATATCCTGTACTAGGATTTCTTTAGGGACACGTTTAATAATAACACGAGTGGGCGTGTCCTCGGGGAAGGAGAAAGTGTGAAAGGAAATATTTCTTTCACGGAGGGCGCGATATAATTCCCTATAGTCGTTCGATGTAGGGACGGTGACTTTAATGCCATTTTGGCAGGCACGGGCGTTTGTGTAGTTGATCTTTCGATCAACACACATCTTAGA
The DNA here is from genome assembly GCA_943138885.2 of Tholera decimalis. Lineage (NCBI taxonomy): Eukaryota > Metazoa > Arthropoda > Insecta > Lepidoptera > Noctuidae > Tholera > Tholera decimalis. Next base: position 13,201,217 of record OW964572.2, read on the forward strand.
CACATCAGTCCATTTCCCCTTGTCCTGGATGTAAAAGGGGGGCGGAGGGCGTTGCTTCCTTTGGGTTGAGGAAGTTTGGGCTATCGGGCTGGGGGGACGACTATCCTGCGCGCGAGTGGAGGTCGTTGGGACGGGGCTAGCGGGTCGTACGGGCGTTTGAGTTGGGGACGGGGGTGACGCGGTGGTCTTTTTGGCCTTGCTGGCCTGGGAGGTTTTCCCTTTCTTCCTCTTGCCGCCGGTGACGACTTGAAAGTCGTCTTCCGAAGATGAGGGGCATGATGACAAATCATTGTCGGAGTTGTTATTGGACATAGGTTCGGTGATGTCCATTTCACGGAATTCAGGTGCAGCGCACACCTGCGCGGCGTCCATTGTTTTATGAACAATGGGATTAGTAGGTGGGCCGGAAACAATGGGTGATTTCGGGAATCGGGCGATCGGCACGACTTTGTCGGCGGGCGGGGGCAATAGAGGGCTATCTACCTGGAAGTCGTTCGTTGTTTGATGAACAATGGGATCGGAGTTAATAAACACTTCCGTGAATTGACCAACTGGGATGCCTTGATCGGCAAGCGGGGGAGATAATGGGCTGTCAAGCGCGTCACTAAAATCAGCGACGTTGGCTTCGGTAGCCGGAGGACTATTAGCGATTTCACGCTGGATTTTTCCGCCATATTTGGCGGAAATAGCAGGGTTTTCCCTAAGGATCTCTAACAATATCTCCAAAATATTGGAGTTCGCCATGATTGGCGAATGGATCAAAAATTTAATGAGGAAATTTTGGAGATTTCTCTCCCGCGGGGGGCCTATTTAAAGCCTAACTGGCCTAACTCCCCGGATGGATGGGTCCGGGGATGTGTAACCCTCCCAGTCGGGTAGAGACTGGGAGGTGAGTACCTAATGGTGAGCCCTAAGCTTGTAACCGGTCGCCAGTCTTATTGTGCGAACCGGGCCCTATTGGGTCTAGTGCGAAGGGGTAGACACACCCAACCGACACTAGGTGAGTAGCTGAAAAGGAAACTCAGTAACTAGGTTTGACTAGGAGATCCCCCAAGGCCAAAACCTAGCACTCGACTCCAATTGACTGCTTCACCCTGAAGGGGATCAGCGGGTGCGTCGGGTCAGCACCCCCTTGGTTTTGTTGACACCGTGAGGTTTCCACCAAGGACCACGAAACTGTGGTTTTACCTTGAAGGGGCCAAACCAAATTGTTTTTGACGATACTCTGTTAGAGAAACAGGAAATCCTTCACCGCCTCGAAAAAGGCGGATCCGGACCAGGCGTCGTAGTCGGCGACTACGAATGACGTCACGGCGAGCGCGACGAAGCGATGACACAGACACAGAACGATCGAGAGCGCGGAGCGGTACGACCGTCGCGGGCGAGCGTCGGAAGCGGAATGATAAAATTTATCATACCTGCCGAACCTTTATCTACAACGTGTAACGGAAACCCCACATCTATCCAAAGGGGCTGAAGACAACATCTGGTATGGAGTCTCTATGCACAGTTTCAGCTCAAAATAAGTGACTCAAAGAATTGATACCAAATTATCGGTTTCGTATATTTCTTGAATACCAATCATAACAAACGTATCACAGCACTACGAAGGTCGATAACTTTCCACGTCACTTGCCAATAACACGGTGATTCTCTTCGTTCTTCTTAATTTGAAAATTCTGCCTCTGGTATCAATGAATTGAAATTTCTATTATACTTCACACATGTAGACATAGAATTATAAAACCCTTGCCATATCTTTTATTATCATCCAAAGAAACCGTGCACTTGGTATGTATATACCCTTTAAATTACACGTTGTATATTAGGATTGGTTTCTAGTCAATCCAAATAGACTCTAAGCCACCTGGGTATTTTTAATAGGTACATTCATAGTACCACTTCCAACCTTTGGATTATGGACCTACATAACGCAGTAGCCAGGTAACATAATACCCAGGCAGTTAATTAACCTCAACTGCCTGCATCGAATTATCATCATCTTACCCTAGCTTTTACACTACATCAGGGTACGATCCGTCTACCAGTATTTTACATGAACCAAGTGTACCTACTGGCTTGTACCTAACTCAAAACTTAGTAACTGACCATAAATTGTGTTTCATGTTAGTCACATTTTGTTTTGTACCAAGTAATGATTTAAAATATCTATCGATCTGCCTGTGCGGCTCTAAATAGTCGTAACTCCTTTGTAATTTGATGTACCTATATTGCTGGTCACGAATTAACGACTGACCACAATATTCCTGGGAAGCCTGTAATGTAAAGCAACTTTTTTTTATTTTTTTTTTGTTATCGGGGGGAAATGGGGGGAAACCTTCAAAAGGCGCTTGGACTTTGGGGAAAGACCAGGGAGTGTGGGATTTCTACCTCACTAAAACCAGCGGTGATCACCATCATCATATAGAGAGGGTCCCGGTACCTCTTAAAAGACCAATTCGGAACCCCCACCGTGCATTGCCTATTAGGGCACATCCCTGGGGAGACTGTAAAAGGGTCTCCCCTGAGCCTCGCTGTGTACGGTGGCACGTGACCACTGTGCCACCTTCTTTCCTGGGTTCACTCTGTGAGTGCTCAGATTCCCCACTCTGAGCGCCCGTGACCCGGAGCCCCAACTGCCTTAAAAATGCAGACGGGGATTTCAGCGTGTTAGGCGTCGAGTCGGTTACCTACACGACGCCTTCTCCTCCGAGCGGGATCGGCCCTCTCACGATCACGCTCAGCGGCCTCTTTCTGGATCATCACGGTTTCACAGAAAGAGGTCATCGCCCTCCAGTTTTCTGTCTCTGCAAGCATAGCCCTCACCACTGCTGGCAGAGACAGGTCTCGCCCGATCCTCGCGACCAGGACCTGCCGCTCAGCGGCCCAAGCAGGGCACTCTTCGAGCGTGTGCTGTGCACAATCCAGGTCGCCCCCGCAATGATGACAATTTGTCGTGGCCTCTCGCCCAATCCTATTCGGGTACTCACCAAAGCAACCGTGTTCGGTCAGTACCTGAGTGAGCCTGTAGGTGATGCGCTCCCCTCTTTTCAGCCAGGTTTCGAAATACGGCAGAACGGCATCGACAACCCGCTTGCGTGAGAATTCCGGCTGCTGTAACCGTTCACGCCACTGCTCAAGCGCTTGTCGCCGCTCTTGCCGCCTAAGCCTTACCATAGCAACTCCTGGCACGCTATTGCCGCTTTGACGGATGTCGCAAATCCGGTAATAAATCCTCGCGTCCATATCAGCCAGGATGTCCAGCGGTGGAAAGCGTGCCAGGAGCGTCGCCGCCTCAAAAGATATCGTTCGGTACCCACGTGCGATTCGAATGGCAATTTTCCGCTGCAGGCTGTTGATTTTGGCCCTGCAGCGTCAGACACCTGACAGTCTATTCGACCAAATAGGTGCCCCATATAGAACCAACGATCGCACGACACCGTCATAGAGGCGGCGAACTTCTTCCCGAGGCCCTCCGAGATTGGGCAGCAGTCTGTGCAAAGCACCCACTGCCCTTTCCACACGAGGTACTAGGCGCTGAAAGTGCTCTTCGAAGCCCCACCTACCATCCAGTGTGAGGCCAAGATACTTTATGTACCGACCCACCTAGATTTGCGCATCACCAACTGTCACTAACGAGCTGGGTGGTTCTCTGGTTTTCAGCAGTTTATGGAACCATATCGCCTCGGTTTTATGAGGCGCTATCTCTAAGCCCAGCTCGCGGATCGAAGCCACGACTCCTGCCACAAAGAGCTCAGAAAGATGGATGGTCTCATCGAAGGTGTCCCCGCTGGCCAATACCAGTGCGTCGTCTGCATAGCAAACGATATTAACTCCAGCGGGGAGGTCAACGCGCAGAACCGCATCATATGCGAGGTTCCACAGAGGAGGACCTAAAACTGATCCCTGCGGAACCCCACATTTAATCTCCCTCCGATGAACGCTACCGTCCTGACCCACATAGCGAATGTACCTGTCGCTTAAGTAGGCCCCGACGATACGCTGTAGATAAGGAGGCACTCTATGATATATTAGTGCCGCCCGTATCGCATCCCAGGGTAGGGAGTTAAAAGCGTTGACGATGTCCAAACTAACTGCCAACGCCGACCCGCCCCCAGACACTGCTTGTTCCGACAGCAAACGGATGCATAGAATTGCGTCCACTGTAGAACGCTGCTGTCAGAAACCATACTGGCAAGCAGCAAGGTCAGGATCAACTCGCGACAGGTGCTCGACAAGCCTTTCGGCAATTATTCTCTTGAATATTTTAGACACCTCGTCGAGCAGGCAAATAGGACGGTATGCAGAGGGAGACTCTAAGTCCCTGCCTTCCTTCCTCAATGTAAAGCAACCTACATGCAAACTGGTCGCAGGTACGTGGGCTTAATAAGTTACACAATTATATAATAATTTCCATAGCATAATTTTTCGCTTCACAAATTTTGAATCTCTGCCATTCCAGGTAGCCTTAACCAGCTGTTACTAAGCTCTCGATTAAAAACCGCTCTAATGATATCGTCAGTACGACTGCAAAAACGCATATGAGCATTGTAATACCGGGTCTTTATAAAAGAACGTGATTGGCAAAACGTAAAGTTGAAAAAACCGTTGCATTATAATTTACCTCGTGAGGTTGTAATCTATCAATAGATTGAGATCCTTACCACACTGCTCCCAATTTTACGCATTAGTTTTGATAGATTATAATCAAATGAAGTGAAAACATTAAATTGTGGAATGGAATACAACATACATAAGGCGGGACGCAACTCGCTAATTGGTTGAACGTCATTTGCTCTATGCTGCCATACTGAGTTGTCGGATGTCCAACCCAACCGATTAGGGATAGCCTTTGGATGGTTGGCAATTTAACGGGTAACAGGTTTCAGTTCGATAGATTATAATCTAACGAAAAAGTTTAATAGTGAACCATATTGTACGGATGATTTATCGACGGATTAGATATACACCGTGAAATTTTAATAGTTGTTTTCCCACTACCGAAATGGCTTTGTCTTGTTTATACAATCGTTTTATAAACAAATAAAATATTAGAAACAAAAAATGGCACAGTGTAGTTAATGCATTATCACCATGCGTGAGAGCTTATTTTGCTCTGAACCTGTATTAATCACTTTTTCCTTTGTTGGCAGCGCGCGGTGTTTTCCTTTTTAAGTTTAACTGTATATTTCAATACTACTACTGATGGGTAACCGTCCTGGCGTGGGAAAACAACCATTTAAATTTCACGCTGTATAGATTGATAGATTATAATCTAAATCTAATCTAAATTAAAATCATAATCAAGTGTAGTAATATGACGTAAATATTCTAATTAGTGCTCGACGAGGGGTCGCTTTTAACGGCTTAAATCTAATTGAGATATTGATATTTGTTAACTCATTTCTGTGATACATTAGGTAGAGAAATCATAAATAAGTGAAGTAAGATTATCCTCATCATACAACTAGAAAACTGCTGAATAAGAGATATTGCAAGTTTGTCTAACGTGCTTTTTTTATTTCTTCAACGCTGCCCTAACGTATGTATTATATTCGGGTATAATAAAAGGGGAGAAATGCACAAAAACACCAACATAACTTCTAATCAGCGTAATTCAAAATTCCCATCACAACCGCGTGATAAATCACATACAATGTTGCCAGTTCCCATCAATAATGACTCACTAAACCCATTCATATTTGAGCAATGAGAAATGTAGCACCATCGCACGTTAAACGGGTTTATGGTAGAAGAGTAGATGGTCTTAAAACCCCTAAACGGCTTCGCGGTTGGTGAATAAATAAAATTCTGCTGCTTAGTTTCTGATAGATACTGATGTGCAGTTTATCTGACTTGCTGACTGATTTTACTCTGAACAAATTATTATAATAATAATCAATGCACAGTGCGGGTTGATAGACGTCACATGTTTCCGGATTTCTTGTTTTTACCTGCGTTCGAACCCAAAACTCTTGATTTACTGAAAATCAAGAGTTTTGGGTTCGAACGCTGGTAAAAACAGCACTTTGTGTAATTTTAATTATGACCACTGTTCTCAAAACGATGGAAAGAAAACATCGTGAGACGACCGGCTTGTTCTAGAACCGAGAAAACGGGTATGTTGAGTTAAGCTTTGATTTTTGAAGTGGATTGATTGAGGTTTGTTTGTATATATACCTACATACAAATAAATTTAAGTGCCTGTCTGTGATGTCAAAATAATTGTGTTTTTTCAAGTGCTAATAGTTGTTTACTAAAACAAATTCTGTCTTTCTGTTTGTCCAGTCTAATGTTTGGCACGACTAGATTTAACTGGAAGCAAGAAAAGTTTATAGGGGATCGGGAATCATCCGGGAAAAAAACTCATAGGTAAGATTGACAGTAAAGGCAAGGCAAGGCGCTTGTTAACACTTTTTAAGTAGTAAAATGTAATCCGTAAGCTGATATACAATGAATTTCCTTCACTGTCAATATTGCCAGAGTCTGTGTTTCCTGAAAGCTAACAAATTATTATAATAATAATCAATGCCCAGTTCGGGTTGATAAAATGATTAACTTAATTAACCTAGTTACTAAAAATATTGACCAGAAAATTCCGACCACTGTTGTATTTTTTGACATGTCAAAAGCCTTTGACTTTGTATCGCATGAGCTACTACTAAAAAAATGTGACAAATATGGAATACGCGGTAAAGCAAATGCGTGGTTAAAAAGTTACCTTACAAACAGAACACAATTTGTAGAAATAACTGTGGACAAACCAAATCAAAACGGTGAAATGAAATTTAAATCCGAATTGGGTTACAATTGTACAGGTGTTCCACAGGGTAGTATTTTGGGTCCCCCGCTTTTCCTGTTATATATAAATGACCTGACAGAAGTAACTGACTATCCTTGCATACTCTTTGCAGATGATGTGTCCGTAATTATCCCTAAAAGTAAAGAAAACTATAATGAAGAAATAAATAGTACCGTAAGCAAAATTATATCTTGGATGGAAAAGAATAATCTTAAACCTAACATAGATAAAACCAAATATGTACATTTCTTAACAAAAACTGGAATAAAATTAATTTAAACATTACTTATAAAGATAAACAAATACAACAATCAGATAGTATGACTTTTCTTGGGATAGTGCTAGATGGGAAGTGTTCCTGGATTGGTCATATTGATATATGTGGAAAACTCAGTAAGTTTGCTTATGTTCTATGGCATTTATCTAACCTATCAAGTAGATAAGCCACATTACAGGCTTATCATGCATATGTTGGTTCAATACTGCGTTATGGTATACTGGTATGGGGAAACTCGGTGCATCTCGGAAGAGCCTTCATCGCACAAAAGAGGTGTATACGTGCGATTTGTAATGTAATAGACCCACTCACATTCTGTAAACCACTGTTTAAGAAACTTAGAATACTTACATTAACTGGTATTTATATTGAAGAATTATGTAAATTTACCAAATCACATCCTGAGATGTTTGAAAAACTGGGAGATAAATGCAAATTCAAAACTAGATTTCCTAATTAATCCTAAAATTAAAACGGAACTATACAGGCGAAGTTGTTACCCTATGTGCATTAAAATTTATAACAAGGTTCCAGACCAAATTAAGGAACTTCCTATGGTCCGCTTCAAAAGGGCTTTACGCAGATGGTTGATTGGGAATCCCTTTTATACTATACAAGAATTCCTACAGTTCAAATTTAATTAATTTAATAACTAATTTATTTTACCTCTAATTAAAATAATATCAACAAAAATTTGCATGTCATAATATTATGATTAAATATGTTAAGCTACTATTATACCATTATAAGAACTTTGTAACCATATTTATTTGCAAATAAATCTTTGACTTTGACTTTGAATTTATCGGTTCTAGGAAAAGGCGGTCGCCACACGATGTTTTTTTTCCATCGTTTTGAGAGCAGTTGTCATAATGAAAATTGCACAAATTTGCTGCTTTTACTTGCGTTCGAACCCAAAACTCTTGATTTTCTGAAAATCCGATAAACAATAAAGAAACCTTTTATGATCAAATAAAAATCTTTGAAATATTACCTACTATAATATTCATTATGATAAAGGTGTTTTATGCTCTAAACGACTACTTTCTCTATTTACTACAATTTAGTGAGTTGCATTTTATTCCAGCGTTGTATTCCCACAAACCTCTATTCTATTTTAAAGCTTTATAAGCATGCTTACTTTTGTACTTAAGGCGAATCTAATTATACTTATTTTTGTCCCAAAAACATAGATAAACAGACACATACTCAAAAAATATAAGTCACCTTCTTGGATAGCCGTATCAAAAACCAATATGGAAGTTATTTTACTTCCTCGTCAGTTTTACTCCCAGCAATATTCAGACCGAAGTCAAATAAACTTGGGTATCAGAATATGGCAGGATTCAAAGCGTAAATAATCTTACTTTTTTGCCCACGACTTTGTCTGCGTTCGTACTTTAAATTCCGTTCAATTTTTGTAACATATTTTTTTTAAATTAAGCATCAATTGCCTAAAGCTAAGGTGTCAGACTTGTGATTGAGTCGTGAATTTGAATCTCACCCATAACACTATTGCCGTGAACCCAGTCCAGACACAAGCATATTTAGCTTAGTTGGTTAACAAGATTGCTAGTAATGTGAATTCTACCCACATTGCTAGTTCTTTTTAAAAAATATCTTTATTCTAAAAATATCTTTATTCTATCTAAAATAATCTTTCTACACTTTAATACAGCATAATACAAGATCGTGGCTAAATAATACCAATCACATGGGTCTATCGTCAAGGTCAAGCAACACTTGCAAGGTCGGTCCGTGGATGGGTGACCATCTTAACATATCGAGATTCCTGCGTGCCTCGGAAAGCACGTTAAGCTGTTGGTCCCGGCTTTCATTTGTATATCTATGAAAGTCGTTACGGTAAGTCAGAAACCAGACAATCTAACACTGTTACTTAAGCTTTGTTTTCCTAAGAAAGCGGTGCCGTCATATAGCGGCCGTAATATTACGGACGCAAAAAGGCGGCCGTCTTTACGGTGACGACATGTGGAAAGTTCCACGGCCGTTTTAACACACTTTGACACTGTTTAAGCTTTGGTTTCCTAGGATAGCGGTGCCGTCAAATAGCGGCCGTAATACAGCGGTGAATGACGTCACTAGAACGTTGTCTTTGTAAACAAAATGGTGCGGTTTCCTAGAGAGTGGTAACTGACACCGTAACGTCAAAAAGCGGTGCCGCCATTTGCATGACGGCCGTCTTGTCGGTGTCAGACGGTTTCGTGAACGTTTCCAAAGAGAATGTAATACACTAGATAGCGATGAAGCAGACAGTATGTTAAAACGGCCGTGGAACTTACCACATGTCGTCACCGTAAAGACGGCCGCCTTTTTGCGTCCGTAATATTCCGGCCGCTATATGACGGCACTGCTTTCCTAGGAAAACAAAGCTTAACACTGTTCACCCAACCACTAGAATTTGGTAAATAGATAACTAGATATATTCTTAATTGTACACCATAACAGTAAAAAAATAAGAATGAAAAACTAAAAAGAGTGATACAATAGGCGGTTATATCGCTAAAAGCTATCTTTTACAGACAACCTTTGGATGGATTTGACACAGAAGGAGAAAATAAATACGCGGGTAGTCCACGGTGTACTATTTACCTATATAAAAACAATAAATTACACTCTCAAAACGTATACAACGTGTAACGGAAACCCCATATCTATCCAAAAGGACAACATCTGGTATGGAGTCTCTATGCAAAGTTTCAGCTCAAAATAAGTGACTCAAAGAATTGACCCCAAATTATTGGTTTCATATGTTTCTTGAATACCAGTAATAATAAACGTGTCACAGCACTATGAAGGTCATCACTTTCCACGTCACTTGCCAATAAAACGATAATTCTCTTCGTTCTTCTTAATTTGAAAAATTCGGTCTCTGGTATCAATGTATTGAAATTACTAATATGCTCCACACATGTACACATAGGATTAGAAAACCCTTGACGTATCGCTTAATATCATCCAAAGAAGCCGTGCACTTTGTATGTATATACCCTATAAATTACACGTTGTATATACATATAAATATAAAAAAGAAACAAAGACATACTCAGCTGCATCCGATTAAACTGGTAACCAATCCGACTGCTAAAGGAACGGAACGGAAAGGCTAAGTAAACTATGGCGACATCGGGATAATATATTAGGCAACTTTTTATCCGGCAAAACGAACAAATTCTATACGACACAGGCAAGATGCTTACTGTATAGTATTGTCCCTTGCTCCTGCTCGTATGTCACCATCTAAAAGGTGCTCCCACGATTTGATAGCATGTCTCAGTAGGCCTATACATCCCGGTACAGAGCCGAAAGACATCTTTATAGACTTAGCCCACAACGATATTTTGCACACTGCTACTTTTCTGGATAAACGAATTTTAGATCAAGATATCTTTAAAAATACAGAGACGGGTTGTGAACAAGATTTATTTTATTAACGGTTAATGATACTCCATGTAACACGATATTTTTCTTATTTTACTTGTCTGTTGTTCTTATATGCTTATCAACCGACGACAAAAAGAGGAGGTTATCAATTCGACGCGTATATTTTTTTCTTTTGCAGGAGCTGCGACATTTTGATCATTTCTCGAGTCTCTGTTTTAGCAGTTACCACGGCCCCGAAACACAAGGCCATCCAGAGCAGGAAGAGTCATTTGGTGATTTTTCCCACGCAAAATAAATTAATACCAGTTGCAGTGGTTGGGGATTGTGTAGCGGATTTATAGAATGAGGCTAGGATAACTTTCTTTTTGCAAATACAGAATATTCCAGAAAAAAAGTGTTAATATTTAGGATAGTGTTTTGATGCTAATAAACATGTTACAATAAACAAACAAAAAATCTGAACTGAATATACAAGACTTATCACTTCTCTGTTATATGTATAAAACTATTAATTTCTGAAATATTCTATAAACAAGTGATTGGTAATTGAGTGCGTTTCTTCAAATTGGTATTTTCTAAGGTTCAGATGCAACGATTTCTCGAATTCATAGATAGATTCAAATTACAATCCAACTATAATTGATTTTCAGTTAAACTTTCATTAATATTATATGGTTTCCTTTAAGCCTAAAATAAGTTCCACTCAAAAGAGCTTAATCACGAATATCAATCATTTCGATCTTGTTCTTGGAACCGTGGTGCTTCTAATAAAACTATATTCTTGAAAAACACGAAAAAGCAATCTTGCAGCGATCATAGTCTTTGTTGAAAATATAGCTCAATTTTATTTTATGTAGTAGAAGTAAGTTGAATGAATTGACTTCATTTCGCTAGCCATACTTTTCTTTTGTTTCAATTATTTATCATTAAAATATATTTAGATGTCAACGTTTGGTTGAACTTGAGCTATTAACTAATATTTGTACGATCGACGAAATAGTTGTTCCGGGTCCGGCTGTTTGTATGTGTGATTTTATTTATATGTTTGTATACACCCACATTAACTAAATGGTGTCCTCTTCCAAAGAATTACTTTTGTAGGTATAGAGTAATTATTCTTAGTGAAGGGACAACGTTTTTAGAACAAAATATACTTGTTTTTTTTTTTCTCAACGATTTGCTATCCAAATAATTTTCTATCGGTTAAATTTCGGTATACGATGGAATTCCACAATCTAACTTTCACTGGCTCGTTCCATCATCAGACTGCAAGAATCGATACGCCATCATTTCATGGTGAATATCACACCCACACAAAACGTGTTTCGTACAGCTAACAGCGTAATTACTTGCTGGAGTATATGTGTTTCCTGGCAACTATAACCTGGTGGTCTTTAAGTCAAGAGTGAAAATGTTACTTATAGGCAAGTATGCTTCATCAACGACCACATCATCGCTTAGTATCGCATGAAATGGTTGTCAAACACGAGCTTATCAACAATAAAAAATATACATATATATTGCCACTATGCATATAGATTTTACCAACCAAGGTTGTGTTCAAATACATTATTAATCTCCAAAGTCAAACTACAATTGTAAATGTCGAATTTAATAAGTGGTAACACAATATTATCTTTGTGTGCAAAGTAAACATTATAATTTGAGAAAATCTATTCAAAGAATTTGAACAATGTGCTTCATTAAGGGTGAATAGGTTCGAAATTAATAGCGAGCAGTTTTTAACGACTAAAATATTATAACGAGATGCCAGGTTCCATTAGATATCAAATTGAGTTTTTTGTTAATACCAAAACTGACTGATTATTTTTCTATAATACAATATTTCGCGTTGAAACTTTTATTAATTATATAGAATAGCTGTGCCTGTGACTCGCGGTTTAAACCGGCCCATTATCTTTACGGTCGTCTGATGTCTCTTCAGTTACAAGTACCTATAGATACCCTAGTTTAAAATAGAAGGTAATGTATTTAGTCAACCGATGTTCCTAGTACTTACATAAACACGTTCTACAATGAAAATGTAGTTAGGTACATAACTTCGTATAATACTAGCAACTAGTCTTTTTACTCCATCAGTACTTTTTGATCAAAAGTCAATTTATTATTAATAACAAAAATATAAAAAGACACTAAAAATAATGAATGAAAATTAATTCATTCTTCTTAAGCCTACACGAAGATGGATTTGCGGCTGGCTTCTAATAAACACCTCAGAATTAATTTGTCAAGAAGCCTTGCTTTATAGCCTTGGCTTTAAACGTTAGCCCATCACAAGTCACCTCAAAATTACTTTATAAAGACGTTTATTACTCATTTGGAAGATAAAATAAGACCATTTACTGAGTTAATGGTAAGCTAAAAATAAAGGAATGGACTGAGTGTTCCTTAAGTAATTCTCGTGTTTACGATACCAAACGTGTGAGAAAGACAAAAGCTCACGAAGTAGGAGAGACGAAAGGTGTTTAATAATTTGATATACCTATGAGAATATTCATTTTAGTAGTAAAGGTGCGCTTACACGGGCAACTAAAATTGCTCAATCCCGGTCAACATTCGTCAACTGTGACGTCACGACTACATCAAGAAATTAGGGCAATAGCAACAAGCATCAACTTGACAAAATGTTTTACAACAACAATATTGAGCGATACGGAGCAATTTCATAATATTTCATAATACTTTCCTACACGAGCAATGCAGTAAATTATTCGCTCGCTATGGACAATATTGTTCTTGCTGCGGCGGCGGCTTGTAGTGTTTTTATTTTTTGTATAAATCAAAAGCAAAAACGAAATAAATGAATTAGGCATATCTGGGTGCGCTCGTTTTTAACAAGATAGACGCAATCTTCTTTTCGTTGTGAATTAGATGATATTTTATTTAAAAAAAAACTTTACTAGAATATCATGAACTGATTTTGAGTTACTTTTGAACCGTCTCGCACTCCCCGCGGAAGCGAGATGGTAGAAGCCACAGAACAAAGAAGTGCAAACGAGATAAATATAAAAATTAACTGGAATTTCCATGCCCAATGGATATTCGGCAATTAGTATCAGCGACATGGAGCGATATTAAATATATGGAAGAATTAGAAGCAATAATGCTGAAACAATCGCTGCATTTTATTGAAATTGCTCGAGATTGCTCCATTAGTGTTGCCAAGTAATTATTGCTCAAAATATTGCCCGTGAAAGCGCGCCTTAATAATACTACGCAATTCTTTAAGAGCAGATATTTTTTTAATATTAAATATGCGGTTTAGCATTATGCACATTTCACCGATAATAGTGACATAATGAGACCAAATTGACTCCAAATAACTACTATTGTATATTGTTATAAAAAAGTTTAATAAACGTACATATTTTTATAAAAGGTTACAGACAGACAAGGCTGTGTAATTTATTGGACACACACTTATCACTTTTGACGGTGAAGGTATTTAACTTTGCTACATTGATGCTCAGTCCATTCTACTACTTTTGCATGGCAAGTACTAAATCTATGTAGATCCTCTAAACTGCGTTATTTAATGTAACATGTCCAAAGCTTAGCAAACTTGTGGAGAGTAGTTTGTAATTAAAACTATTCGTCAACGGGCGGATCAAGTTTACAATGTACTGCATTTTGATGTGGCCTGTTTAGTTACCGTTGATATGAGCTTAACTAGTTTTTCGGCTTAATCAAATCTAACTTCCCAACTTTCTTGTTTCCAGTGTAGATAACGGGTTGCAGCAAATAGTACTTAACCCGGAGAGACCGTTTACCTGCCCTCCATCACTTAGAAACGGGTAACAAAATAGCCATGGCAAGCTTTTTGATAGATCTTTTTATAAATTTACCATGCAATGCTGCTAATTTTAGCGTCAATAGCGAAATGGCTAAGGTGTCGGTCTTGTGATCGAGACGTCGCGGGTTTGAACCTCACCCATTACACTATTGTTGTGAACCCACTCCAGACACAAGCATATCAAGCTTAATTGGAGGGGTTAAAAAGATTGCTAGTAATATGAATTCATACACCCACATTGCTAGTTATCTTTATTAAAAAAAAACCGGCCAAGCGCATGTCGGGCCACGCGCAGTGTAGGGTTCCGTAGTTTACTACAACGCTAAGCGCAAGTTGGATTAGCTGACCGAGAGTTCCGTCCCAACGAGCACATTAGTGGAAATTGCAGCCTATTTTGTTACTTTCGGCTGTAAAATAGCGCTTTAAGAGTTCAAAAAGCAGTTCAAAGTTGCATATCTGCATCCATAAACGTCTATAGTTATAAAAGTAACTTAAGGTGCTATAAGCTGAATCAAATACTGCCCTAGCCTTCACCGTAGTCCACGGTAGAACTCATTTACCACTGACACCTTTTTATGAGAGTTACGAAGGTCATTGTGCCACTCACAGCTGTACAGTGGTTTCCATTGTAACTTAGGTTAGGTTATAGTTATAGTAACCACTATTATACTACTATAAGTGTCATTATAGAAATAATAGAAACTCTTATGCATACTATAGTTACAAAAAAATCATCAGTGTAACTAAGGCCTTTAGTAGCAATAATCATTCCTTGCAGGCTCAATCCATTCGCCATTTTACAGCCGCTTTTGTATCTATCATAAAACATTTAAAAACACTAAACACTAAACAATAAAAATGGATACTAAACGAATAAGTACGTAACTACATCTTTTAACCTCAAAAACAAGAAAATAGGAGCATTTTGTGGCTGTGAGTTGCATTACGGGAACAAAAATCACTGGAAGCGTTAGAAGGATGAAAATTAGCGCTATGATTCTCTAAAGGGAGTTATTAGAGCTAAAACTGCAGATTATGACTACATTACAATGACGCCATGATTTTTTAAGAAAACTTATAATTCACTTGCAAAATTGAGTTGATATACATTGGTTTTTCAGTTAAATGTGCATTAAATGTACCGGTAAACAATCGGCCACTTGAAAATAGGAAGTTATCGACACGTAAAAATACGGAAATAAAATGTATTCTGTATAACAAATAAAAAATATCACATATCTTTTGTTAATTTTTGAAATATCATGAAAGCGCGTTAAAATTACTCGAAAATTATCTTATATATCTACAGTAAACTGGACAGCGTTTTAAGTATCTTTATATATCTTGCTAATACAGAATATAAACTTTCACTTCTTTTTGTTTTATTTTCATGATGGCGACGAAAACACTTTACCAAAATATTACAAGTAATGTCAACTGAAGACATACAATAAAGAACTATAATCAATTCATTCGTTCAAAGTAGTTCAAAATCATTCAAAAGTAGCGCTATGAGAGCTTTAGTATAGCGTTAATAAATCGTTATAGCTATTAAGGAACCTTTATGCAACCGTTGTGCAGGTTAAATGGAACTTTAGGTTGCATAAAATGGCGCCCAAATAGCGCTAAAGCGGCTGCTTTAAGTCTGTAGTAGACGCTTTAGCGCTTACGTCTATTACCATAAGTAATAATCGGATACGCTCCAAAGCCCTTATGCAGCCCATTTGTGCTAGTTGGGGTACTATGCTCTAGCAAAAACAAACTACTTTATTTTAGAAAGAAATAAGCGAGTTGAATACAGTTGGTCGACTATTACTCGTCAACTTAGGTCTGTTAATTTTACTTTTAACTTCGCTATGGGGTAGAAGAGATAAAAAAACATCCCATCTTTACTTGTAGGGGAAAGACCCTAAAATATTTTTTTTTTATAATTTCATTTTATCACTTTGTCCGACATAATTACTTAATATATTTTCCATGCCAAATTTCAGCGTTCTAGTACGAATAGTTTCTGAACTTAGCCGCTGACTGACCGGGCACGCCGCAATTGCGGCGGTAAGACCCCTCTTTGAGGAGTGGCTAGATCGGCGTCACGGCGTCCTGACCTACCGTATGACGCAGGTCCTCACCGGACACGGAAGTTTCGGGAGGTACCTGTGTCTGATGGGAAAGGAGGAAACGCCTGGGTGTCACCACTGCGAGGGTCGCCCTGAGGACACAGTCGAGCACACGGTGCAGGACTGCCCCGCTTGGGCAGAGCACCGACGTGTCCTCACGGCGGCAATAGGCGGAGACCTCTCGCGCCCGGCATTGGTCGAGGCCATGCTGCGGGGCGAGAGGGAGTGGGAAGCGGTCGCCTCCTTCTGCGAAGCAGTCATGCTTCTGAAGGAGGAGGCGGGCCGCGAGAGGTAGAGGATGGTGTCCTCCCTCCAGCCCAGCCGCAGTGGTAGACGCCCACGGCGTCGGACGTCGGCTGACAATCTCCGGCCACCGTAGGCGCGGGCATGCGGACAGCGAGTAAAGGGCAACTCGCTGTCCGACCATGGACCATGCCCGGGTCGACGGCGCGTCGTGTTCCACGCGCGCCTCAAAGAGCGTCAGCAATATGACGAGGCCCCCCCGTAGAGGGCCGAAGCCTGCCGGGGTCGTGGGACTCATCCCGTTACCGTGACCCCGGTACGTAAAGGGTTATTGAAGGAACACCGTGGATTTTAGTCAGTAAAAGTCTGACAGTCCCTACCCTACCCAGTCCCACCCTGCCCGGGGTGGGAGGACTTATTTGATAATTTTACCACGATAAAAAAAAAAAAAAAAAAAAGCCGCTGACTGACGGTCGGGCAGATGGACATAGCGAAACAATTTTTTTAAAGGATGGAAAATCATCCAATGGTTGCCTTCCAATCTGAGCGAAACGGGAGGATGTGTCAGACTTTTATTGACTAAAACCCATACGTGTTTCGTCATATGCCCTTCGTGTTTCGAACCCGCGGTAACTCTTTTGAACAATTCCGTAAATCCGGTTTTGCTGACAAGGTTTAGTTGTCGATTACGGAACGCTAAAACACACATACACACAACAACTCCTTCAGCGTATCGCCTTTTATATTCAAATCGGGGTATCAGTGAAACATTTGTGATTTTCACCAATCGATTTTTACGAACACCATGGTTCGCAAAAATCGTCGGTAGAACTAAGTAGCAGCTGAAACTGTCTTTGTACCGATGAACGGCGAACAGTGATTTCTATTTTCAATTATGTCGCTCAAGGATCATTCTATTTATAGCTCGGAGCTCTTTGAAAAGACTGGCTCATGAATTTTTCCTTCTAAGTATCCGTAAACAGTATCTACTATCTTTTTAAAAATTCAATGTTTTATTTTGTAATCCAATAAATTGACAAAATTTATACATCTACTACTAAATGTTTATAGAGTTGTTAACATTGTTCGTACAAATATTTCATAAGGGAAGAGCGTGGTAGCCCCCACTCAAGTACCTATGTCGCTTATTGTGGCTGCACCAATTTATGTATGCTTACAATGTTCTGAAGAAATAAATATACGGTGACTTTTTACCCGACTGCAAAGGAAGGGTTATGTTTTTCGCGCGTATCTTGTATGTATGTATGTATGTTTGTAATATTCTTTATTACCTCATATCTCCAGAACCGCTGAACGGATTCACACAGTTTAGGTTCGTTAGTGTCACCTATCTAGGTGACATTTGAAAAAATTAAACACGGCGGCTGTGCGAAGCCATTTATACAAGCTGAAAAATATTTTTTTTTCGAATACTACAATATGGGTATCAAATGAAAGGGCTTAACACATTAGGATTTCAAAAAGGTATATCGTGTTCATCATTAGTGTAATACTAGCAAAGTAATAAAATGAGAAAGTTTAAAAATATGGACTCCACTTTTTGAATCCGATGGAGTGCCAATATGACACGTTATTTAAAAAATCTAAAAGACTCAACTGAAATGCAAGAAACAAGCAATTTTTATTTTAAAAAGTGATAAGCAAGTGGACCCATCCCATTAAAAAAAAACTGTTCAATTGGGTCCCACCTGCTTGTCACTTTTTAAAATAAAAATCTGCTTGTTTCTTGCATTTCATTTCATAGAATGCCTTGCTGCATTAAGTCCACCCATGTAACACAATTCTACATAAAGTTTAAATAAATAAATTTCAGTTGAGCAGTCAAGTTTTTAGATTTTTAAATAACTTTTTAATTGTCTTACAAAGCTGGCCCACTAATGTATACGACATAAATTACCTCTTAATAGGTACACAGAAAAATGTATACCATATCACAAATAAAACATTCTGTTAATAATATTTACGCTAATTATTATTTTGCGTTAGGGTGAATAAAGACGCCACGCCGCCGCGCGCCGCTCTCTTGATACAAGGCTCGGAACCAATGACGTATTATAATATAGACGCATCATATTCCCACAAAGCACCTCTCAAAAACGGCACGAAACATACACTTAGAGAATTACTATATAATACGTGTCAAGAAAGTGACAGAAAATAAATGCCATCTTTAGGTACACCAGCTCACCGTCCGGGAACGACCAGGCCCGGGTCGGCGGCGCGTCGTGTTCCACGCGCGCCTCAAGGAGCAGTCAGCATTAGTGATGGAGCCTCATAAAGCCATTGCCTGCCGGGGTTGCGGAAATTGTTAAGGTGCAGTTACAGCGCGTGCGCGTCAGTCGTGACGCGCACGCGCTGTCGCACGGACGCGTGAGACCAACCATGGCCTCTAAACTGTTAAAATGTTCGAGTTGCAATATAGTCATCAACGAGGTTCTAGCATTTATTAGTAATAAAATTGATGTGATGAACGAGGAGAGCATTAGTCATATTTGTGTGAGTGCATTTGATGACGAGGACATTCATAGTGCTAAAAATCTTCTGTGTGAATCGTTACCTACAGAGAAGCGTAAGAAGGCAAGGAAGAGAGACGGGAAGAAGCTCCGTGAAATAGATGACATCATCTGCATGATGAAGGAGTCCGACCCTGAGATCTTACCGGTGTTTGTGGCCCGTGATCTACACAAGCTGCCGCCGGTACTTTTCGATCATGTTGACGTCACCCGGATTTTAAAGGATTTGGTGTGTATGCAGCAGGAGATGAAGCAGATTAAAGAGCTATATGTCACTAACGAAAACCTAGATGCTGTTAAGTCTGATGTTGAAAACCTAAAAAAGGCATCTATAGTGAACAATTTTGGAAGTACCGCTAGGAATGTAAACATCAAACGGGGTGGATTTTTGCTAGATAGCCAGGACGACTACTGCAGCGGTCCTAGGGGTCTTTCATACATAAATGCAGAACATGAAACTCCATGCAAAAAACCTAGCGAGGTACGCTCAGATACCAGTTATAGGGATATCGCGCAATCATTTTCCGAAAATGAAGGTAGGCGAAAAATTTGCGGTGAGAATAACGTACTTAATGAGAGCGGTATTCGCCGTACGGCGGCCGGTAGCGAGCCCGAATCGGTGACTCACGCGCCATCAGCTGCGATCGATGTACCCGGCGAGATGAGACACACGGTGGCTCCGAACGTAAACAGTGACATATTCGGCAAAAAGAAATCGGTAGCCGATGTTGTACGTGTTGGCGAGTGGAAAATACCCAAAGAAGACACAGAATGGACAATAGTACAGAGGAGACGTCTAAGAAATCGCTTTATTGCAAACAGGGGGAAGGCAGTTTTGAGCCCGAATGCGAACTTCAAAGCTGCTGATATAAAAATTCCCATTTACATTTATAATTTTGCGAAGGACGTGCCCGTGTGTGACATTCTAAGTTATATTGCGGGTAAAACTGATGTTGCGGTGCAAATAGAAAAGATGACTATGAAATTACCAAAACAGTATGATGCGTACAAAGTACTGGTACCAAAGCAAAATGTGGGAATGTTTCTCAATGATGATTTTTGGCCAGAAGGCGTCGCGTATCGTCGCTTTGTGAACTTCAAGACTAAAACTAATGGAACAAGTGGATAGTACGCATATGAAACTTATTAGTTTTAATTGTAAGAATGTTATTAGATCGGCGGATTGCATACGGAGGTTGTGCAGGACAACCGACATAATTGCTCTGCAAGAAACTTGGTTGTTGCCGCATGACGTACCTTTTCTCGGTACTATCGACGACGGGTTTGCTTTCACGGGCACCTCAGCTGTGGATATGACGGCTGGGGTATTAAGAGGCAGGCCGTATGGTGGTGTGGCCCTGCTCTGGAGGAAGTCTATGTTCCCGTGCGTTACAGTGGTACCGTGTGATGATGTGCGTATTACGGCCATAAAAGTAGTGCTTAGTGACAGGTCAATTATGGTCGTATCAGTGTACATGCCTACCGCGAATGTCGATAATTTAATTGAATTCACTAACTGTCTTAGTGAAGTTAATGCGTTGATTGAAAATAGTGCCGTGGAGTCTGTTTTTGTACTTGGGGACTTTAATGCACACCCAGGTGAGTTATTTTCAAATGAACTAATAAACTTTTGTACCGAACAATCGTGGTCGTGCGTAGATATGGACTTGTTACCTATAGACTCGTATACGTTTGTGAGTGAGGCACACGGCTGTCTACGCTGGCTTGACCACTGTGTGACGACCAGTGCGGCGAGGCGCTCAGTACGTAAAGTGTCCGTTTTACATGATACTTACTGGTCTGATCATTGTCCCTTGTTGATAGAGTGTAACTTAAAATTGATAAGGCCTAAAATTATTGCGACTGATTACGAATGTAATAAGGTAATTTGGGGAGAAAGAAACAGTGAACAGACCGGAAAGTTTTTTGAAAGTTGTAACTCGCAACTGAGAAATATTAATTTTCCTATAGAGTTTACTCACTGCGCTGATCACTGTTGTTATAATGAGGATCACAAGGGCTTGTTAAACCAAATGTATAGTGATATTGTGCAAATACTTAGTAAGGCGGCGACAGACAGCTATGTTGGTCCTGTGTTCGGGAAACATAAATATATGCCAGGGTGGAACAAACACGTCAGCGATGCTCACAGAGAGGCTCGATTATGTTATCAAAACTGGTTACTGAGTGGGAAACAAAAAAGCGGATCTATTTACGATAGTATGTGCCAAACGAGGCGACTTTTTAAATCTCGGGTAAAATTTTGTCAAGATAATGAAAAACAAATTAAGTTAGATATAATTGCACAGCATCATTCGAATAAACAATTTGGTAAATTTTGGAAAAAGACAAATAAATTAAAAATAAAATCGAGCCTACCTGTGAGCGTTGCGGGCGTGCATGTGCCTCGTGATATAGCCAACCTGTTTCAGCGTCATTTTAGGGTGGAATCTCCTCTTGTAAGCTCGACTGACCTGACACGGGGTACTGAGACCATGGCAGGGGACGCTACTGTTCGATTTTGTGCCAAGGAAGTTGCCTCCGTAATTCATAAAATGGTGCGAGGTAAGTCCCCTGGTCATGATGGTCTCAGCATTGAGCATTTGAAATATGCTGGTTTCCATTTGTCTCGAGTACTTGCTATGTTTTTCAGCTTATGTATGAGTCATTGTTACCTACCCGATGAACTTATACATACCGTGGTTGTTCCGGTTATAAAAAACAAGACCGGGGATGTTTCAGACCTGGGAAACTATAGGCCCATCTCGCTGGCTACTGTAATAGCAAAAGTGCTGGACAGTCTGCTTGACAAACACCTGGATAGGCACATAGAACTTCATGATGCTCAATTTGGGTTTAGACCTGGCCTTTCGACCGAGAGTGCCATCCTGTGCCTCAAGCAGACTGTGCAGTATTATACAACCAGGAAAACGCCGGTCTATGCCTGTTACCTGGACTTGTCCAGGGCTTTCGATTTGGTATCATATGATGTATTGTGGCAAAAGATGAAAAATGAAACAGATGTGCCACGTGATATTATTGCAATGTTAAGATATTGGTACTCGAGTCAAAGGAATGTTGTGCGTTGGGCAGGCGCACACTCGGACGTGTATGGGTTGGAAAGCGGGGTGAGGCAGGGGGGGTTAACCTCTCCTCGTCTCTTTAACTTGTACATGAACGAGCTGATCGGCGAGCTCAGCAGAACAAGCTTTGGGTGCCATATAGATGGACAGTGCGTCAATAATATCAGCTACGCGGACGATATGGTGTTGCTGAGCCCGTCGATCAGTGCCATGCGCAGACTGCTAGATATTTGTGAAAAGTATGCACGAACCCATGGACTCAGATATAATGTAAATAAGAGTGAGATGATGGTGTTTAAGGCTGGTAATAAATCATTTGCTAATGTGCCTCCCTTGTATCTTTGCGGTGCCAGCTTAAACAGAGTGTGTAATTTTAAATATCTGGGTCACTGGGTGTCTGAGGATTTATGTGACAACATTGATTTGGAGAGGGAGCGCAGGGCACTGTCTGTACGCTGTAACATGCTGGCCCGCAGGTTTGCACGGTGTACCGAGCAAGTCAAAGTGACATTATTTAAGGCCTTCTGTCAATCTTTCTACACCTGCAGCCTGTGGACTAAGTACACGCAGCGTACATACAGTGCTTTGCGAGTACAGTATAATAACGCGTTCAGGGTACTGTTCGGGCTGCCTCGCCACTGCAGCGCTTCAGCAATGTTTGCGGTGAAAAGCGTGGATGGTTTTCATGCCATCATGCGGAAGCGTTGTGCATCCCTAATGAAGCGCATGCGGGCCAGCTCGAACAGCCTTCTGAGAGTGTTCGTGGGCCGCTGGGACTCGCCGATGTGGCGGCACTGGATGCGACTACATACTACGGGTGGTCGTGTCCAGGGTTTGCCATAAACTGGCACCCCTGTGCGGTACCACCTTACGGTTACTTTTATTTTATGTTATTTTTATTTTATTTTTTGTGTACTAACAATAGCTTTATAAGATTTGTGTTACTAACAGAATATGGACAACTCGTCTGAAATAAATGTCTTATTATTATTATTATTATTATATAATGTTGTATATTATATAACTACTGTATGGAACTTTTTTAATAAATTTTAACAAAATTTTGTTTTTTTTGTGTTATACTTAACATGTTGTAGGAAAATGTTACAAACTGTTAAGAAATGTTATTGTGTTATACAAGGTTATAAACCATTATATAATTGCTGTGTGGGAGCGCCTTTAAGAAATTATTATAAAACAAACATTAAAAACCTTTATCTTAAATTATAGATTAACTAAAAAATGAGGTGGACTGTGTCAGCAATCTAAATTGTAAATAAACACTATAGTTAGTATAAATAACATGGAATATAATAAAAATATCATATTCATTCAATACAATAATTAACAACACAAAAAAACTGGTATAATAGTTCCCCAACCTCCCCTAACGTCACGTGACTGACTTCATTCATACGCTAACCGCCATTAGCCATGTTGAAAAATTAAAATAAAACATTTATTTCTGTTGATATTTACTTATGAAATGACACATTTTGGCCTCTCACAGAAGCAGTATAATTAGTGCAACGTCTGAAAATACACAAAGGCATGTTTTTTCCTAATTTTCTTTTAAAACACATTTTTTCTTAAAATGTGTAGAGTCGCGTTCGCGACACAGGTTCGTGCGTAACTAAACAGACACGAGGCACTTACCTTGATTTCAACTTGCCATTTCAGAGCGCGGACAACGCATCTATAGTTTATTATATATCTTTGCTTGGAACAGGGTATGTCTAAATACGTCATAATAATGTATGATATTTATATTTTTAGGTTATTCAAATGTCATAAATTAAAATACAGGGTAATTTTTTTAATAAACTTTTCTAGTCATTGGATACATGAAGTGGGCTGCCGTTGTCAAACGTTTAAAAAGTCACGGTGTATTCGTATTTAATTATTTTGTAACAAAGATTTTCAAATGACAGCCAGAACCATGTGGACCATATTAGCATCTTAATAAGAAATATAGACAGCGCAACTAAATTTATGAACTAAAAGAAATGTAAGTAGTAAAAATTGAAGCATAGTTTCAGGAATTACTAAACAGACTTAATTCTTTTGTCTATCTTTTACTGAATTAGATTTATCATATAAAATGTAACGACCAGTGTTACTATTTTACCAAAATATTGTGTTTGTTAAGACACTTCTAAAAGAATGGGTGTGGCCTGACTCGAGATCTGACAACTTTTTAATAGTGTTTGCAAAGTTTTTGCATCCAATTTATAAAAATGTTTGGTGGAGAGAATTAATTGCTCTTAAATGTCTTTACAACAGATAGCCACCAACTCAGGGTCCTTTTTAGGGTTCCGTAGCCGAATGGCAAAAAACGGAACCCTTATAGTTTCGACATGTCTGTCCGTCTGTCTGTCTGTCTGTCCGTCCGTATGTCACAGCCATTTTATTCCGAAACTATTAGGACTATACACGTAAAACTTGGTAGGTAGATGTATTCTGTGAACCGCTTTCCGATTTTAAGAGAAAATTAAAAAATATTTAAAATGAAGGGGGCTCTCCATACATGGAACTGAAACTGAAAATATTTTCTTTCATGAAACCTATACGTGTGTGGTATTTATAGACAGGTCTTTGAAAATGACATTAAGGTTTCTAAAATGACTTTTTCATAAAGTTAATCGTTTAAAAGATATACGCTTCTAAAGTGGTAAAATGTGTCCCCCCCTCTAACTTATATAATAATGAAGTGAAAAATCTAAAAAAAACCATATGTTGTAGATCTTAATGTAAACTTTCAACCAAAATTGGTTTGAACGAGATCGAGTCAGCAGTTTTTGAGATACAGTATATTTTCTAAAACCGCAAATATAACTTTGTAATTCGTACAAATACTATGAAAAACAAAGTTATTTGGCGTAGTTGTAAAAATTGTAAATAATCTAGTTTTAAGAAATTTGTAAGGTTTTTTGTGTTTTTTTTTTCTATAAATATATTAAGTATATTATATTTATTATAGTTACTACGGATTACGGAACCCTTCATGGGCGAGTCCGACTCGCACTTGGCCAATTTTTTTTTCATATATTCAAATAATAACTATGAGATTTGGTAGGCTGTTAATACAAAACAGAATAACATTAAGTAATAGCGTTAAACTTGATAATTCTCTACAAGGTCACGATAAGGAAAAATCTCCCCATCTTGAAATCATGCAAAACTTTTAGCAAAAATCATTTGTTTTTTCCTGACAAACGATCTATTGAGTCAGACGTTTTCGCCCTCTTTTTCCTAATGGCAAGGAAGTAGGTACCTCATTTACCTGAGTTATTATTGTCGTTCTCAGCTTTACTGAGAGCTTACTCGACAATAGTACCTATATAATAATATGATTTCGACCTTTTTTGCGGTGTAAAAATCATAAGATGACTCTTGTTACTCTGAATAGAGCGGAAGAGAGTGTCAGACTTCTCCTAACTACACGGTGGAGCATACGGTAGAAGTGTACCCCGCTTGGGACGGGCACCGCAGTGTCCTCGTGGAGCCGATCAGCGGCAGCGACCTCTCGCGGCCAGCCCTGGTTCAGACCATGGTACGGGGCGAGCGGGATTGCGGGATTGGGATGCCGTCACCTCCTTCTGCGAAGCAGTCATGCTAGCGAAGGAGGAGCCTGAACGCGTGAGAATGAGACAAATCTCTTCCTCAAGCCCCAGCCGCCTCGGGAGACTCCCCGGGAGTCGGGAATCGCAAGCTGATCTCCGACCACGGTAGGCGCTGGCTTGCGGGCGGCGAACAGGGTAGCTCAGCGTAACACATCCAGGGGTAACTCATCTTCACCCAGTGCAAGAGGAGTCATTTTGAACATTTTAGCACACAAAAAAAGAAATTCTGCTGACTAATAATGCACCGTGTTCCGTCAGTTACCCTTGCGTTCTGAGACTGCGGTATGGATTTGTCGAGTCCCGACAAAACTGCCGACTGTTCTCTGAGGCCGGTGCCTCAATAGGTATTAGATGAAAAAAAATGGCCAAGTGCGAGTCGGACTCGCACATGAAGGGTTCCGTAGTAACTATAATAAATATAATATACTTAATATATTTATTTGAAAAAAAAAAATAAACTTAAAAATTTCTTAAAACTAGATTATTTACAATTTTTACAACTACGCCAAATAACTTTGGTTTTCATAGTATTTGTATGAATTACAAGATTTTTTTCTTCATTATTATAGAAGTTAGAGGGGGAAGGACACACATTTTACCACTTTGGAAGCGTATATCTTTTAAACGATTAACTTTATGAAAAAGTCATTTTGGAAACCTTAATGTCATTTTTAAAGACCTGTCTATAGATACTACACACGTATAGGTTTCATGAAAGAAAATATTTTCAGTTTCAGTTCCATGTATGGGGAGCCCCCTTTACTGTAAATATTTTTTAAATTTTCTCTTAAAATCAGAAAGCGGTTCACAGAATACATCTACCTACCAAGTTTTACATGTATAGGTTCGGAATAAAATGGCTGTGACATACGGACGGACGGACAGACAGACAGACGGACAGACAGACAGACGGACAGACATGTCGAAACTATAAGGGTTCCGTTTTTTGCCATTCGGCTACGGAACCCTAAAAAATACACAGGCTATCAGACATCTCTCATCTACAAAGGCTGCCAGACGACCATTTTAATAATCAGATGATTTTTTTTCTATTATTAAAATAACAACCCTTTTTATTATCATGTAGAAACCGTTTGCTGGCTAGTACTTCATTGTTTTAGAAGTATCTTATCTTATTATGATCAAATAAATACTATCAAATAGGAGTGCCTGTCAAGAGGTCGGAAGAGTGACTGCTGAGCACGAGGTCCTGGGTTAGATTCCCGGATTGGGCAAAAAGTACTATTGGGTTTTTACTTTAAGGGCCTATACTACCTCAGCGCTTCTCACTCTTTATCTCGCTCGCACACTACTGGCCGCGGTCACGCGAGCAAGCGAGACAAGGTGCCAGGGAAAGACTCCAAGACACCGATAATTTAGTTTATTTCTTTTTGCCGTGAAAATAATGGTAATTAAATAAAAGTAAATAACATAAGACCTGCTTTATAGTAAGTTCAATTAATATGCAAAGTTTCATAATTTGAAGTTATTTTTGAATACCAGCGGTTTATTGTTCGGTTTGGAGGTAACTTTGGTTTTTTTTTCTATCACGAAAATTTTATGGAATCGTGTTTTCGTCAAACATAGTACCTAAAATTAATTCTCAACTTTACCATATATTTATTTCAAAATTATTGCTGCTGTATTTTCGACATAACGGAGGATCATGCTAAACCTTTTGAGGTAGGCCCTTAAAAAATTTTAAAGTAGTAGTCCGGAGTTTGGAAGCTGGTAGTGTGATTATCTAGTGCCACGGAAAGCACGTTAAGGCTTTAGTCCCGGCTGTCATTTGGACATCTTTGACAGTCGTTACGGGAAGTCAGAAGCCGGTAAATCTAACACATAATCTAGCCAAGGGGTATTGTATTATCCAGCTACTGGGTTGAACACCTACGTTTCAAATTATGTCTTACAATCATTTTGTACTTTGTCACTTTCTCAACCGACGACAAAAAGAGGAGGTTATCAATTCGACGCGCATATATATTTTTTTTTAATGTATGATCATCGATTACTCGAAGACGGCTGAACCGATTTGGAAAATTCTTTTTTTGATCGAAAGGGTATACTTCGAAATTGGGCCCATTTTTATAAAAGTCAGGATCTGATGATGGGATCCTGGAGAAATCGAGGGAACTCTTCAAATATTATAGGCACACCTATGACGTTTTGGGTATTTATTATAGTAACTTGTGCAGTTCCTCTCAAAAAGTACCATTTGAGGAAGTGGAACTGATGATGAAGACCACAGATGGCCACCGAAACTACTCAATAATAAGTATTGAGTGGATTGCGATTCGATAACTTGAATATGGATGTTAAGCACTTTAAGCTCGTCACAATGCATATGGTGATGTAGAGCTGATGGTGAAGTACCAGGAGAACTCCTCAACAATTAATGGCCCAGCATTGGGAAAAGCAATATTTTGTAAAAGGTTATAAGTAGTTGACACTTAGACTCTTGTAACTAGGTAAATTAAAAATAGACCAACTAAAAAGAGTGAAATAGAAACTTTTTACCAAAAAATTAAACCGACTCCCAAAAAACACTGCAAAGTGAAAAATAACTTTAATTTCGGAAGTCGGTGCCAAAAACGAAAATACAAAATTAAAGACACCGACTACCGAAATTAAAGTTATTTTTCACTTTGCAGTGTTGTTTGGGAGTCGGTTTAATTTTTTGGTAAAAAGTTTTTTACATGTAATTGTGTTTGTAATACATTCATTTCAATTATACTTACTGAAAAGTTGCCTTTGTATTTAATGACACATATGATTACTAGTGTTGCCCAAACGAGAGTCTCGCAAGAGTCTTGCAATTAGCGATTATCCTATTGCTATTTATTAAACGGTAGTTGAGATCTCAGAACAATGTAACAGAGTCTGTTACATTGTTCTGAGATCTCAACTACACAACAATGTAACAGACTCTGTTACATTGTTCTGAGATCTCAACTACCGTTTAATAAATAGCAATAGGATAATCGCTAATTGCAAGACTCTTGCGAGACTCTCGTTTGGGCAACACTAATGATTACAAGATGGTTCATTTAATTATTAATTAATTAACCGTTTCATTCGATGCATAAAGAATCCGATTAAAATGTAAAGCAACTTACTGATCCGAATAAAATTGGTTTAATATAAATTTTCCACGTCATTATTCACCGCAACACAATCATAAAGAATATGAGTCAATGAATATAATATGTGAGTTCTCATTTATACAACAAATTGCTTAATTATTACTAAAGCGGTGATTCTTCTATTCTTAATAGATGATACGCTCGTGTTTGATCGCTGCCTCACCTTATGGTAAGCGATATTGTGGTTGAAGATAAAGCCTTGATGCTTGCCTACAAGTAACCGTTTACCTTCGTGACATTAAGACCCCAAGATATCT
This sequence comes from Tholera decimalis, assembly GCA_943138885.2. NCBI lineage: Eukaryota > Metazoa > Arthropoda > Insecta > Lepidoptera > Noctuidae > Tholera > Tholera decimalis. The sequence goes on from OW964572.2 coordinate 13,230,515, forward strand.
AAGATAGAACATACTTAAGATCTGAGCTATCAGATTTGATTTGAGATGAGCTATCAAAGCACCCAATGACAATGGCAGGGAATTTCACTTCTTAGCTGTACGTACAATGTAAGTATTTCTAAAACATTTTGTGCATATGGTTGGGATGTCCACTATGTAACTATGGCACATCGCCGTTCGTTTTTATTTATTTATTTGCACTTGCGTCGAGGTAGAAACATACTTCTCTACATCGCTGTCATCCGGGAACGTGCTCAGAAGACTGGCAGCATTGCCACATTGACTAGTAATACTTATCCAGAACTTAGCTCATGCAAGATATCGATCAGCCGGCAAAAGAAGGAGTTATAGGAAATGCAACAGAAATTAAAACTAGTGACGAAAAACAAATGTATAAAAAAAACTGAGTACATAGTTTTTTCTTATCTTTGCATATTAACAGGTAATCCAAAAGTGAGGTAAATGAACAATAATTTAAATTGTAGGTATCTCAAATGTAATGAACACGCCAAACGAGAACCTACACGCAATTGGCGAAAATAAGCCTAATCTGGGTTTTAATTCATTCACTACCTTACCTGAAAGCAATAAGGTTTCTAATGAAATAACGGATGAAACAGGAGTTATAAATTTTTATTGGGTTAGATACGCTGCTAAAGATAATAATAGTCGGAAACGTGGGGTTGTTTTTGGGGTATTAATGAAAATTACCTTCGGAAAAGACGGTATTGCATGGTGAAATGGTTCTAAGGAACGAATACTACACACATCAAAAGTGTCTAGGGATCAAGCATTTTTATGCGGATTTCTTGAGATTGAGATGTGGCTTTGTAATAAATTTATGATTTTATAAATTTATATGGATCCTTTTTGGTGCATTTCATAATTTGAAACAGGAACTGTTAATCAAATTCGAGTAAAAGATGAAAATCAGCTGTCAATATTTTCCCTATAAAAACATACAACGCATTGAAGACATTATTAGTGCTACTGTTTCCCTACTACTGATTAAAACCAACGTTATTATGGAGCGGCGACGTCATTTAAGCAGGGAAGAAATGCTCAGAACCGTGGGAATGATAGAAGCTGGTTCCCGGCAACGTACTGTGGCTTTAGCTCTGAATACAAGTCAGAGTGTTATCAGTCGACTTTGGACACGTTACCGAAGCACTGGTACCGTGGCTGAGCGCCATGGAGGACGGTATCGCTGCACCACACGGAGACAAGACCGATACATTCAAATCTTAACTCGAAGAGCTCCAACAATAACCGCCATGATGTTAGCCGTGAGGCTTCATCACTCTTCAGGGAACTTAATTAGCGACCAAACAGTCAGAAACCGCTTGCATGAAGTGAACCTTCATTCCCGAAGACCGCTACGGGTACCACCTATAGCAATGCACAATCGTAAGATTCGATATCAATGGGCTCTTGAACACAGAAATTGGGCAGAAGAACAATGGCGTTTCGTGTGCTTTTCTGATGAGTCTCGTTTTGGTATGAGACCGGATACAAGACGTATACGACACTGGAGAACCCCTGGACGCCAACAGCGATTAAAATCCTGCCAGGAAGTCCATCCTTATAGTGGTGGAACCATCATGGTATGGGCGGGTATTTGGATCGGCGGAAGAACTGAGTTGATTTGGATCAGAGGCAACCTCAACGCTCAAATTTATGCTGAGACGATTGTATCTGACGTCATCGTTCCTCTACAAGTGCAAATCGGTCCCTTATTTCAGTTAATGCATGATAATGCACGACCGCACACCGCAAGAGTTGTAAGACAGACTCTCGCCGCAGCTAACATCAATGTCCTGCTCTGGCCTGCTCAGTCGCCAGACTTGAACCCGATTGAGCATGCATGGGATATGCTACAGAGAAGAGCTCTGCCGAATATGGAGGGTATCCAGCCGCAAGAAGACCTTTTTTTGTTGTAGCAACGAACATGGGCGGCCATTCCACAGCGTGATTTGGATGAACTCATTTTGAGTATGCCAAACCGATGTTCTTGTGTTGTTAGTGTTCGCGGTAGAAACACGGATTATTAATTGTTTAAGTTACCCAATAAAATTTTAAAGAAAACTGTTATTTCAGTCTTTTTTTCGAACTTTAATGTTAGTGGTTCAAATGTCAAAAATCCCTTTATTAGGAAAATGGCAAATTTCTTTATTAATGCAAAGGTGACTTGGTTTATCGTTACTGTGACAAACGAAAACACTTTATTTGATGAATCCTTAAAGAAAATTTTAATTAATATCAATCAGGAGAAAAGTTATTGCAAAAATATATGTTGATCCCTAGACACTTTTGATGTGTGTATTTAGCTCAATGAAAAATATTACCTGGCTATGAACTGGTTACTGGGTTTTAGAGGTTAAACAGACAGTCGCTCCATGTAAAACAGTATTAATCAGGTGTATTCGGTTACACCAAAGAGTATGTAAAACCTGGTTACACTTTGGAAGCCGGTTGAGACCGGCTTCCAGTGTAACCATAGTCGGAAAAACGCTAAGGTGATGATGATTTACAAGGCACTTTCAACATTGCCCTGTCCTTTGGATAGAGTTGGCTGGTGTGTACTGCGTGTAAAATGATATAGGTAAATAAATTGTGTTTGTAAATTTTTCAGCGTGAAATAGTACATTGTTCACCGAGAGGAGAAAGTGACCGATTACCGTCGAGGGTGTCGTTTGAAACACACACTTTAAAACACCCGAGATCAGGAATCGCACTTTCTCTCGAGTGATACATAGTGCTTTATACTACACCTACGAGGAAAATTCAAATTCAAATTCATTTATTCATTTTGTGAACATAGGTGATTACAGGTGTTTTTCAATATTTTAAACTTCAATTGTACAAACCATGTTCCGCCGATAGGCATACAAAATCAGTCTTACGATGTTAGTAAGTACATTTGATATACAAGAACGTCAAAGATACGAGTACATGCATGTCAAATTATAAAATTGTCTCAATAAAATAGGGAAAATGTCATGAAAATAGGAAAGAATAATAATGCACAATGTCAAATGATTCTAAAATAAAAAACACAATAAAAAAATAAAAACGTAAATTATAAAAATTGATCAAAATTTGTCTTCCAAATACTCATTGACTGAATAATATACTTTGTCATTTAGTAGCTTAAAGATATTACTTTTAAATTCATTATTATTCTTACTGTTTCTAATATGACAAGGTAATTTATTATACAATTTAGGTGCCATTGCATAGATACTTTTATAAGCAAAAGCAGTTTTGGTGAATTGAATTTACTTTCTACGAAAACTGAATCCTCAAACAACACACAAATTGAAAATGGCGCCAATGGCGTCTGCAATTTTCACATGTTCTTTTTTCAAATTGTTTATCCTGCCGCCGCAGGGTCGCACTGCCAGCCCGACACCATCCAACACACAGCTAGTGGCCAGTGTCATTTTGCGAACTTGGAGATAAAAACTCACTGTAAAAACTTTTTGGCTTTTGATATTTAGGTTACCGGCGCATAGTCTTACCCAAAATTAAAAAAGAAAAACCACGTAAGAAATGGATTTTCATACACTTTTCTCTCCCACTCAGATGCGTTTTCTCCCCGCATATTTGTTCGATATGCAATGACGTACTTTCTACCGTAAATTTGATAAAGTATCAAGGTACTTTCCAAGCAGGTGTAGTATAAAGGTAATTTTCCCCACTCGTGAGAAACAAACACTTTCAAAGGTGCGTGTTACCATCAAATCTATTATTGAACTAAAATAAATTCCACCTACTGCATTTCACTAACTTTACTTGGAAAATAAATTGGCACTTTCGCACATACAAACCCCAGAACGAACTTGCTTATTACAATTTTCATGAAAAATTTATTGGTTTTTATCTATACTAAAATTATAGAGGTAAAATTGTTGCATTATTGGTAGTAAGATGCATTATTTGTGAGTGCTTAAAAGTGAGTGCACGCGAATAAAATCGCAGGCTAAGTGCAAGTTGAAAATAAACATGTTCAGAATACCATAAGTATATATTTTAACTGATAAGTTAATAGTAATCGATGGTAAGTTAGGATACTAACTTACCATCGATTACTGACTAATGCTGGCACTGCCTGGAGATCCATTTAAAACTGATTGCTGCATTCTTGAAAATGCCACCTCAGAAATTAACCTCACATGACATTACTCAATCAATTTACTGTATTTAACAAGACATGGCATCCTCAGATTGCGTTTCCGTTTAACTCAGAGTACTAAATCAGCTAAAAATACCGGCCTCTTCAGTTTCTATTTACGAAAAATGTTCGGCAAAATAGCGGAGCCTGTGACTTCGTCTGCGTGATGGGTTTTCTTCCCGTTTACTGGATTAAAAGTAAATGTATGATGCCCTAACCTCGTCTATCTTTCAGTGAAAGTCTCATTACATTCAATTGAACCGTTCCAGAGATTAGTCCTTGCAAATTGAAAGCATAAACATTAAAATATTTGATCGTATTTTAAGAACCGTACCGTACTTGAGAAAACTAAGTTATTTAGAAATTACAGACAGATACTAAAATTTAAAAAAGAACTAGCAATGTGGGAAGAATTCACATTACTAGCAATCTCGTTAACCCCTCCAACTAAGCTAAATATGGTTGGGTCTGGAGTGAGTTCACGGCAATAGTGTAATGGGTGCAATGGGGTTCGAACCCGCGACCTTTCGATCACAAGTCCGACACCTTTAGCCATTTAATATTGACGCTTCATTTGTACCTATGCTGAGTACGACAATACGAATATCTAGGAATAGATAAAACTACGATTAAAAATAAATTAAGAGAAAGAAGAAATTTGATACCTAGATATAATGCAACCAACAATTTATTCCATCTATAAAAACTTTTGTAAAGCCTTTGTGGCTAATGATTGTAAAAAAAGTCAACTAAGTGTGAAATCTCGACTTTCACAAACAGCGTTGGAAAGAACTGGTTTTTTTCTTTAATTTTTAGTCCTGTATTAGACCTTAGCAGTAAGACCTCATTTCTTTTAATCCCTTTTGATAGTATTTTCTCTTATTTTTCAAATTAAAAAGGTTACACCTGATTCTTTGTGCATTTACTTTTTGTTTATATGTGATTTGAATGTCTTTGAACAAGTTTTTTAAATTGAAAATTTTCAATTAAGAACGTATTTTTAAAGTTGCTTAAAGTTTCAAGCTAGTAGACCTCAAATTCATATTTTAGTAATGGGAGTTTAATTAAAAAGTTTTGAACCTTGTTATAGTTTTGACCAGATTTATAATATATTGACAGAGAAAAAATTACATCGAAAGGTAGGTTTTACTTATTGTGACGTAATAAAAACCCATTACAAAACATTCACAAAATTGGGACTTGTTATTGCAAACTTAAGAAAAGCATCTTACCTGACCACTCAAAGAGATATTAAACTGGCTTAGTCACAAAACAATAAATTCTAAATACTCTCACGAGTATATTACGGGCTACTTATATTATATTCTAAAAACGTACAGTATGTGCATAAAGTGTAAATAAATAAATAAAATTGGTCTAGTGACCAATGAGACAATTTTCTCGCGCTGAGAAGTTGCAGCTTATGCCCTGAGGTTGAGGGGTTCAATTACGTGGTCTCCACTATCTCTATTGCAGCCCAGAGATTGGAAAACTCGCTGGTATTATACCATGTTAACATTCAACAGCCTGAAATCTGGCTCTATTCTTGCCAAGGAATATTGTGTAACCTATCTACTGTTTTGTGCAGGTCAGATAGCAGTGTCTCCATGTAAAACATTAGTATTTAGAAGCATTTGGTTGGTATGGCAGCCGACCCTGACATTTATGTTGTTAGCAAAAGGCTAAACAGATAATCATTTTATGCTCGCTTTGAACCACCCCTACACACTGAGTGTTTTAAAAAAATATATAGTCAACGATAGAGTTTCCTTGTAGAGAAGTAACCTATTTACGCTTGATTGAAAGAACCCTCAGTTTGTATCTATCAGGAAAGTAAGAGACTCAGCCGGGGTTGCGGGAATGCGCTAACGAGATACCGCGGCCCCGGAACACCAGGAAAGGAATGTGCCGGCTGGGTTTTTAGTCAGTACGAGTTGTTTAATGATTTTCCCCAAAAAAATGCGTGTGCGAAAGAACAGAAAAATGTATGAGTGTTTATTTTTGTACTATAATACCTTTTGCAAGTACAAATTAAAGGCTATTTTACGTTAAGGTCATGACCAAATTTCGCTCAGCGAAATATTCTAACACATTAATAAACCTCTAGGCTTCAATTAGTAACGTAACTAACATTTTTACCCTTTAATCGCCAAACACTTTATATTCCCCAATTTCAATGTACAAAAAAGAAGTCTATTTGAAATACATGGTGTAAAAATACACACCCCTGTGGTCCGATAATTGCCTACCCCCAAGGGCAGAGCAACCCCGGCCCATAACTTTGTGTGATTTATTTAGGGGCGGACATACTTTTTGGAAAATTATACGCATTGAGCCTTGGGCCTATTACAGCCTTATATTGAGGGGGATGGTAATATATTTATAGACTTAGATAGATATGAACAAGCCATGAATAATGACACTCTTAAAGCATCTTTGGCTCGCGATTCATTTCACTGTAAGCAATGCGATTGCAATTTTAAGCGTCAACAGCCTAATGGCTAAGGAGTTGGTCTTGTGATCGAGAGGTCGCTGGGTTCGAACCACAACTATTACACTATTGCTGTGAACCTACTCCAGACACATATTTAGCTTAGTTGGAGGGGTTTACAAGATTCTGTCCACGTTGTTAGGTCACATGATAAAAAAATGTTGTCGACGATAGAGCACGCTATCCCGGCCAAAGATAGTCATAGAATACAGTATAGTTATTGTCAGTTCCTCTTTTTAGGGTTAAAAACGGAACCCTTATAGTTTCGTCATGTCTGTCTGTCAGTCCGTCCGTATGTCACAGCCATTTTATTCCGAAACTATTAAGACTATACACATGAAACTAGGTAGGTAGATGTATTCTGTGAACCGCATTCCGATTTTAAGAAAAAAAATTACAAAGCATTTAAAATTAAGGAGGGCTCCTCATACATGATACTAAAACAGAAAATATTTTTATTCATGAAACCTGTGTGTGTGTAGTATTTATAAAAAGGTCTTTAAAAATAAAATTGAGGTTGCTAAAACCACCTTTTCATCAAGTCAATCGTTTAAAAGATATACGCTTCCAACGAGGTAAAATGTGTGTGTCCCCTCTAACTTCTATAATAATGGAGAGAAAAATTTTAAAAATATATGCTGTAGATCTTAATGTAAACTTTCAACGAAAATTGGTTTGAATGAGATCAGGTCAGCAGTTTTTGAGATATAGCATATTTTCTAAAACCGCAAATATAACTTTGTAATTCATACAAATACTATGAAAAACAATGTTATTTGGCGTAGTTACTACGGAACCCTTCATGGGCGACTCTGACTCGCACTTGGCCAATTTTTTTTCACTGGAGCTGCCCCGAAAGTATCTGCACCCAAGAGAGTATCCGAATGTTAAAAAACAAAGATTACAGAAAAATCAGGAAAATATCGTCAAGAAAGTTTTGAATGAACCTGTTCATTTACCATAATATACGTAATTTATTGTACACTTTAATTTGTGTAATAGATGTTTGTGTGCCGTCATACCTAGGGCTGCCATAACCAAATTTGCCGGCCCCAGACAAAGATTTATAAACCCCGGACATTTGGGTAAAATCACAGTTTTTCCCTGGACACCGTACAAAAATACATTTTTGTACTTGAAACTAAAAACAACGATGTTTAATTATGGTTTTTATTTACTGATAAAGTGATAACATTGTAAAGCTTTAGAACTTTTTTAATAACAGTCTCTTCCTTTTCATATAAGCAACGTAACATAAACGATGGGATGAAATACCATAGGAAAATAATAATAGAGATCGTGCTTTTTGGTAGCCGTAAGACCAATGTGTATCCGGGTTTTACCTGGACGCTTAATGGCAGCCCTAGTCATATCGTGTCAGCTTTTAACAAAAAAAATACAATATTTCTAAGGATGCAAATAATTCTGCCGGGGTTGCGAGAATATTATAGCGAGCTACCGCAGCCCCGGAACAAAAGGGCAACTGAAGGAGCAGGGTGAGTTTTTAGTCAGTAGAAGTCTGGTACTCCCTTCTTAAAACTTATGTACGATAGGCTGTCTTATCGCACAAAAAATCTCTTACAGACAACCTTTGGATGGACTGAAATCAAAGGAGATAGCGCTGTTAGTGTACAAACACTATAAACAGTACTATTAACTAAACATAATTAAGTGTTTTACACATAGAGAATTGTATGTTTGTTTGAACGCGCTAATGTTCTAAAGTACTGGATGGATTTGAATGAAGTTACAAAAGGAGATTATGTTTTTATCGTGATCAAGTCCAAAGGAGCGAAGCCCGCGCGACTGCTAGTGATCAATAAATTGTCTACAATGTGAAATAGTGGTGGTTAAAAAGGATTGCAATTTGCAAGCCATTGCAATGCCCATAAAATATGTTTGGAGGCACATATCACTTTTACCCTAAATAAATTAAGATAAGGGCAGAAGGATTATGATAAGAACGACCATTAATCAGGAGCTGGTGTTGTAGGGATAGCTCTATAGAGGTTGTTCGTAATAGAGTCTTAAGTCCCACAAACCTGCATTGAAATGGGTGGATCATACGACCCACCCATGTGGGTGTGTGGGTGTTGTACGCTGTGACAACTGTCCAATTGTTGTTACTGGCCAGATGTACATAATTATTCAAATCGCGCGGAGAACTTTAATTACACGATTTAAGATTTGTGGTTTAATTACGTTATAAAGAACTAGAATTTGTTTGAAAGTCGGAGATTATCTCCTACATACAAATATAGGAGATAATCTCCGGATTTAATGAAAAAATATGCCTATAAATTATTTCGAAATCATTGCGGACGAAGTCGCGGGCGAATTGCTAGTCAGATAGATATTTTCGTAGTTCGATTTGAAAATGTAGATGCCACTACAGCTTTACGAAGAAGAACATAAGAATTTAATTTGTACAGATAACATTTCTACACATTATGACATAGGCTGCTGCGCTGCGTGTCGCAGATTCGACTCCGCAACCGGAACAAATATCTGATGAAGCCTACAAATAGCTCATCCGGGTTTGAGTGTTAGTAAAAATTCATGCAAGGTACATGAGATTATTTCTAGTAATGCTTTTTTAGAAAAATAAGTAAATATTTATTTTTCTATTTATGTTTATTTTCTTTTCTTTAAAATTTTTGAATTATATGGTGACTCTTTGTGCATTTTGAGGATAATAAGAAGGATGTACAATTTTCTCACTGACAGCAGATTACATAATTCGTAAAGTTTTTCAGTGGAGATTGTTCTTTTTTTGAAGTACATCACCTTAAGTGTCGCTCTTTGAGCGCGTCCCAACTCTAGATAACTTGATTTCGTTGCACCACCCCATACAGTTATGCAATAAACTAAAACCGACTGGACCAAAGATACATAAATCTCATTTAATAAATTTCTTTGATTGTCTTTAGTTTTATTTACATTTATTCTCCCTGGTACAACATATCTCAACTCTTTGAATATCCAGATCAGTTTTCGTACTCTACTAATGACCTTTTCCAGTTGAGGATACTAAGAAACACGCTGGTCAATAATCACTCCTAGATATTTTGCTTGAGTAACTTGCTGGATAGTAGCGCAATTGCAGCAAGTTCCATCGGTAGTAAAGTCGCATATGTGGATTTTTAAATTAAATTCTTTGTCTGGCTGAAACTGATTATAGATATTAAAACAAATGTAAAAATATTAACGGACTTAAAAACAATCAAAAACGCTACGGCACTAAAGAGCGAACAATAATTACTCTAAAAAGACAGTTTCGTTGTACCTATGTCTAATTTCGTTTATAATAAGTGTTGGGTAGCTATTCATTTGGTTAAATAGTATATGAAAACGAATAGAAATAAAATAAATAGCGTATGATAGTATATCAAAAAGAACGTATGTAGGGTTTCCCTCGATTTTCCAGGGATACCTACCATCATCAGATTTTGACTTGGTGATAATGGAGGTGCCTCAGGCGTATAGTTCCTACAATATTTAAAATTGATCCAGAATTGACGAAGAAATCGTACATACATAAAAAATACATACAGCGGAACATAGTACCTCCTCCTTTTCTGGAGTCGGTAAAAATAAAAAATGTTATTTAATTTTTAATCATATTGCGTAACCACCATTTGCATTTTGCAACCAGATAATTATTGCGTCATCAATGAAAATGGTCTTTAAGTAGTAGTGACTCCGTAGGTAATGCTGTACTTAGGAAAAACAATTAGCCGTACCTAATAATATCAAAGAACATAGTTTAGTCACCTGCCTAATCTATTGTCAAACTAGCTATGCCCCGTGGTTTCACTCGCGTCAATTTGAGGAAAAAACCAAAATTTAGCATCATAAAATCAGTTAAGCGGTTTAGAAGGTTGAATTTTGAAAAACCAAGTTTATTTGATCCAGCGTCAAGTATTTTTTTTCCCAATTTCATCCAAATCGGTGATGTGTTTTAGCCGTGAAATCGTAACAGATAGACAGAGAGACAGACAGACTTTCGCATTTATAATATTAATATGGACTAGCTTTTTCCAGAACTTCGTTCGCGGGAAAACTTTGATGAATTATTAACACGAGCATGTCACATTTTCTTGGGCTAATAAATAGTATGTGCGCTGTTACTAACTATAATCTATTCCCTGTGCCAAACTTTACCCAGAATCTAGTTTATCATAGTATGTATTTTAGTATTTAGTGATTGATTAAAGAGAATTGATTGAACAAACATAAAGTGACTAGCACAAACAGTAAGCTTTCAAGACTTGGGAAGTTGTACGTGCATACGATGTGCACTTAGTTCTATTAAACGGCAAGCTTCAAAGGTAAATAGAATAAGGCAAGCAGTCGAGAATTCGAACTGTATTCGTTACAATATTGACGTGAACATACTTAATTTAATTGCAATCTTATTTAATGTACGTCTCTTTTAAATTAATTCAAAAGTTAAAGGATAAGGGTACCCATTGTGTCTTGTGTGATGACATGGTGTATTGTGTGTTACATTTTATTGCAAATAAATTATTGTATTGTATTGCGTCACCATTGTGCAATCTTTATTAGTTAGATGATGTACAGAAATATTTATTAAGAGTATTGAATTCTATTTATTGTTTAAGGGCCTATACTACCTCAGCGCTTCTCACTCTTTATCTCGCTCGCACACTACTGGCCGCGGTCACGCGAGCTACACCGATAATTTCGTTTATTTCTTTTTATGGTGAAAATAATGGTAATTTAAAAAAAAGCAAATAACTTAAGACCTGCTTTACAGTTAGTTCAATTAATACGCAAAGTTTCATAATTTGAAGTTATTTTTGAATACCAGCGGTTTATTGTTCGGTTTGAAGGTAACTTTGGAAATTTTTTCTATCAAGAAAATTTTATGGAATCGTGTTTTCGTCAAACATAGTACCTAACATTAATCCTCAACTTTACCATATATTTATTTCAAAATTATTGCTGTAGTATTTTCGACATAACGGAGGATCATGCTAAGCCATTTGAGGTAGTATAGGCCCTTAACTAAATCGGAAGTCTTTTCTGAGTTTGAAAGTCCGTGCCTTGAAAAGTACGTTAAACTGTTGGTCCTGTGCCTGATCTCTATCCGGTCGTGTCGGATTGCCGTCCTATTGGATAATGAGAGTAAAGGAACAGAGAGTGCACCTGTACCTGCGCATATACTTGTGTTCTATAATATCTCCTGCGCAAATGGCTAAATCAAAATAATTATGAGATTAGCCGCTGTGGCTGAAATCGGTTAGAAGGAATACTACTATTATATTTTAACATTGGATGAATTATACAACGTTTAATTTAAAGGGTATATACATACCAAGTGCACGGCTTCTTTGGATGATAACAAACGATATGGAAAGGGTTTTGTAAGCCTATGTCTACATGTGTGGAGCTTATTAGAAATTTCAATCGACCGACCGACCGACCGACTTTTTCAAATTAAGAAGAACGAAAAGAATTATCATTTTATTGGCAAGTGACGTGGAAAGTCATTACCCTCATAGTGCTGTGACACGTTTGTTATTACTGGTATTCAAGAAACATATGAAACCAATAATTTGGGGTCAATTCTGTGAGTTACTTATTTTGAGCTGAAACTGTGCATAGAGACTCCATACCAGATGTTGTCTTCAGTCCTTTTGGATAGACATGGGGTTTCCGTTACACGTTGTATGTTGCGTAACATTGTATAATCGTGGCTAGGTTAAGCAGCGCCGTCGAGATTGGCCCGTGGATGGGACGCTACTATGTTAGCGACTAGCGTGGCTATCTACCAGCCTAGGACTGCCATCTGTCCGGGTTTCCCCGGATTTGTCCTAGTTTGGACGGCGTCCGGGAGCGTCTGGGGGATTTTTCCTATAAGCGTCCGGGTAAAACCCGGACACACATTGGTCTTACGGGCACCAAAAAGCACGATCTCTGTATTTCATCTTATTGTTTTTGTTACGTTGATTAATTAAAAAGCAAGCCTATTATTAATAAACTTCTAACTGTCTACAATGTTACCAGTAAATAAAAACCATAATTAAACATCATTGTTTATAGTTTCAAGTACAAAAATGTATTTTTCTACGGTATCCAGGGAAAAGTTGCGATTTTACTCAAATGTCCGGGGTTTATGAAGTCTTTGTCTGGGGCCGGCAATTTTGGTGATGGCAGCCCTAACCGGGCCCAACATTGTATAAGCTATTGATTCGAAAAAGAAAAAGACTACCTCCAATACCCAGAAACCGGCAAGACAGGTCTCAGGTTTTCTGGTTTCCATCTACCCATAAATACTGTCAAAGATTTACAAATGGCAGCTGGGAATAATGCTTTTGAAGCTACGCGACGGCAGGGTCTTGATACTTTAAGAAAGTCACCTATCTAAGAACTGACCTCGTCAAACTTTACTTAACCTTTAAGAACACTCGTGCAGCTGTTATTATATTTATATAGGAGTTCATCACGTCTGCACACATTATTAGATTTACATAATATAACGTCGACATTTCTTTTGTATGACATTTAAAAGAGACTTCAACCTCTTACTTTGAAATGAAATGAAATATTTATACAAAATAAAAATTGGTTATAAATAACACTTTTACACGTCATGTTTTTTTTTGCCTGTTAAGTTTATTTTATCTAGATGAGGCCGGTATTTCCTAACTAAAAACAAACTCAGAGGTCATAAGTCTCTTTTAAAGTCCGTAAAATTTGTATTTGTATATGAGAAGCATGTAGGTTCATGTCTGTGATGTTCTTTTGAAGAAATAACGAGAATTTGAGCGGACCTGTCTAACAATTTGACGAATAATATCAAAGTCAGGACATTTGGGTAGGCCACACAAGTACTCAAACTGCTTGACATCATTAAATAAATTATAGTGAAAGTAAAAACAACGAAGAAAGAAGAACCTACATAGTCCTAACATTTACAATATCGAAATAATTAAATATATATTAAAAAAAAAAAACTAAATAGGTATATACAATATCATCTTGACAAAGCAAATACTATAATCAATAAAAAATAAATCAACAATCAAAATTTAAAAATAAAAAATGCTCACGTATATCACTGAAGCAGCCCATTCCCAAGCCTTCTTGTCCTCAATATAATATTTAACGGTGTAAAAAGCTTTCTGACTAGCTGTGTCACACAGATTAAATTCATCTCGCTTGACGGAGTGGGAAAGTGACTGCGAAGACTTGTGGATAAAGATTGAAACTAAATCAAACATAATGAAAAAATCTTTAAAATTATGTGCGGTTTATATACCTCCCCCAGTAAGCACGAACGTTTTCGAGCATTTCATTGAAAATTGTAACTCAATCATAGATTCTAACAGTGACAGTTCTACTATAATAACAGGCGACTTCAATATGAGCTGTATCGAGTGGATACATGATACGAACAATGCGTTCGTATCAGCTTCTACATACCGGTCTGGGTACCTTCAAAATCTTCTACTTGATTTTATTGCTTTGAATAATTTGACGCAGCACAACTGGATTAAAAACTTCCAAAACAAGACCTTAGACTTGGTACTTTCTGATATTAACAACATTAAAATAAGAAACTGTCTTGATACAATTAGAAAACTGGACAAATTTCACCCAGCACTAGAAATCATGATCACCTATCCAGCTAACATTAAAAATGACATAAAAGTAATTAGTAAACCTAATTTTCATAAAGCTGACTATGAAATTATAACAAAAACACTTGAAAACACTAACTGGACTGACGAGTTAACAGCATGTAACGACGTTAATAAAATGCTAGATAGATATTACGCTATAATTAATGACATAATTAAAAAATTGGCCAAGTGCGAGTCGGACTCGCCCATGAAGGGTTCCGTAGTAACTATAATAAATATAATATACTTAATATATTTATTTGAAAAAAAAAACAAAATACCTTACAAATTCTTAAAACTAGCTTATTTACAATTTTTTACAACTACGCCAAATAACTTTGTTTTTCATAGTATTTGTATGAATTACAAAGTTATGTTTGCGGTTTTAGAAAATATACTGTATCTCAAAAACTCCTGACTCGTTCTCGTTCAAACTAATTTTGGTTGAAAGTTTACATTAAGATCTACAATATATAGTTTTTTTAGATTTTTCACTTGATTATTATAGAAGTTAGAGGGGGGGACACACATTTTACCACTTTGGAAGCGTATATCTTTGAAACAATTAACTTTATGAAAAAGTCATTTTAGAAACCTTAATGTCATTTTTAAATACCTGTCTATAGATACCACACACGTATAGGTTTCATGAAAAAAAATATTTTCAGTTTCAGTTCCATGTATGGGGAGCCCCCTTTATTATAAATATTTTTCAAATTTTCTCTTAAAATCGGAAAGCGGTTTACAGAACCTACCAAGTTTTACATGTATAGTCCTAATTTTTTCGGAATAAAATGGCTGTGACATACGGACGGACGGACAGACAGACAGACGGACAGACATGTCGAAACTATAAGGGTTCCGTTTTTTGCCATTCGGCTACGGAACCCTAAAAACATGTACCAGAAACCGTATTTGTGAGAGGAAAATATCCACCATGGTACTCGCATCAACTCATAAAATTACTGAAACAATAACTAAAATACCACCAAAAAGTAAAAAAAATATAATAATCCGTTAGATATGATAGAGTTCAGTTACTTGAGAAAAGAATGTATAAAACGCTAACTCAAACATG
This sequence comes from Tholera decimalis, assembly GCA_943138885.2. Lineage (NCBI taxonomy): Eukaryota > Metazoa > Arthropoda > Insecta > Lepidoptera > Noctuidae > Tholera > Tholera decimalis. The sequence continues at coordinate 13,245,910 of OW964572.2, forward strand.
TTACAATAATTATATAGTTGATATAGAAAACAAAATAAAAGGACACCCCAAATTCTTCTGGACACACATCAAAAACCTCTGAAAGCGTAGTTCTTCTTACCCATCGGAAATGACCCTTGGCACTGTGAACGCATCTGATAATAAAGCCATTTCTAATTTGTTTGCAGAACATTTCTCTTCAGTATATGACCCTCCAAGTATTCCAACTAATAGTATGCCTTCCACATCCGTCCCAGTTTTACCCATCAAAACCATTTCAATAACTTCAGAAGTCAAGTCAGTAAAAAACTTTCCGAGCTCGATATTTCAAAAGGTGCGGGTCCTGATAATATACCCCCAATATTTTGGTTAAGATGCGCTCGTTTTGTTTCCTCTCCATTGGCTAATATCTATAATACTTCTTTAAAAACATGCATATTTCCTAATGTTTGGAAGCGGGCAAGGATAGTACCTATACACAAGAGTGGAAAACGCGAGAAGATTTCGAATTATCGACCCATTTCAATTCTCTGTACCTTGTCTAAAGTCTTTGAATCGTTTGTCTACCCAGTTTTATACGATCACGTCGGAAAGTTTCTATCGATTAATCAGCACGGTTTCATGGAGAAAAAGTCAACATGCACAAATCTCGTAACTTATGTTACTGAATTGGCATCTGCAGTAGATCAGGGTTTACAAGTGGATGCAATTTACACTGACTTTTCGAAGGCCTTTGACAAGGTAAATCACGAGCTAATATTAATTAAACTTCAATCCCTGGGAATTACCGGTACAACACTAGGTTGGTGTAGATAGTACCTTAATGACCGTCCATCTACGGTGGTTGTAGACGGTGGTGAGTCTGATCCTTTTCTTGCCACTTCTGGTGTACCCCAAGGTTCGAACTTGGGGCCGTTATTCTTTAATATATTTATCAACGACATCTTGCAAGTAACTAAACTAATTAACCTTACCTTTTTGCAGACGACCTGAAGTTGATTCGTATAGTTCGTAAATTAATATCAGATTTACTGCGAACTTCGCAGTAAATCTGATATTAATTTACTTCAGTCAGATATAAATAAGCTACCACATTGGTGTACCAATAATAAAACGTACTTAAACTGTTCTAAATGTTTCCATATTAAATTTACCAAAAAACGCAACAAAATTCAGTCATCATATAATATTAATGGAAACATCCTAACAGAGGTAACAGTCATCCGGGATTTAGGTGTATATCCGGATAGTAGGCTAAGTTTCATAGATGACATAGATAGGATGCTTAATTCAGCTTACCGGGCTCTCGGATTTCTGTTGCGATCTTCTAGAGAATTTAAAAAAATCATCTACCACACTTTTGTTATATAATAGTTATGTACGTAGTCAATTAGAATACTGCTGCACTGTATGGAACCCTTCATACCAAGTTCACATAACCCGGATAGAGAGGGTTCAGAAGAGACTGGTTCGTCATTTAGCTTTCCGATTCAAACTTCGGAATTGTCGATCATATGCTGATAGAATGAACCATTCCAATCAGAATCCCACGCCAACCCCGCCCATTATTTAAAATCCCGCGATACCGCACAACTCTGGGTAAGCATTCACCCGTTGCAAGAGTGACAGGTCTGTACTATAGCTTGCTCCTCAGTAGACATAGATATATTTTCAAATACATTAGTAAAATGTAAATCCTCTATCCTTTTGCAATTGAAAGATATGTGTTGATATACCAGATATATTATTATATTATGTAATAGGTATACTCACTAATAATGCTAACCACATTATAGTCTTAAATTATCTTAATTTTTATTGTTATTTTTTTTTCTTCGGTGTTCACTATAAAGTAGCACACAGTTTATCCTGTTAATAATAGTATTATATAATTTTTTTTAAGAAAGTATGTTAGGGACTTTTTTCGTGTACATAATGATTTTTCATGTATTTAATTTTTTTCTTCTAATTTATATACTTACGCATGATGTGTTCCCCTATAATTGGAGAAACACAAGGTGATATAGTTTTATAAGATATTTTAGCATGTAAGTGTATTCTTTGTTGGGAAACCTAAATAAATAAATAATTTGAATTTATTAATACTTAGTTTTTGAATAGGAATTTTATTATAAAAACGTATACATTGGCATCTAAACGAACCACCTATTTTTTCTAACCTTAGGAATAACATATGTGTCTTTGTTCCTTAACTTGATTTAACGTTTCTTCTGAGTGAAGTCAGTCACTTGCCTCACTTAATAAAAAAAAACCAAAACAAGACGAGTAAAACTGTTGTTTATTAAGGAATTTACTGTATAAACACCATTATCATTCATGATGAATTCGCAATAACCAAACTATCCAATTACATATCGCCTATTTGCTCCAATAAAGCAATATTTGATAGTATATATCTTACAGCAACCAATACGGAAGTCAACACTTTACACACAGATTTACATCAAACTTTGCCGAAATAACCTGAAAACTGATTAAAGTTCCTTGATTAATTAACGCCTTATTGCCTCAGCACCGAAGTTGGGTTTGATTGATTGAATTATAAAATCAAAATTCTTACCTTCTGGTTTCACAGACAACCGATTTTAATTGATTGCTTACGTTATCCGATGATTGTTTGGTTCCGCTTTTAAATCTTCTGACTCAATCGTGTGTAAAATATTATCTTACCTGGTTTCCTACACAAGAATCCTATATACATATACAGGGTTAATTGTAAAACACCGAAAACCTCTCAGGACTATGTTACTAACATCATAATCAACAACTTTTGTTCTATGACTTTTAAAAATTCGTCATATTTTAGTTCACCAGATTTACATACAAAAATAAAAATATTTAAATAAAACGCCCTTAATGTTACGAGGTATATGCGAAGCAAAAGAAAACGATTTATACTATCACTTTCTTTTGCTTCGAATAGACTTCGTAACATTTAGGGCGTTCAATTTAATTATTTTTGTTTTTGTATGTAAATCTGGTGAACTAAAATATGACGAATTTTTAAAAGTCATAGAACAAAAGTTGTTGATTATGATGTTAGTAACATAGTCCTGAGAGGTTTTCGGTGTTTTACAAATAACCCTGTATATACATTTTTACCTTGATTAGAGTCGAATTTCAACCATATACCTAATTTTATTTTGCGAAGAGTTCTTATCTCCGTCAACATTACAGACGTATTAGAACCTAGTAACTTAGCTCAAGTTGACTGCAGAAGACCATCTCATGATTTTGTTTTAATGGAACATAGGTTAGCTTAAAAGCCTAATAATAACAAAGACTAATAAGAACACTAAAGTGTGGGGTGCAACCTGCAACCAATCCCTTCTTCCCAATTCATAGTGTTGTTCTGGCGCTCTTTTTGGTTGGTTTTTTAGTATTGGTTGGTATTGGTTCTTTAGTATCTATAAATCGTTTATAAAATCAAATAGTTATATAGTTTTCTTATCGAGTATTGATGAATACTAAATTATTATTCACGATATTGGTCAGGACGTTTCTTTTAATTTTTTCACAAACAATGATATTCTTAGTAGTTCGTCTGTCCATCCGCTAAGTGGCAAAGTTATCCTCTTCTCTCGACGGTCGATTCGGAAGATTTTAATCTGAGTAAATAATGGACGGAATTAATCAGGCAGCCATTATCTCACTTTAGAATGAGATGTTACTAATGGATCTGGATGAAATTCATTCGGATGCGAGAGAGTTTTATAAAGCTGCTGGGGTTTTTATAGAACACACGATTAGCTAGGACTTTAGGTTTTCAATTAACAATATTTTTAAATTAGTGATAAGTCATTATATAAAACTCTAGGAATTATACATTATAAATAAAATCTATAGAAGTATACCGTTTAAAAGTCATTTTAAATAGTTATTCAATTTATCAACACGTTTTCTATCTACAATTTCAATTAGAAATGTTGCCAATACCAAAATAAAATAATATCGATACGAAATTGCACTTGCAAATCGATTATATTAATATCATTATGAACCTACGTAAGTGAATTTATTAGTTACTAAAGTCATAACTCGTCATTCTTATAATAATTAATAATGTTTAGTTATATTTTTTATTAACTTATAATAATTTAAAAATCGATACAGTTTAGAATAGTTATTTAGTGCTGGTAACACTTTATCTTGTAGTTGTCACTGATAATTGTCAAAAGTTTTACTTCTCCCGCGTTTTATGACGAGCGACGAAGTGTCTTATGTGTTTTTAGGGTTCCGTAGCCGAATGGCAAAAAACGGAACCCTTATAGTTTCGATATGTCTGGCCGTCTGTCTGTCTGTCTGTCTATCTGTCTGTCTGTCCGTCCGTCCGTATGTCACAGCCATTTTATTCCGAAACTATTAAGACTGTACATGTGAAACTTAGTAGGTAGATGTATTCTATGAACCGCTTTCTGATTTTAAGAAAAAAAAAAAAAAATATTTAAAATAAAGGGGGTCCCCATACATGAAACTAAAACTGAAAATATTTCTTTTATCATGAAACCTATGCGTGTGTGGTATCTATAGACAGGTCTTTAAAAATAATATAAGGATTTTTAAAACCACTTTTTCATAAAGTCAATCGTTTAAAAGATATTAGCTTCCAAAGTGTTAAAATGTGTCCTCTCCCCCCTCTAACTTCTATAATAATGGAGTGAAAAATCTAAAAAAATATATGTCTGTAGATCTTAATGTAAACTTTCAACCAAAATTAGTTTGAACGAGATCGTGTTAGCAGTTTTTGAGATACAGCAGATTTTCTAAAACCGCAAATATAACTTTGTAATTCATACAAGCACTATGAAAAACTAAGTTATTTAGCGTAGTTGTAAAAATGTAAATAAGCTAGTTTTAAGAAATTTTTAAGGTTTTTTTTTATTCGTGAAATAAATGTATACATATTATATTATATTATTATTGTTACTACGGAACCCTTCGTGGGCGAGTCTGACTCGCACTTGGCCAATTTTTATTTGAGTTTTGTGTTGTTTATTGCTTTGTTACCGGGTGCGGGAAGAGCTCGCGGGATGAACCGCACCCATTGGTGCGGTTCATCCCGCGAGCTCTTGATCATAAGGCTTAAACTTTGTCTTATAACATGTAAGAATAGTTCGAAAACGTGGCCATCACGCTGTTATTCATAAGTTCAATATGATTTGAATGTCGTCTGGAAAGAACAATTTCCGTTATTAACCCAGCTGTCACATGATTGATTATTGCCGTATCCACGCACTGTTCTAAGGACGTAATTAGGTATGATTCTCTTTGTATGTAGACTTGATTCTCTCGCTCTCTCAGACGATCGTCAAATGTTTTACGGTACGCCACGAGTAACACACGTCAAACTGTCGCTATCTTTGCATGAAAGCAAGTAATCTGGGGGCACGGCAGTGCCCCCGCCAAGTCGAGCAAATAGCGGCACGGCCGTACCATACTTTTCTCGAAGCAATTCAGGCCATTTTCGACCCCGTATAACTTCTTTGTAGATAAAACTAGAAGCCTGAATTTTCAGTAACTAAGCAGGCATTGTATAAACACGGTTTATTTAAAATTTCATTTAATTTGAACCAGTAGTTTAAGAATTATAACGAGTCAAAGTTCCTTAATTTTGTCACTCACTGACTGACCGATCATCAAAAGTCTAAGGCACTTCTAGCAGACATAGAAGCTTCAAACTTAGAATACAATTAGTATTTAATGTACGAATCAATGAAAAACTAAAATATTTTTCAATTTCGGTCCAGTTTTCTAGATACATCAACTGCGTAAATAACTTTGGTGGTGTCAAAAACGAAAATATATGCAAAACTAAAGACACCGCCTTCCGAAATTAAAGTTATTTTTGCCTTAGTAGTGTTTTTATATGGAAGTCGGTTCTATTTTTTGCTAAAATTTTTTTTTCACGCTTTTTAGTGGGTCGGTTTGTAATTTATCTAGTTACAAAAGCCAAAATGTCAACTACTTATCACCTTTTACAAAATATTTTTTTTAATTTTTGAGGAGTTCTCCTGGTACATCACCATCAGCTCTACTTCACCATATGCATTGTGACGAGCATAAAGTGCTTAAAATCCATATTCAAGTAATCTAATCGCAATCAACGAAATACTTATTATTGAGTAGTTTCAGTGGCCATCTGGGGTCTTCATCATCAGTTCCACTTCTTCAAATGGTGATTTTCGAGAGCAACTGCACAAGGTACTATAAGAAATACCCAAAACGCTACAGGTGTGCCTGTAATATTTGAAGAGTTCCCTCGATTTCTCCATGATCCCATCATCAGATCCAAACTTCACTTCTAACTTCACTTTAACGATTTAAATAAATAGATTGACTCGGCCATCGCATGAAAACACAATATATCTCACAAGTAATACATACATATATAAATTAGATTGTTTGTGCGATTGCCGAGTCAATCTATTTATTTAAAACGTTAAAGATTTTTAATATTGATATGGTCACTGTAAGATGTTGTTAGGTTGGATAATTACGTAACAACTTAAGACAGAAGGTCCCTTAAGTAGGGACTGAATAATCGAATAACCGACTTGGTATTACATGGATCTCACAACTTTTTACGGTAGAAGAACTGAGTTGCGATACTTGGTTTTTTGACAAGTATTGTTTTTCATGGGATGATTTTTTCATCCCATCTATTCGAAAAGGACGACTTGGTTCGCCTTTAAATACACCCAAAGGTGGTGTTTTCTATAAGAAACTTTTAGCGGGCAGTAATGAGTTTTTAATCCTCTTTATAAGTGCGCCGCAATTATATTTTTTTTTTAATTTAGGACATCTTAGTGTTCAGCGCGTTGATATACTAAAAACCCAAGATGCACAGTCTCGAAGAAAAGTGACGCTCGAAACTGTCGCCAAACACTCACCACCTATACTCCATAGGTTTGGGTAGTTAAAAAAGGGTAAACAAAAAAAACCACGTGACTCATAGATGCAAAACCTTTTATTTCAAAGATTAAAATCATATTATTTCATGGTCTGTGCCGTCGGCTTGACCATGTGAGATTACACCTTCATTCTAGCCCTTGGAAACCTATAGATCCATGCGTGTTAGTGTCCTTTTGCGTCTGTCTAGTCGCGGCCGCTGCGCCCCCCCCCGCTCCACGCGGGGTGTGTCGGGAGAGCGCAGGCGGTCGCGTCGCCAGTACGCTTTCTTTTCCCCCGCGGAGTGCATGTACTTCCTTGCGAAAACAAATTTGTTCACAAACGACGTGTGTCGTTCGAGACCAATATTTAGGTCGCTCATTAGTTGTTTAAAGTATTTATCTACTTAAAATTTAGTGTCTAAGTGGAATTAGTGCTGTGGATTGTTATCGTTAAAGGTACGTCTTTGTATTTTCATTAATTTTTTTTCCTATATGTACTTAGTTACCCATGCTCCTTCCGCAACTAACAGATAATACCTACTTATTTTAATAGATTCTTAGTTTGATAAACCGAGCTGTGAAATGAAAATAATACCTACTTAGGTATTTTACTACCAATAAGTAGATATTTTGTTGCGGAGGGAGGGGGTATGTAATTGTGATATAGGTAATTAAGATATCTGAGCTGATGACGCGGAACCAATTCCAGTCATTTTGTTAGTGCCCGTAAATTCACCCAGCGGCACTTAGCTTCGAATTATTTTATTTTGCCACACGATTCGTTCTATACAATTGTGTAGTGGTTTATGAGACACTGTGCTGCGCGCTACGGCCCACACGGTTCAATCTGAGAAGCCAGACGGCCTGATTTGACGAACCACACGGCCCGACTCGAGGAACCGCACGGCTCGATTCGTGGAGCCGCACGGCCCGATTCGAGGAGCCGCACGGCCCGATTCGAGGAGCCGCACGGCCCCATTCGAACGGCCGCACGGCCCGATTCGAGGAGCCGCACGGCCCAATTCGAGGAGCCACACGGCCCGATTCGAGGAGCCGCTCGCCCCCTTTTGAGGAGCCGCATAGTAAAATTTTTGGAGCGGCTCGATTCTTTTCTATGGAGCTCAACTCTAATTTTTGTCAATCTTTTGTCACAGATGGCGGTGCCGAAAGAGCCGTCGTCACTAGAGGCCCTCTTAGAGTGGGAAACAGATGACCCAGATGACAATCTTATTTTGGAGAAGATAAAGAAGTTGGCTTCCACGTACCTACCTGATGGATGGCTTCTATGGAGGATTATACCTCATACCAGAGAGGATCTTTTGGGTTCGCACCTGGACGCTCTTTGTGCTGAATAAAATCCGCTTCGCTCTCCCGATCGTCGAACTTGCTAGAGCCTTCTGCCCAGAAGGTACCTCCCTCTCTGAGAAGACCTACAAGGATATGAAGATTAAGATGCTTGGGTGGCCTTTCTGTGTGGGGCTTATAATTGGCCCAGCGTCCATCGGATGTAGAATCAGAGGTTCTGCCATTCAAAATGAACTGATCGTAGCATCACTAGCAGAATTAAAGCCTCTACTCTTAAGCAGAAAGGAGGCATCGAGGGAGCTCGCAGATAGTGAGGATGTAGATGACTCATCGACGCTTCGCTCTGCGTCATCCAAATCTAAAAAGCTAACAAGGATAGATAAGCTAGAACAAAATTTTTGCGAGATGAAGGAAATGCTCTCCAACATCATGGGAAGGCTTAGTAACAATGTTGATGATGAATCCTAAGTAGGGCCAGCTTACCCTTCCTCTGATGATGATCTACAGGAAGAATATCCAAGACAGAATGAAAAGACAATAGAATCCTCAAACTGGAAGGCCCCGGCTCTAACTTCAGAGGATGATGACGATGATTTTGGCCTCTCTCCCCAAACTAAACAACAGGAACCTCCAATTCCAACACCAAAGGCACATATCGAGGAGCAGGGTATTAAATGCATGAGACTGGGTGACTTGGGGTACAAACAGATCCGGTATGCTGAGGTCCAGAAAAAGCTGCAGGCGTTTCCAGTATTTCATGCCTCGAAAGTTAACCTTTCTCTTATGAAACTTAATCCGGCAAATGCTTCCTCTTCCTCCTATCCTCTCCATCCTAAAAGAATCCTCTTTTGGGACGATCTTACATGGGTTGCTGCTGCAACACGAGGCTCTTACAATTGCTATTAAGGAGCTCTCAACCAAGCATCATTCTCTAAAATCGGATATTAAAGAAGCGCTGTCTGGACCAAACTCTGCTTTCAAGATGGTTTCTGATGACATCTTGCAATATGTTTGTGGTCGTAAAGTGGAAACAATAGAACTTCGAAGGAATGCGATCCTACCGAAAGATGAGTACTACGCAACGCTACTTAATGTCATCCCTCCTTCTTCGACACATCTTTTTGATGAGCAGCAGGTCTCAGAATTGTTGAAGCAACCTTCACTACAAGGATTTTTTCGGGGATACTCTTCAAATTCCTACAAACCAAGACCTCAACCAAGAACCTCTACAAACTTTGAACAAAGAAAGAAGATCCCTAAAACGCCCCAATCTTCTTATCGACCAAAATTCCAAACCTTCAAAGCGACGAATGCCGAGTCAGGAAAGTCCTACCCCAGAAAGGCGACAAAGCGTGACCAGTTCACCAGCTCCAGGAACAAGTTCCACAGACAATCCGATGCCAAAAAGCCCAAGAGATCTTGACTTACAGGACTTCAGAGGGGGGAGGCTAGCCAATTATGTAAACATATGGCGGCTTTACGGGGCTCCTCCTGGAATCTTAAAGATCATAGAAGGGTATTCCATTCCGTTTACGATCAAACCCCCTCTTGTGCCTATAACAAGCAACCGCCTGTCCACATTTCAAACTATAGGGATGGACTCAGAGATAGATAGAAGCGCTGATATCTCAGGGAATTTTGGAGGATTGTCATTCCCCGTTCAGTTATCTATCGAAGATGTTCCCAGTTCCGAAGTCCGATGGGGGCCTTCGCCCTATTATAAATCTACGAGGACTAAACAATTATCTATGCCCAAAGAAATTTCGCCTCCTGAATCATCACAAAGGGCCAGATTTCCTTCAAGAATCAGATTTTCTAGCAAAAATAGACATTTCTCAGGCATACTTTCACATACCTGTGAAACCAGGTCACAGAAAATTCTTAGCAATAGCACATCAGCAAAGGAAGCTTCAATTTACTTGCCTTCCGTTTCGCCTATCGACCGCTCCACTGAAATTCGCAAGAGTGTCAAACTGGATAGCAGCGCAGCTAAGACAAATGGGAATAAGAGTCGTTGTGTACCTCGATGACTTCCTCATAGCCAATCAGCAGGAGAGCAGCTTAATAGAAGACACAGTATGCGCTGTAGGTTTCCTAGAGGACCTGGGATGGAAAATAAACAAAGAGAAGTCTCTAAGCCCACCAACTCATCGCCTAGAATACTTGGGAATAATGTGGGATACAAAAGGAAACAGAACCTCCTTGCCACACAAAAAGATCGTCGATTTGAAAAGCATTCTTCTGAAGATACCAAAAACACAAACCTGGAACTGGGTCACGGGAAAGAGTCTCGTAGAAAGGCTCAACTTTGCTTCGTTCACGGTCCCTCTGGGAAGACTACACACAAGACATCTTCAACGCGCAGCCAATTGTCTTCCTCAACATCAAAAAACTCGAAAGTATCTAATGCCGACAAAAGCTCTACAAGAGTGCACTTGGTGGCTGAAGAATCTTCAGAAGGGACGAGAAATTTTTACACGTCAGGAGACAGTATTCATTACAACGGATGCCTCAGAAAACGGTTGGGGTGCTCAAGTCAACGGGTCGCTGCTCAGCGGGTTATGGGCAGAAAGCCAGATTTCGTGGCATATAAACCGCAAAGAACTATTTGCGGTGTATCAAGCATTCCAGATAACGCTACCTCAACTGCAGGACCGACGAGTCATAATTTAGTCAGACAACAAGACTGTTGTGTCTTACATACGAAATCAGGAGGGAACACGATCCAGTATTTTAACAGATCTAGTAGCGAATATTCTAGAGCTTGCCTACATGAACAGAATAGAGACATTTGCTTACTACATTCCGGGTGTTTACAACGAGATTGCCGACAGTCTATCACGTCAGAAATCCCTTGCAGACTGGCACCTATCGGATCAGGTGACAAGCTTACTGTTCAAGAAGTGGGGAACCCCCCAAATAGACCTTTTTGCAACCCCTCTCTCAAGAGTTGTTCCTACTTATGTGGCCCGAGACGCGAGAGACAAAGAGGCGGCTTTCATAGATGCGTTCAGCAGAACATGGGTCTTCGACCTAGCCTGGGTATTTCCTCCTCCGGCGCTGATCCCGCGAGTGCTATCGCACTTGAACAAAGCTCGTGGAACATACATCTTGATCACCCCCCGGTGGGAGCGGGTGTTCTGGAGGGCCGACTTGAAACGGAGGTCTCTGGACCAGCCATTTCAAATTCGCAATCTTCATCACCATTTGAAGGATGCAACGAGGAATGTGCCCCTACCAGATGCTCGAAACTTACGCTTGGAGGCTTGGAGGGTACGGGGTGGACCCGTATAACAGCTTCTTGGCCCAAGGTGGACCTCGAGCTATTAGAAAGTTCATGGAGGAAATCTTCTTTGAAGACTTACGCTGCCCCTTGGAAGACATGGGTAACAAGATGTGGACAACTACATTTGGACCCGAATGACCCTGATCCAGCGAGGGTAGCACAGCACCTTAGTTATTTATATAGAGTGAAACAGCTTTCTCCAGGAACAATTAAATTACATAAGTCTGTGATATCTACTTTGGCTAACCCTTTAAAAAGAGAGGAGATTTCTGGTCACCCACTAGTAAAACATATGATCAAGGCCATTGAGATCTCTAGACCTCCGTCCACAAGGCGATGTATTTGGGACATAGAACAGATGGTGCTCTGGTTGAGGAGCATAGTAATAAACGAGAACAGCTTATTTGAAGTATCACGGCATGCTTCCCTCATCCTACTTAATAGTTAATAATAATAATACTTAATAGTTAGTTAAAGTTGAGGCTAATGCCTCGGGGCGAAGAATACACGATCTTACACTGCTAAGAATAGATGAAGATCATTTAAGAAGTGAAGAAGAATCAGTGACTTTCTGGCCAGTTTACGGTTCGAAAACAGACAAGAGCAGTCACAGACAATCGGGTTGGTTATTATCTAGGTCTTCAGAAAGAAATCTAGATCCTGTGTTTGGATTAAAAAGCTAATTACCGTGTCTTCCACAAGAAGGAAACCCGGCTTAGGCTCTCTGTTTATTTCTACCCGAGGAGTCGTAAAACCTGCTTCGAGAGCAGTAGTAGCTGGTTGGGTACGAACCGCACTAGTGGCTTTAGGGATATTTTTTTCCCCTGGGAGTATAAGGTCCGCGGTTGCTTCGTCAAGAAAGGAGAATGATGTCCCTCTTGACGAGATTTTAAGACAGGGTAACTGGAGATCTGATAAAAATGTTTTTAAATTTTATTTTAAAGAAATAATTAAACAATCTTCTACCTCTCAACCTGTAAAAGATTTAATTAATACTAGTTTCAAGCCTGTATAATTTTGTTTATCTTCAATAAATATACTACCTTGCCTACTCTTTACTTTTCTTTCTATATACAATCTACTTAGTAATTCACAGTACGCTTTCCTCTTGCGTCGTCAGAAACTAAAAACCTCTCACATGGTCAAGCCGACGGCACAGACCATGAAATAGATAACGTTTTCCCCACAAAGGGAAGAAAACGATATATTTCATGTCTTGCCTAGGCTTGACCCGAATAAGCTCTTGACGACTTTACTGAGAGGTACTGGCGACGCGACCGCCTGCGCTCTCCCGACACACCCCGCGCGGAGCGGGGGTGGGCGCAGCGGCTGCGACTAGACAGACGCAAAAGGACACTAACACGCATGGATCTATAGGTTTCCAAGGGCTAGAATGAAGGTGTAATCTCACATGGTCAAGCCTAGGCAAGACATGAAATATATCGTTTTCTTCCCTTTGTGGGGAAAACGTTCTCTATTTATAATCACATATTAATAGCCTCTATTCTGACTCTGAATCTGATGAACTATCTGTCACATTAATAATAAAACGATCAGTGGTATCATCCATTATTTTTTCTAATTTAAACATTTTCTGTTCCTCTTTTATAACATGGCCTTCGCATTGTTTCCAATTCTCTGCAGTTACACTAGCTAGAGCCTCTGTCAAAAGAATGTTTAGGTCAGCCATTTTAAAAGTTTTACTTTTCTCAGCTACAAACCCCTTAACTTGAGCCCATATTAATTCAATTGGATTGAGCTCACAGTGATATGGCGGCAGGCGCAATACTGTAACACTATTTTCCTTAGCTAATTCATCCACAACATAGGTTTGGTATTTGTGTTTTTCATATTTAACTTTTATTAATAATTGTGATTTTAATTCTGCTTCTTCAAAAGCAAAATTTTTTTCATTTAACCACATCTGAATATCAGCCTTTCTTGATGCGGTTGTTGGCACTTTTTCTTTTTTTCTGCTGTGATAGGGTGCATCACCAAAATTGAGTTCTTTTCCAGTTTCGTGAAAATTGTGGTGATCCATTTCTCAAAATTATGTGCATCCATTTCTGAACGGTAATCACCATCACCCTTAGTGGCTTGAAATATTAATTCGCCTCCTTCAACAAAAACAATTTGATGAACCTGAAACATAGTTTTAAATAAATTCAACAACTGATGAATAATTATGTTTTCTTGTAATATGAGCATCTCATATGTACTTGACTTAAATGAATTTATCATATATTGACAGCCTCATTGGCCTAGTGGTCGCGAGCACTACAGCTGACCATGAAGTTCAAAGTTCGATTCCCAGGTCAGTTAGTGTTACTGGGTTTTTCTATCTGAAATTTTCAGTAGCAGCCTCGACTCGGGAGTTGTGCCCGGTTAATGGCAATAGGCTCGCCCCTATTACGTGTACCTTAATCATAACTGGTGAAATGTGGGTGTACTATAGGTGCACCTCTGCCCAACCCATCGAAGAAACAAGGAAGTGATTTATTAAGTTTATTATATATGATGCTTTTCACAAGCTTATAAAATGAAATTATCAGCTTGGCATTTCTATTAAAGGCTATTTAAGTAATATTCTTTCCAACGTGGCCTAAAATAAGGCGTTTTCCTTTCCCGCTGGGATTCTTTAATCCTGTAGACAAACCCTGCCTGTGAGCCTCCTTACAGGATGTTATGGTAGTGTCTTGCCATGTTGAAGATTTAGTGTCCTGCAAAAACAATATTTATGAGTTTACAAGATATTTACAAAGGTAACACAAGTGCACAATATTTATTTTAAAAACATATTAACGTTGTTATCATACCTTCATTGACCCATGTTTCATCCAAATAATATATTTTCTTCCCATCTCTTCTATATTTTGCAATCTCATTTAAATACTTTACACGCCATACTGCAATGTCTGGTTTGTCAATAAGCATACTCTTGCGACTGCGTTTGGAGTATTTAAAGCCTAATTTCTTCATCAACTTATACATTACTTCTCTTTTTATATTAGGTAGACTGTCATCATTATTGAAACTTTCCAATACTTTTTCAATTTCATTTCATTTGCAAAAAAAAAACATAATTATGTACTTTTCTCCTCACTGCGGCTAAATCCATATAATCGAAACTGCAAATTTTGCTTGGTTTCGTTGCCGGTGGAGGAGGAGACTCCACTCTATGTGATGTTTTGTACTGGTTAATGACCTTGTACACTGTTGGTACAGACTACAGAGATACCCATTATTTCACCAGTTTTTTGCACTGTCTGTTTTTGACGGAAAATACTCTTTGGGCCATGTTTCTTCTACATATTTAAACACATTTATCAATGTCTGTTTCTCAGATGATGAAAGAGGTCCGGTTTTGAAGCGTTTCTTCTTTGATGATGGAAATGTGTGTACGAAGTTGGTCTGGCTAGTACCAGCCCCGGGTTCACTCATTTTTCCACGATACGAATTTAAAAACGAATAAAAATTAATAACAAACCTTAACAATAACTAAATAACAAAAACAAAACAAAGCAACAAGCTAATAATATTACAATTCAACAAATACACGTACGATAAACGTCGAGAGCGTTTGTTAACAATGGCGTCTGGTTAACCGACTAAACGTAATACCTGCTACTTCAGTTGCCAGACTACGTCACTATTGTACTCTTTAATTTAGCAACATTATCTAATTCGTTGTATTTTCTAAAAGGTTTGGGGAACCCGTCTTTTTGGGCTCTTTATGATGGACAGAATACAAAATATTATATTATTTTATAAATCAAACTAAAAAATTGTGCTCAAGCAGTTAAATCTACGAAGAGTAGTTTAAGAATAAATGATAAAGTTGAACATACTATAACAAAAGAGAAAACTATCGTGTAATCGAAAATAAATTTAATTTTGTCAGAAAGTATTTTTAAAGAAGAATTTGTCAAGTATAAACAACCCTTTTTACGATTTGTTTACCCTTTTTTAATTACCTAAACCTTTCGAGTATACGTAGTAATAGTAATGCTATAAGTATAAAATATGTTTTTGCAAATTCCATCTTATGAAAATTGTTTAAAGTTGTTTATACAAAGCAGTGTGCGAAAGATAATCAAATTTTACAACTGACGTTGCTCGATAGGACAAGGCCTTGAGTAGAGACTTACACCTTATACTAAATTTTTTTATAAGATTTTTTTGTTAGTACTATAAGTTTATTAAATTGTGTTCTAAAGACGTAATTATAGCGTAAATGTTTTTGGGTAGTACAAGTGTATATCAATTAAACAAATATTAAATGTTTATTATTTTTTTAAATTCAATAAAGCTTTTTTCCGTGATATACATAATATCTTCGTCAAAAAAATTCGCCATAAAAAATCTCTCGCCTTTGTTGGCTGACGATTGATGTCCGTTCTCCGCATCGTATTTGGTCACGAGAAAAACTAAAGTATAAAAATAAGAAGTTTTTAATGAGATTGTTGTTGCGCCAAAGCAACACTCACACACACATTTATCATTAGCATACCGCATGTCGTGAACCCATAAGTTATCCCATAACGAATCGATATACTTAAAATATATTTTTATTCTATTATTAAATCATTTAAATTATTCCGGTATGGGGAGGGACCTTTGAAATTGTAATTCTAAGAGTGGAACGCGCACAATCGTTCAAAAAACGAATTCATCCCACTGGACTGCTATACTCGGAAGCTCAAGTACTTACAGTTCCCAATATATATCCTCCGTACCATACTACGTAGACACAGATTGTTACCAGTAAGCCCAGATTTAATAAGCAAACGCACTGAGTTTTCCGTTTGTAAAGTTCCCAAATGTCACACTAAACTTACGTCTAGATACTTTTAGGCATTAAGTTCTAGGATCTACAATAGAGCAAATAAAACTATCCCAACTTAGATGCTTATGTGACATAAGGTCAAACAAATTTTAAAACCATGGCTTCAGTCTTTGAGCTATGACGATATTAAAAAAAAAAACATTTCGTCAGTACAGTAAATTAAGCTATTCAAAACACAAACTCATGTTAACGCACACGCGTCCAGAGTTCCAGACACACACACACACACCCATACACACGCAATTACGCACATACACTCAAACTTACACACCCATACACGTTTCGCTTCTATTTCTTTTGTTCTCAATACCTTCTAATGTTAGTTTTTGTTTGTAATTTATTACATAAAAATTGAAATGTGTTTTAATGTATAGCGTAGGACACTAATTCCTGTAACACAGGCTCGCTTAGCATAGGAGTCAGGGGCTTCACTTGAAAGATATAATATTTTTATGTTCAATAAATTATTTATTTATTTTATTTATGAACATCAAAAAACCGTTAAATTGACGACCTCTTCTCTTTCAATATATTACATAACGTATAAATATATGCCAAAAACTAAATTAGTATTAATTATTGTAAAATAGATGTGTTTAACTTTTGGTGTACAATAAAGTTTATTTTATTCTATTCTAAATACTAGCTTTTGCCCGCGTCTTCGTTCGCGTAGAGGTTTTTCCCGCGTAAATCTTGATCGCGTGGGAATTTCGGAATAAAAACTAGTCCTTCCCACGGTCCTAAACTATTCCCATGCCAAATTTCATATAAATCGGTTTAGGCGTGAAAAGATAACACTCAGACAGAGTTACTTTCGCATTTATAATATTAGTATGGACAATATGGACAATAAAGCATAAACTTATTAATAAAAAATAAATAAATACAAGAAAAAAAAATCGATTCCATTATTTGTTCAACAGGGTAATTTTTATTATGCGACTAAATTAAAAAGGATGCCATAATACATTGTTTTGACACAAAAAACACGGCCATTGAAATTTGCCGTTACTATTTGAAATGAGCGCATTAATTTAGAATTAAGCACTCATTTTATGCCGACGGTTTTGAGACGTTGAGTGTGCATCTTGGGTTTTTAGTATATCAATGGTTCAGCGCCAAAGATATCGAACGCAAATATTGTTTGAATAAAGACTGGCTGGTACGACGGCCCATAATCGTGTCGGTGCCGGCTAAAAAAAAAAAGAAGCCCGTTTTTTCGTAAATTTTCACGGATTGTTAGAAATTCATGGTTTTGTTTTGAAAAATGAGTTCTTCAAGTGACAATGAAAGTATAGAATTAACTCCTGAAAGTATTAGAACTGACACAAGAAATGTGATGGATAATCTATTACCTGCAAAATCCCGGGAGAAATATGAGGTCATGAGAGCCAGAGTGGCCTAACTGTATTTTTTTAAATACTGATTTGAATTGATAAAACTGCTCTAAACAGTAAAAGTCATAGCACCACAGTGGCCTAAAATTTAGTTCAATTAAATTTAACCTTATTTAGACAGTTGAAATTTTTGTGAGATGAGATCCAGAGTGGTCTAGCTGTAATTTTTTTCAATAAGTCGATTTTACGGTTAGGCCACTCTGGCTCTCATGGCGTCATATATGAAAGCCTATGGTAATTTTATTGAATGGTGAAATCCAAGAGGCGCCAAGAATTTTTTATAACCTGTGTTTTTGGTATTATTAGCTATTATTTAATTTCAATTTAGTTGTTGCTCTATGTTTTATTAAATAATAATATTACAATAAAATATGAGGCACCTTTTATTTTCTCATAGTGGGTGATGAAAAGTAGCGTGGTTCACTCGCCCGAGCCAAAATATATCTTTGGCTCGGGCGACGTACTTTCAATCCCTCGCTACGTTCAGGATTCTACTAAAGAATCCCTCGCTACGCTCGAGATTCTACTCTAGAATCCCTCACTTCGCTCTGGATTCAAAAAATTGGCCAAGTGCGAGTCGGACTCGCCCATGAAGGGTTCCGTAGTAACTATAATAAATATAATATACTTAATATATTAATTTGAAACAAAAAAAACCAAAAACCTTACAAATTTCTCAAAACTAGCTTATTTACAATTTTTACAACTACGCCAAATAACTTTGTTTTTCATAGTATTTGTATGAATTACAAAGTTATATTTGCGGTTTTATAAAATATACTGTATCTCAAAAACTGCTGACTTGATCTCGTTTAAACTAATTTTGGTTGAAAGTTTACATTAAGATCTACAACATATGGTTTTTTTATATTTTTCACTTCATTATTATAGAAGTTAGAGGGGGGACACATTTTACCATTTTGGAAGCGTATATCTTTTAAACGATTAACTTTATGAAAAAGTCATTTTAGAAACCTTAATGTCATTTGTAAAGGCCTATCTATAGATACCACACACGTATAGGTTTCATGAAAAAAAATATTTACAGTTTCAGTTCTATGTATGGGGAGCCTCCTTTATTTTAAATATATTTTAAATTTTCTCTTAAAATCGGAAAGCGGTTTACAGAATACATCTACCTACCAAATTTTACATGTATAGTCCTAATAGTTTAGGAACAAAATGGCTGTGACATACAGACGGACGGACAGACAGACAGACAGACAGACGGACAGACATGTCGAAACTATACGGGTTCCGATTTTTGCCATTCGGCTACGGAACCATGTTAAAATGACGCCTCGAAAAATGGTCTTCCCTTTATCGAAGTGAACTAGAACGCGATCGGCTGTCTTCGGGAGCGGTCGTAAGTTTTACAAGCGAAATTGCCGAGTTGTGTCGTGAAGGGTTTCGTGAAATACGACAAAAAGCACAATAAAAAAATGATAACATTTCATATCACCGGTAAGTTAAAAATATGTTACTAAATCAACTTCTAACATTATTTAAAACAATTTTCTTTCTTATTTGTCTCAACTTTGGCCAAGACGACGCGAAGCCGCATAATAGTCCGACATAACTTTGCAGTGGCGCGCGTTATAGCCGATGAAATGAAAAGATGTATTACTATAAGATTAAAATATTACGTACAAAATTATTTTTTATTATTTCCTTTATTCAACATATATCTCAAAAATTACATTTTTAAATATTTTTCTATAAAAACTTACAATAAAAAACATTTAAAAATATAAAAAATGGCAGTCCATCGGTGTCGGGAGCAGGGTCCAAGCTACCGGTGGTTAGGTCTCCAGAGAAAGGAACCTCCTCACAATGCGAGCTGTATCGAGGAGAACTGCCTTCTGTATCAGGCCCTTTATCCAGCTGTGCAACGCCAGCTTCGACAGATGGTCGTCGAAGCTTTTAGCTATCAGCCCATTGACTGACATGACAATCGGCACAATGACAGCCAAGTCCACATTCCACATGTCAACAACCTCATGAGCTAAGTCGAGATACTTTATGTGTTTCTCTTTCTCAGCTTTCACGAGATTCTCGTCATGTGGGATGGTAACATCGATTATCATTGCGCGGCGCACTAATCGGTCTATCACCACTATATCAGGCTTATTGACAACAATAGTCCTGTCAGTGATGATAGACCGATCCCAGTACAACGTGACATGGTCATTTTCGAGAACTGGGTCGGGCACATACTTGTAATACGGTACCTCAGAATCGACAAGTTTGTATTTCAAAGCAAGTTGCTGATGGATAATTCTGGCTACTTGGTTGTGTCTATGCAAGTACTCGCCGTTAGCAAGACGAGAACAACCGGAGACAATATGTCTGATGGACTCACCAGGATGATGGCATGCCCGACACACGTCAATCGTCCCGTCCTTCATAATATGTCTCCGGTAATTATTCGTCAAGATAACTTCGTCCATAATTGCACAGACAAAACCTTCAGTTTCTCCGAAGAGATCTCCGAAGCGTAGCCAGGCGACGGAAGCTGTCAAATCTACATCGGGCCCATAGAGAGCCCGATAGTAGCGACCATGAAGCTCCTTGCTTTTCGATACCTCCTTGCGGTCATCTGCGGTGAGTATAACAGGTTTGTGCCAGTTCTCTTTAGCCATGGTCAGCGGGGTGAGTCCCTTGTCCACTGCAACAACATCTCGGTGCATACCCACATCGGCTTGAAGGAAATATTCCCTGAGACTGCAAATCTCGCGGTTGTGGAGAGTTTTGGCGTTTAAAAAGCCTCGACCTCCACACTTCCGCGGGATGTACAGTCTCATCACCGATGATCGTGGGTGATGCATCCGATTTGCGGTTAGCAGTGTGCGGACCCTCCTATCCAGGGCGTCCAGTTCGGTTTGAGTCCATTTGAGTATGCCGAAAGAATACATCAACACCGGCATGACCCAACCGTTGAAAGCGCGCACCTTATTTCCTCCCGACAAAAGGCTGTTTAATACCTTTGTCAGGCGGCCAAAGAAGCGCTCCCTCAACGATTGCTTCATGTCAGCAACATTAATGCCCAAAGCTTCCGACATACCCAAATACTTATAAGTTTCGGTCAAGCAGAGAGATCTAAGATGTATGGAGTCTGAAAGTTGAATTCCCTCAGATTCCATAATCTCTCCTCGTTTTACATGCATGATTGCACATTTGTCCACACCAAATTCCATCTTGATGGCGCTACTGAAAGTTTCAGTTACCTTCAGTAGTTCCATCAGTTGCAAGTTGTTGGGGGCAAAGAGTTTCAAATCATCCATGTAAAGGAGGTGGGATATACTTTGACCTCCTCTTCTCAACCGATAGCCCAGGCCTGAGTCCTCTAACATTGTGCTTAGAGGATTCAGGGCCAAGCAAAACCAAAGTGGACTCAAACTGTCACCCTGAAATATTCCCCGTCTGATCCATATAGGCTCATCATTCCCTCGGATCGTTCGACATCCTGGATAGCGAAGTACCGTCTTCCATTGCCTCATACATGACTCAAGGAAGGTGCGTAGAGTTTGATCTATTTTGTAAAGCTCTAGCACCTTCATGAGCCAGGTATGAGGAACAGAGTCATAGGCTTTTTTGTAGTCTATCCAGCATGTTGATAGATCTTTGCGGGATCGACGAACCTATTGGCTAATGGCCATGTCAATGAGGAGTAGCTCCTTAGTGCCACGGGACCCTTTCCTACATCCATTCTGAGAAGCGGACATAATTGAGTTGCATTCAATGTGCATATTTATTTTCACTCTCAGAATGGACGTAAGAACTTTATAGACCGTAGACAAACAAGTAATCGGTCTATAGTTTTTGGGTTCCATGGGACTACCACTCTTATGGAGCAGGTGGGTATAGCCAGCCGTAAGAAACTCTGGTAGAGACCCAGCCTTTAAGGATGCCTGGAATTGAGAAGCCAAAAGCGCGTGCGAGCTGCTATACCACTTGAGCCAGAAGTTGTGCAGTCCATCCGGTCCTGGAGACTTCCAGTTTGGTAACGGATGAACTGCTTTGGCTACATCAGACTTATTGATGGTTATTTTATCCATTTGTGGTATAGCTTCACATACGCGTTCAACTTCACGCATCCAGTCACCCTCAACATGACAGACGGGTACCGACCAGATGTTGCGCCAGAATAAATTCGTGGCGGTATCATCTGGGCGGCACACGTCAGTCACATTTTGATTGGGTCGCTCCCAAGCTCTGTATACCCACCTCTCATCGCTCTGGAACATGCGATTCTGTGAGTACCGTTCAACCCGCCGCTTAAACCGTCGGATACGGCTTGCCCATGCATAAATTTTCTGCTTCAGGAAGTCAATGCGTTCCGTAATGTGGGGTGTATATTCTCGAGGGCTGATTCCAGTCCCTGAGAAAGCCCGCCGCACAAAACGCATTACACGTGGACGTGCATTGCCTTCCTTGAAGCAGTATAGTTTGCCGATGAGTGTTCTGGCCTCATCGATACGCCTCTCGATCCTATACTGCCAGGCTGGTACAGCAGGTTTTGGTTGAATAGCTTCGTCGTTATTTGGAAATTTAACGTTAGCTAAGCGACATGCCGCAACAGCCCCGCAATACAGGATTGAGTGCGTATCAACAAGGTTTTCGCTGCTCTCAAAAATATTCTCAAGCAGCGAGTTCAAAGCACACACCAGTGCCCTATTTTTTTGTGCATGGGTAATCGTGGTAACTGGGGTCTAAGTTCAGGCGGAGCCGATCTATACTCACGAAGCGCATCCTCCAGTGCACTCCTCAGTCGATCGTTGCACTGGCTACTTACCGTGACAACCCTATCATCTAGCTCATTATTATGACTATTGGGCCGCGGTGTCATTGTGCCACTAGCGGGCGCTTGTACCACGGCTTGCGTCGGGGACGAGATGATATGGTTGCTCAGTACCTCTGAGCGCAGCCTCTCAAGTGTTGCGTCATCCAGCCTGTGGCTACGCTGGATGACCCGCACCTGATCAGACAGTCGTTGGGCTGAGACGTTGACAGCTGGTTCTAGGTCCTGGAACAGAGACAGCATCCTGACACGATACGCAGTGAGGTTAGTTCCCCCCTCTGTAGACCCATAATATGCGCGCATGACGTTTTCGTTTATGGACTGAGTCCATCTCATGCGCTGCACACCACCGGCAGCGGGGACCCGACTCGGAGCCGGTTGACTCCTAGGTTCCAAGCTTGACGGTGGCCGGCCTCTCCCCTGCCGACGCACAGGTGTTGGCGACGTCGGCGGAGAGAAATACTCGTCGCTCGAGCTCGACGCGGCTGCAGCCGCCGGTGACATTGGTAATCCTAAGTCCGGCGGCGGCGAGGCGGAGCTGAGCGACAGGTCCGGGGGTGGTGGGCGTGCACGTCGCGAAGCTGCTCTCGTAAGCATCTTTCAAGTTTATTTATTCACATAATTATTATTTCTCGCATTTTTTCTTCATTGGTGAGATTGACTCTTGACAGTTGTCAATGGCTGATTTATTTTCATTTTGTGGAAATATTGGTGGCTTTTAGATATTTGATATTTTTCTTGGTTTACTATGTCCTCTTTTCATGGATATTGGAAAATGTGGATGGGAAAAACTTAACACTATTTTTTGCGGATTTAATTTGTATAGACGGAACAAAAAACTTGGTTTGACGGCTAGTGTTGCCAGCTTATTATTATTAGCAAATTAAAATGTATTTTTATGTACAACAAATATAAATTTCGAAAAATAAAAGGTTTTTTTTTATTTCTTTGTACCTTGAAAAATACCACACCCTTCTCTTACAAGGTTACGTCTAGGAGCAGACCACGCCGACTGACATCTTTTCAGTTTTTGTAGGGCGATCGAGTCCGTCAAATGTTCTGACGACCGTATCTTTACTATTTAAATCAATGGCCCTCGCCGTAAAATATTATTTTGCTCCCTTATGATACAATCTACTATTTACCAAGGACTTTAAAGGAGCCAAGATTACAAACACAGCTTACTGATACATGCAACGCATTCCATAACCGTCAATAACTAAAAAAAATTTAGTTGCCAGCCGACAGCGTTGAGGATCAATTTTTTGATGCTTTATTCTAGTTTGTATTTTAAATATTTTAGTACAAAGTATATAATAAATATAATTAAGAAATAAATACAACCCCTTAAAAAAAAATTATCCCGGAATTCCCACGGGATCGGGATTTACACGGGAAAACCCTCCTATGCGAACGAAGTCGCAGGCACAAGCTAGAAAATTATAAAAAAAAACCTTAAAGATAGTGATTCCTTAAAATACTGCTAAAACCGTCAAGTATTTATCATAAAAGGTAGATCCTAGTTCCCAATGCCTACTGGGGGTATGCAACGGGATCTAGGATACTAAGCGAAGAAGAAAGAAAGAGAGATATATATATCTATTTGTTTTAACATGGTATACATACAAGAGCATGCAAGATAAGTATTATATTGTTGAGTCCAAGTCATCTAGTCTGAAGTTCAGTCTAGTAAGGGCAATGAAAGCCTTTCATTGTCCCCCATAACCATACAAACAGTCAACACGAGTATTTCAATCAGTTCAGAGAGTTGAAGTGTATTTTCACAATTCTGCTCGTCCATCCAACGTTGGCAATTAGATGAATTACCAAACGAAACCAATTAAAGGAGACTTTATGCAAAATGTTAAAGAGGGAAGTAGCGCAGTGCCGGTATTGACATAAATGTACAATAATCAAAATATAAATCAAAATATCCACACATATAAAAGATGTATATGTGTCTCTTTTAAATATTTTTAATACATTCAACCAATCTTAAATCTAGTTACTACTTAAAAATAAATGATAATGTTATAAATGTTATCATTTATTTATTTTATTTATTTATTTTATTAGTTATGTACCTACACACAGTAAAATACATTAGGATAAGCATAATTATAATGAAATGAAATATTTATTTTGTAAATTGGTTATAAATAACACTTTTACACGTCATGTTTTTTTGCGTGTTAAGTTTAGCTAGATGAGACCGGTATATGAGAAGCATGTAGGTTCATGTCTGTGGTATTCTTTTGATGAAATAACCACGCAAATTTGAGCGGACCTGTCTAGACAGTGCAAGCATTTGTCAGTTATCGTGTAGCTCAACTTAGAACTAAGGAGCTCAACAATTTGACAAAAATACCAAAGGACATTTGGGTAGGCCACACAAGTACTCAAACTGCTTATATTATGCTATAATATTTGAGTACAAAGGTACTGCTTATTTCTTAAGAAATCGTTCATTTATCATTCGATTGATTGAATCTATCACTATTAGGTTAAATGCGGTATCATTATTTTTAACTGACAAAAAAAACGGAGGAGGTTATCAAGTCGACGCGTTTTTTTTTTCTTTTTTTTTATGTACGATCACCGATTACTTTTTGTTTGAGAGTGTTACTCTGAAGTTGGTCCCATTGTCACCAAGTCAGGATCAGATGATGGGATCTTGGAGAAATCGAGGGAACTCTTCAAATATTATAAGCACACCTATAGTGATTTGAGTATTTTTTATAGTAACTTGTGTAGTTGCATTCGAAAAGCACCATTTGTGAAGTGGACCTGATGCTGAAGACCACAGATGGCCACTGGAACTCAATATATATGTAGGAATAATAAGTATTTCATGGGTTCCGCTTCGATTACTTGAATATGGTTAATAAGCATAATATGCTCGTCACAATGCATGTGATGAAGTGAAGCTTACCAAAAGACCTACTCAACAATTAACGACCCACCATTGGGAAAGGCAATATTTTGTAAAAGGTTATAAGTAGTTGATATTTAGGCTTTTGTAATTAGGTAAATTATAAATCGACCGACTAAAAAGAGTGAAATATTTTTTTAGTAAGTGACATTAGCTTATGTCAACTTACTACATCGAATTAAAAGTCCGGGTATCCTTAAGTTTCCGAAGAAATTAATGCATGTAAGTGGTAACTTATTTATAACTGAATTTGTAACTGGCGATGACAAATTACGCACATAAGTAGGTAGGTTTGTGGATTATGTGTTCATTATGTTGTTCTTAAAAAAATACAAAATAGTATGATTTTCGCCAGGGCAAAGCCTCGGGCTGTAGCAAGTAGTGAAGTAATTTTGCAAACTTTTATACTCGACATCTTTGATCACAATTTTCTCACAACTTCTATAAAGGACGTCCCAGACACTAATTTCTCTTTGATGCCTTTAGCTGTATTGGTTTAAACAAACTCCATTTAATCCTTTTATGGCGAATCTTTGTTAATTATTAATTAGCGAGTGGGATCATCTTAAGTAAGTTGGTGCCTGTCTACGTAACGTTATCGAAATTCCTATTTTGTTGTTATTAAATTAGGCGTAATGAAGTTTTGAAGATACTGTGTAGGGAAATTTTGGTGGGCGGAGTGGTGTGTTAATTCGGTTCAATATTAAAGTATCTTTTAATAACGATGTTGACATTTAACATATTATACTAAATTAAATTAGAACAGTTATTAATATAACCTCAATACTATTAGGAGACATATTACGTATAAGTTTAGTTATATGTAATTAATTTATAATTATAACAATCCGAAAGGCAGAAAGGAAGAAAATAGTGGTTGAAATGTAGTGCTGGCGACGCATGCTCTCAATACCGTGGAATACGTTCTGCACAATGTGTCTAAACTACAGGAGCTCTTTTCAGGAATTCATGCATAATAGTCGCGTGCTGGAACTAAGTGCGGAACCAAACCATAACGAAGAAAGACTACAGGATCTCAGTATCAAATATTACTTGTATCACGACAGTAGGTATCTCCAAGTAGAATCCTCAGTTATTTCGGTCACATAACCTAACCTGGACCACTGTGGAAGGCAAGAGGTCCCAAGGGAGATCCTTATTGCGGTGGTCGGACCAACTGAAGCAGAACAGCTCCCATAGGTTCGAGGCAGTGGCCCGGTTGGCTAGGTACTATCCTCAAAAAATGAAAAAGCCTGATAGACCGCTGGGTGAAGATTGGTTATCACGATCTTCAGTCATCAAGGGGCGAAGACAAAGAGAGATTTTTATTTAAATGGAACACACAATACAGCACCAGTTGACGTCATCATATCTCCCCAAATTTTTTGTAGGCTTGCGTTTTCAGAGGTTTGGGAGTCGTGTGATACCCTCTCCAGTCGTAAATATGAATGCAAAGAAACACAAAGTATCATCATTGTTTCCATACACATTTGTGCACATAATATCTCCTTTTTAGGGTTCCGTAGCCGAATGGCAAAAAACGGAACCCTTATAGTTTCGACATGTCTGTCCGTCCGTCCGTATGTCACAGCCATTTTATTCCGAAACTATTAGGACTATACATGTAAAACTTGGTAGGTAGATGTATTCTGTAAACCGCTTTCCGATTTTAAGAGAAAATTTAAAATATATTTAAAATAAAGGAGGCTCCCCATACATAGAACTGAAACTGTAAATATTTTTTTTCATGAAACCTATACGTGTGTGGTATCTATAGATAGGCCTTTACAAATGACATTATGGTTTCTAAAATGTCTTTTTCATAAAGTTAATCGTTTAAAAGATATACGCTTCCAAAGTGGTAAAATGTGTGTGTCCCCCCTCTAACTTCTATAATAATGAAGTGAAAATCTAAAAAAACCATATGTTGTACATCTTGTTGTATGCAACCTTTCACTAAAATTCAAAGTTCCTATAGTGTTTTTGTAATAGCTTTGTATACTAAGGTTCTTGTGTAATAAACGTTATTTTATTTTATTTATTTTTTATTTTATTATCTTAATGTAAACTTTCAACCAAAATTGGTTTGAACGAGATCGAGTCAGCAGTTTTTGAGATACAGTATATTTTCGAAAACCGCAAGTATAAATTTGTAATTCATACAAATACTATGAAAAACAAAAAGTTATTTGGCGTCGTTGTAAAAATTGTAAACAAGCCAGTTTTAAGAAATTTGTAAGGTTTATTGTTTTTTTTTTTTTCAAATAAATATATTAAGTATGTTATATTTATTACAGTTACTACGGAACCCTTCATGGGCGAGTCCGACTCGCACTTGACCAATTTTTATTTGGCTAACCTCCGTGGATAATGGCTATCATGAATCTGTCAATGACCTATCCCCCTAATACCATAGAGCTTCTGATTTCACTTGCGCAGTAAGTTTTTTCAGCAAATGGTCTAATCTATCCCTGCTCTAAATGACATCAAAGGTTTAGACGTGAAAGTGTAACAGATATATATAGAGTTACATTCGGATTTATAATAATATACTGTAGAGGAAGTAAGAATATACTATCCCAGAAATAGAGCCGTCTTTCCATTCTTGTAATATGTAGACAGTAATATTTCAAATTTTACTCTCCAAATCCTCAATGTCTGTGGTATATAGCACAAACTCATTGACCAACTCCGGGGCTTCCATTCATAAATAAGATGTAAATAATAAATGTAAACCCTAGAGAACAATATTAAATCTATAATCGTAAAAGCCGTTGAGAACAAAACTCGATAAAGTATCGCCGTTCAATTTGAGTATTCTCCAAAGGAATATTTGGTAACGAGAGGGATTATGATATTTAGAAAAATAAACGTAAATTCATGCCTACATTAGCAACGGCTGTTACGGTACAAAATTTATCTTTTTCGCTCAAAATAGTCTTGATCGTTCGTTATGGTTTTGCATTGAATGATATTGTTGGAGATATTGAACGTTCATATAGAAGCTAATGGTTAGATAATAACAGCCACACGGGCCGATACAGTGTTAAGCAACGCTTGCCAAGGTTAGTCCGTAGATGGGTAACCTTTACATCTTAAAATGTCGAGATTCCTTCGTGATAAGGAAAGCACGTTGCTCCCATCTTATCGTCTTACCTAGCCAATAGGTTGTTTAGGTCGGATAGACAGTTACTCCATGTAAAACACTTGTACTCAGCTACATTTGGTTAGACTGAAGTCAGACCCTGAAATAGTTGAGAAAACGTAACGCAGATGATGTTCATAGTGCGTTATAGTTGCTCCCGTGGAGACCGTGGATTGATAAACATAAGATGAACACACATACAATATACTCAACCCACATGTGTATACACATAATACAGTTACATTCCACCTTCTCTCACATTTTTTTTAATTTTTATTTTTTTTTTTTATTCGACAACAGTTACCTACGCGTTTAACCACCATCTCACCTGATGGTAAGTGATGATGTGGTCGAAGATGGAGCACGCTTACCTAAAAGTAACCTATTCACTCTTGACTTAAAGACCCCTAGATTATAGCTATCGGGAAACAGACTCCGGCAGGGAATTCCACTCCTTAGCCGTACGCACAATGAAAGTATTCCCAAAATGTTTTGTGCGTATGGGTGGGATGTCCACCGTGTAACGATGGCGCATCGCCGTTTGTCTCGTAGTCCGATGATGGAACGGGCTTGGCGAAATTAGATTGTGTAATCAACACAAGTTGTTGAATTTAATTTTTTTATAAAAGTTTGAATATTTGTTAACTACAAGATTTTATGTGTTATTATATAGAATGTACTGTGTCCTTTTGACTGTACCCTACGACACAGGGAATCGAAGTACGGGGTCTTCAGTTCGAGTTTTGTGCGACTCAAGTATTTTGATATAACAATTATTTGTTGTTGCTTAGCTGTTGTTGGCGACTTTGTTCACACTTTTTCAAATAAACTCATTACAGCTTAGAGGGTTTAATTGTTACACCGGGTTTCTTATAAAGTATATGCGAAAAAATCACGAAACCTCAAATTTCATCAAAATAGATAGTAATAGTAATATGTATACAACGTGTAATTTAAAGGGTAAATACATACCAAGTGCACGGCTTCTTTGGATGATAATAAACGATATGGCAAGGGTTTTCTAATACTATGTGTACATGTGTGGTGCATATTAGAAATTTCAATACATTGATACCAGAGACCGAATTTTTCAAATTAAGAAGAACGAAGAGAATTATCGTTTTATTGGCAAGTGACGTGGAAATTGATGACCCTCATAGTGCTGTGACACGTTTGTTATTACTGGTATTCAAGAAACATGAAACCAATAATTTGGGGTCAATTCTGTGAGTCACTAATTTTGAGCTGAAATTTTGCATAGAGACTCCATACCAGGTGTTGTCTTCAGTCCTTTTGGATAGATATGGGGTTTCCGTTACACGTTGTATTTATTTGCTCAAAACATGGTATTACAGGTCTTAAAGCTATAGGTTTAGTCGTGAAAGCGTAACAGACATAAAAACCCTCTCATTAATATTATTAGTGTAGATTTAAAATTTTAAACCGATCCGTGCAGGTTTGTTATTGCTGTGAATTTTAATTTCGTTTTTGTTTATCTTATGCTAGTGCCAGATAAGTTTTTTTTTTAAAGAAAGAAAACACATAATTTTTCTTGGCTTGCACAAAACGCACAACTGAATAAATTTAGTTAAAACTAATTATAATAATAGTATAGAGAGAGCTGTGCAAGGCTGAATAAACTTCTGACACAATTATTATAGCGTGAATGTTATTTTTTTATTTAAATTATGCAGCGTTGGGATAATATGATAGACTTTTTCTTTCTTTCTTTTTTGGGATAGCTGGATGAGAATTGCCTCAAAAAGTATATTTAATTACGTGCTTTTGGAAAAGTTTATGTCTGCCAGTGGACTGCTTCAGGCTGAAGACTCCTTTCAATTTACATTCTGTTTTTTCAAACACCCTTTTTGGTAATGAGTACCTACTTACTACATGTGATTTTTTTCCATAAATGTTCATTCATTTTATAATGAGTTAACAAATACCAAAAATCAATAAAAATGGCCGGGTTTGCAATCATTTAGTTTTGCAACTAGGTATATACGTAGAAGAGCAGACAATTTCTTTATCGTATAAAGCATTGGGTCTGGTTAATTACATTTGACGCAACAGTATGAAGTACAAGCGTGATGCTTGTACTTCATACTGCTGCGTTAATTTAATCTCCCCGTCTACGATTTTATCCCATAACTTCCATAGAGCATAGAGCAGTGGTGGCTCAGTGGTAACGCCCGACTTACGAATTACAGGTCGTGAGTTCGAATTCGGTTAGGGACATAACTTTGTCTAACTTATATCATCACCACAACTCTCAAATCAGTGTAGGAAAACATCACGACGAAACCTAATGACCTAAGACCAAAAATCCGAAGACATGTGACATCCGCCAACTCGAACTGGGTCCACGTGGTGAATTACGGCTTATTTCCTCTCATAGGGCTTCTGTGCCAGCAGTGGGAACGTCGTAATAAGCTGAATAATTATTATTAGCTTCCACAGAAACTGAAAAGATTTAAGAGGTACACATATCCAGTTATAATATAAAATAATAATAATATGATCCAGCCTGTCCCTAGCTGCCCTCCCCCTGCGACGCCCTAAGCCGAGGTCCGTACCCCACAGGGGGTGCCCTTAGCGTGTAGTCGCGTAGTTTGTAAGATTTTTAATAAGCCCTGGCTGGAGGCTTTAATTAATTTATTAATTAAGGCAACCACAGGCAAGCCCGGTTAAGCAGCCGACAATCTTAGAGGTTGACCTGCGAGATGCCACACACAAAAAAACATTTATAATATAACATAATTCTTTAATAATATAAAGTTGATATAATATAAGGTAATTCTTATGAGAAATTAACATCTTTAACCGTACGTTAACATAATAATATAGTCATTTTTAAACCAAGTCACTGAAAAAAATTCATTGCATTGATTGCTATCAGCGATGTAACACTAATTTCTTTACACTTATTGTTTGTTGAATTTACGTAACTTTGAGATAAATTCAATAAAAACATAGCGTTCAATTAAAATTTACTCGTGAAAACATTGTTGATATATTGTGATGTCGATGGTTGTCATATTTTAATGAATACAAGTGAACGTGCCTTGTAATTAATTATTTACATAGCCTGTCACAGTCAAATAAATATTCAAGTGAAAATGAAGATGTAAAAATTCTGATTGTGATGTGTTTTATTTTAAACAAATTTCATGCTTACATTTTTATATACGTTGACATACTTGAATTATTTTCCTATGTCCCCTAGATGGGGCAGAGGGCGTCCACAGTAGTCCTTCATCGCGTATGGCCTTGAGCTTCACGCTTCACTTCACTCCACGTCAATCCGATGCTCGCCGCTTCTGTCACAACGTTGCGACGCCACGTTTGCCGGGGACGACCACGCTTCCTTTTATCCTGAGGATTCCAATCCATTGCCTGTTTAGGTATGTGATCGGAATCCGTCCGCAGCGTGTGGTCGACCCATTGCCATTTACGCCGTTTGATCTGACCGTCGATCGGGCTTTCGTGGCATTTTCCCAATAGCTCTTCATTAGAGATAGTCTCGGGCCAGTAGTAGTTTTATACACGTTAGTTAGTCAGTAATATAGGTCAAGACCACACTACATCAATATGGTCTTGGCCCCTAAAGTAACGTGCCTATCCGACAGGGGTCGGTCGGTAGGTACTCTGGTTATATGGATCGGAAAGTGGAAGCTTACTCGTTGGTTACTGCGACTACTATAGTGATTAAGAAACTATGTAGCGATCTACATGCTAAAGATATACATGAAATTCTCTCTTTTTTGAAATAAATGACTATTTTTTTACTGTAGCGGTTGTCACGAAAACTTTTTGTTGAAAATACGGAAATGTTAAACGTTAAAGTTAACTTAGAATGTAGGTACAATTTAATTGAATTACCGATAGTCGATGTACTATACCCACGGCTTCGCCTCATAATGGCGATATCCGTGTCGTATAATTTGCATTTTTATTTAATTCATCCACAAATCCCGTAATTGAGAAGGAAGGAGTTGATTCACACAAAAGTATTTAAAAGCATGAAAATGCGGCTGCATTCCTTTATAATAATCATTTTTGAAGTCTGTAATAATATATATTACAGATATAAATTTTTATTAAGAAAGTAATTGCCCAAAAGCAATGAGGAGTGCGAGTATTTTAAAGACTGCATTAAGAAAACTATTTCTTCAAAATATTAGTGTTGCTTAAGTTTTAAAAATTTCATCCATACCTGAATAAAAAAATTAAAACTGACAACTGCAAATGTTAGTGGTACTACAACTGCGTGATTGCCTGTATTATGCTATATTACACGGTTCAATTCTGTCGTTCAATTTGATTGAAGCAAATGAATTGAACAATGTAAACGTTCAATGGCATTGAAAGCATTGAGCTTGCTCAATATTTTCAATTTTGCCGTTCAATGTTCAATGCAATTGAATGAAAGGTGGACGTGTAAACACAAGAATTTAATGATTCAATAGATTTTCATTCTCAATGTCACAGTGTCAAGAAAAGACGTCAGTAGTGTTCTGTATATTATTTTTGTATGAATGGAGTAACCCTTTTAAGTTTTTCGAATCTACCTTCATTCATACAAAGATTCTGTCAATCCTTTCAATTGTAAGCGCCCAAGGCCTTTGTTTTTTTAGATGAGAAAATCATCGAACGACTTCTCCCGCTCTGGGTTTGACAAAAAGCCACCCTTCCTTTCCTT
Organism: Tholera decimalis; assembly: GCA_943138885.2. Classification (NCBI taxonomy): domain Eukaryota; kingdom Metazoa; phylum Arthropoda; class Insecta; order Lepidoptera; family Noctuidae; genus Tholera; species Tholera decimalis. The sequence continues at coordinate 13,279,214 of OW964572.2, forward strand.
CCTCCGTTCCTTCAGCTGCCTTAGGTTCCTATGAGCATTGAATGGTTCAATGTTAAAAGTGCGTGTAAACAGAAGTATCTTTCAATTCTGAGCCTTTCAATAAAATTGAATCAATGTGATTGAACCGTGTAATATCGCCATTACAACAACGAAACCACGCTATTTTTTCGTAGGAAAGTAGTTTTGACTAATGCCGTAATATATTTTTCTAGGAGTTTTTCACTTCACTTTGTTAATAGGTTTGTAATAATATTTTAAATCCAAATGACTAATTTAAATTAGTTTTTAAATATTATTCTCATTTTCGTAACTGCCGACTTACGGGATCATGCAGATATTGAACGGGAACGGAGAGCACTGTCAAGGAGGGCGAACATGATAGCTCGCAGGTTTGCACGTAGTTCATTTGAAGTTAAGACTACGCTCTTTAGGGCGTATTGTACGCCTTTATATACGTGCAGCCTGTGGGCTAACTACACGCAGAAAAGTTACAGTGCTCTCCGTGTACAATATAATAATGCGTTTAGGGCAATTATGGGGCTGCCCCGCTTCTGCAGTGCCTCAGGGATGTTTGCTGAGGCGCGTACTAGCTGCTTTTATGCGACTATGCGTAAGCGGAGTGCATCCCTAGTGCGCCGAGTGTGGACTAGCTCCAACACTATTTTGAAGATGATAGCAGGTAGGCTAGACTGTCCCTATATACGACATTGTTGTGGGAGACATGTCACGTGTGGGGTGGGATAGCCTATCTGTTTTGCATGTTTTTTATTTTTTATTTAATTGCAATTTTTATTTTATTTTTTTATTTTTGATATTTTGTGTGGATGTTTAAGATAATTTATTTATTATGTAATGTATCTGTCTTTAATGTATGTGTCTATATGGGACTTTTGAATCCTGAATTAAACGTATTTTATTTTATTTATTTATTTGGTAAATGTAATTTTATATGAGTAGGTGAATCAACATGTAGATAAAACAACAATCAATGAATTCAGTATGCTTGCGTTCACAGAGCAAATTGCGTGGCGTAATTCAACGAATTAGTACGAGGAAATGGCAATGGTCTGGCCATATTGCGAATATCAGACGGCCGATGGGGCAAATACATACTGGAGTGGAGACTACAAACTGGAAAGTGTTGTGTGGGACAGCTGTCTGCCAGATGAACTAATGACCTCGACAAGTCTGCAGGGAGTCGTTGCATGTAGGTGGCAACCCAAGTAACACAACCGCGTCTAAAAACGGACTATTAGATATCTAATAGAATTTAATTTTATCGTCTACCTTAAGAGTAAAATATCCCCCAAGTAACATTCCAGAACGCTTATAGACACAGTTTAGTAAAAGTGGGCACAACCTTATCCGTTCTTATAAGAATGAGTTAAGAAAATATGAATAGATAGAGATAAGAGTTGTAAATATTCTAATTGTCTGTAGAGATTTTTCTAGTGTCTCACTAAACTGTTTATAGACCACAAATTTTACTAGTAGATAGTTTATAGATAAAGTTGAGACCTTTAAAGAAGTCTTTACTCGTCAAGTTTTTAAACCAAAATTAACTCAAGACTAACAACGTTAAGTTACATTTAATTTGTAATAAACAACGACACATAATGGCGAAGAACTTACAAGAGTTATTATTGTAAACTTATTATTGTATTGCATCATGGCGTAACAAATTTCTTGTTTCATATATACTTGTGTTTTAGCTAGTTATTAATGGGTAAACAAGCAAATCTATATGCAATTGAAATTCTATCGTCGATTATTATGTAAAACTCTCTTAAAATAAGAGCGCCCGCTGTAAATGTAAGATTTAATATTTTTTTACCAAATTATTTATATAAGCCAATTTTTAAATTGCATTCGATTGTTTAAAATATTCATTTTATTTAAAATATAGTAATTTAAAACATATTAAATGTTTAATTAGACATAATTTAATTATAAAAAACATAAAAATAAGCATTAAAATATGTAAAGAAAATCATTTGAAGCAAATTAAGCAATAAAAATGGCGTCAAGATAAAATTTACTAGAAAAACGACAGAAAAAAACAAAAAAATTATGAGTGGTTTAAGATTATCTAGGAACTTGTATCTTCTGTCGTAGAACAATTTCCCGCGTTTTGGAGGAAGTTACTAGAATGTTTCGATTCTGAATCTGAATCATTTTGCAACTCTTCTTCATTTTTCTTCCTTTTTAAATATTTACCGATTTTTCGACGAAAGCCACCAGACCTTTTAATTCTTTTTACTGTGTTTTACTGTCTCCATTGCATAAAATCATCCAGTTCAAATAATTAATGTAAAATACATTTAATTAAGCCATTTTTAAGAACAAAACCACTTGAAACACGTTTTCACTATAATTTATTGAGACAAACTGAAAAATATCTATTAAAGTATTTTATCTGAGACTTAAGTCTGTTTATAAGCAAAGATAAGAGTACCACTAGATAAAATATAATTTTTTACCTTAAAATATATCATAGATATTATCTATAAAGTTATTTCAAGTTAGGTACCTTTAGGCTTTATTAACTAATTGTAGAGCATTTTATCTTAAAACAATGAATATACCTATAAAGGTACTTAAAATGAGTATGCTATAGAAGAAATGCTCTAAAAATAATCGAGCTTGAGAAAAAAAACTCTATAAGAATACATTTTCTTTATTGAAACCATCTTTAGAAAGCCCCTATCTAAAGATTAACCATGACTAGACTGTCAATAGACAGATTTGTTTTAAACTTCCAAGACTGTGTTACTTGGGAATGGTTGCACCTTGGAAATTGTTGGCTGAAATTATGATGAATAGGTATCCACTTTATCTTATTAATTTCATAAATGCGAAATTTTATTGATGATTATGGATGTATGGATATCTGTAACTCTTTCACGCAAAAACTACACACCATATCCGAATAAAATTTAATAAATAGATAGTTGACGTCCAGGAAAAATGCATAGGCAACTTTTTGTCCCTGAATTCCCTTGGTCGGTGTTCGGTCCGACGGGAAACAGAACGCACCTTATTGGCTGGCCTATTGCAGTCTTGAACAAAGTGGTAGCAGAGCGCGGCTCTTATAATATGGGATCCACTGGTTTAATTGGAAGTTTTGAATTTTGTTGAAAACTTAAAACTTGAGTTTAATTACTTAACACAACTTATAACTTAATAAGTTTTGAATATATTGCCATGTCATCCGGGCTATCTAATTGAAGTTGAATCAATTGAAGTTGTATTTGTAATTTGTACTGTAGCCCCTTTTATTGCATTGACAGGTAAGATTTATTTGTGAATTTAGGAATTGGTTGTATTTGGTACATAAGTTGGTATATTTTTGTAAAAGTTGTTTGGTATTTGTGGCAATTGATAATTGAGTGTCATTGGTCTGAATTTGAAAGGTTATCTAAATAATAATTACACATAGTCTAACATAATAGGACTTGAATTGTGTGTATTGGTTATTGCATTTATAGTAATTATTGGATTGTTGTTAGAGATTGTCCGGAGCAATATTATACTTCAATTGTTGTATTTAATTGTTGGTGTAATCCTGCACAATATATGCATTGAATTGTTATTTATCTTGTAACTAGCCATCTGTACCAGGCTAGATTCGTGCTTGGAATAAGTACAGGGTCGGATTTAGACTTGAAATAATTGAATTTGAATTTTTATTTGTTGAGATTGTTTGGTCGACTAACAAGTCATTGCTGTTTGTTTAATATTTGATTGTTGGTTGTTGATTGGTGTTTTGTATTAATATTTGATTGTTGTAATGGCCTCATTAAGGGCAGTCAGGGAGGCTGCTGCGGGATTGACCTCACAGTTGAGATGGTTCACATCGGCAGCTGCAACTGTTGAGCGTGTGGAATTGGAGGAGCTCACCCTTGCTCGGTATGGGCAAGTGATTGAGAGGATCAAGTCGGCTGATGCTGCGCTCACGCGCTTCAACGAGTACATCGTGGACGTGGATTTGGGGGTGATGGATCGGACAGCCCGCGATAAGATTTTGGGTGACTATGACCAGATTATCCACCTGGGGGATGTCATATGTCTGCGAGCGCGGGAAATTTTGAAGAGCCGGGTGCCTGATGCGGCCAAGCCGCAGACCCCTGTTGTTGCAGGCCCTGGACTATTGAGTAGGCTGCCCACCCTGGAGCTGCCACATTTTGACGGTCGCTTGGACCACTGGCTGGGCTTCCTAAATCTCTTTGAGAGTCTTGTCGATGCACGCTCGGACCTCGGACCTGCCTAGAAGCTGGCCTATTTGTTGTCTGTCCTGGAGGGTGAAGCCAGAGCCTTGGTGCAGCACTTGCCGGTGACGGATTCCTCCTATCCGACCGCTCTGGAGCTTCTCTCCCGACGGTATCAGAACAAGCGCTGCCTGGCTGATGTGCACATCGACCAAATTTTGGGACTACCGGCTATTGTCAGCACGTCGACGTTGCGCACTGACTTGCTGAACCCGTTGGTCTCAGCGACCGGCGCCTTGAGACGCTTGGAGTTGCCGGTGGAACATTGGTCCTACTTGTTGGTGCACATAGTGCTGCAGTTGCTCCCCGCGGAGTTGAGGTCACGTTTTGAGCAGGAGTATGGCGGGGATAGTGCCACCCATCTTACCCCCTTTGACGACCTCCTCAAATTTTTGGAAGACGAGTGTCGGTTTGCGGATGGCACTCGTGGCGCTACGGGGTCGCCCCCACTACCTTCTCAGCCCAGAGACCAGGGACAGACTAGGGCCCGGGGGCCTGTTGATGTTCCCCCCGCCCCCCGTTTTGCTGGCGCCCGGAGTCCTCGGGCTAGGGGGCCTGTTGATGATCGCCCCGCCCCTCGTTTTGCTGGCGCCCGGAGTCCTCGGGCTAGGGGGCCTGTTGATGTTCCCCCCGCCCCCCGTTTTGCTGGCGCCCGGAGTCCTCGGGCTAGGGGGCCTGTTGATGATCGCCCCGCCCCCCGTTTGGCTGGCGCCCGGAGTCCTCGGGCCAGGGGGCCTGTTGATGATCGCCCCGCCCCCCGTTTGGCTGGCGCCCGGAGTCCTCGGGCTAGGGGGCCTGTTGATGTTCGCCCCGCCCCCCGTTTTGCTGGTGCCCGGAGTCCTCATCATTGTGACTTTTGTAAGGCAGCGGGGCATGTCATGGCGCGTTGCCGGGACCTTTTGAATTTGCACGTAGGTTCCCGCCACCGCATTGTCAACGCACGCCGTTTGTGCTTCTCGTGCTTGGGGGCCCACTTTCATCGGGACTGCCCCGACCCCAGCCCGTGTAGAATTTGTGGAGGGTCCCACCTTGAGATTTTGTGCGCCAACGCGAACCGCTCCAGCAGACCAGCCTCTGAGGGGGGTTCGCGCAGGGGGGGGGGTACCCCGGAGACGAGCACCGGGCTGAGACCCGCGATTCTGTACGCCGCACTCCACCCCCCGCGCAAGTTGAACGGGAGCCCCACGAGCGCCATTTGGTCTTCCCTCGTCAGGGAGAACGCGCATTGGCTGCTAGGCAGCAGTGGCCGGGTCGGCACCGCTGCCTTTCCCCTCCGTTGGCGGAACGTCCCCGGCTGGAGTCGCGCCCTCCGCCATTCGGGCATCCGGTGGGATATGCCCCTCCAGTGATGGCGAGCGGCTCGGGACACCGCGCAGACGAATATTTGGATTGTTGGCCCCGTCGTGAACGAGGGCAGCCTGGAAGCGGCGATCGGTCGCCGCCCAGGCATCATTAAGAGATTGACGCCTGCCCCGCTAAAGGACCCCCCCGATCAAGACGGTTTTGTTGCCAACGGCCTCGGTCAAGGTCTGGGGACCCTTGGGTGACTCAATTGTTTTCCGTGCCATTTTGGGCTCGGGAGTCCGGGGTTGCCTTGTCGTCTTGGTTAGCGGGACAGGTTGGCCTGAAGGTGAATGACCTTTCAGGCGAGATTTGGGGAATTGGCGAACCGGCTGACACCACTGTTGAGGGAAGGACCTGGTTTGAAATCACCCTTGTGAGTTGTCCTTACCCTAAAATTGGTGCTCCTGCCCTTGTTATAACTGAACTTGGTTGGGACGAGCCACTTCGGGAAACCCTGTTGAAGGACGGTTGAGGCACTCTAGCCTTCCTTATGGGGCCCGTCACCCCCTTTTGTTGCCCACTTGGTTCAATTGTTGGTGACTGATCGTCACATTAAGAACTCGCATGCCGGTTGTAATGCGCTGTTGGCCATTCTGCAGCGAGAATTTTGGATTTTGTCGGCTGATCGCGTCAATGAGGCGAGGCCCTTTGCTGGCGTCGTAACGGACTTGTTGGTCCCCTTTTGTTGAAGACGTCCACCCTTCGTAATAGCAAGATTGTTAGGGCTTATTTGTGTGTTTGTCTGCCTGTCAACCAAGGCAGTACATTTGGAGCTGGTAACCCGAAAATCCCTCTCGACAGAGGCCTTTGAGGCGACTTTGGAAAGATTTGTGTCTCGCCGTGGGTTACCTTCGTTGATTAGGTCTGATTGCGGTACGAATTACAAGGGTACAAGTAACTATTTGAAGGAGGTATACGCCTTCCTTAATGAGAGCCAGGTTGATATTGGTAATAGTTTGGCCCGCCGAGGGGTCACTTGGTTGTTTGACCCGCCAGCCTGCCCCCCATTGGGGGGGTATTTTTGGGGCCGCGGTGAAAGCGGCAAAGGGACGCTGGCGGAGATTGTTGGGAGACACCGTTCTCACTTTTAATGAACTAGCTACGGTATTTGGCCGCATTGAAGCTGTGTTGAATTTGCAACCTTGTCAAGACTTCCAATTGATTAGCGGACGGGTAGGCCCGTCCGGGGGGGGTAGATGTTCGGTCCGACGTGAAACAGAACGCACCCTTTTGACATAAAGAATTTGATTTTGACATTACTTGACTTTGACAGATAGACTTTGCTTGCTGGAAAAAATGCCGGTCGTCGGGACCTTCTTGTAATTGTATTTGTTGGTAAAATATTGTTGGATTCGCCTGTTGAAACCGATAATTGGGTCGCGAATTATTTATTGTTGAACTTTGTACTCCCGGATTGACGAGAATCCAGGGATATTTCTCGGAACATATCGCCTTATTGCGTCACCTCGTGGCACGCGCTTGGTGGAAACGAGTTGGGTGTGATGCTGAGTTGGAACCGCGCCATCTGGAGACGGCGCCTTGTGAACGTCCACACACTTGACTTACATTACACTTTTCAATTACTCATCTCATATTACATACATACCACACTTGGGGCGTGGCCTTGGGAAGGTCGAAGCTTGGAGAACCCAGCACAGAAGGTTAGTGGTTAGACCTGTAATTTGTATGGTTTGTAGGCCGAGGCCTAGTAGAAGTAGGCCTTTGTTTATTGTAAGCAACGTTAAGCTCCACGTATCGTGGACAAGTTCAGACCGTCCAGTTACCGTTGGCTGGCCTATTGCAGTCTTGAACAGTCGGTATCAGGATTTTCGCGTGAAAATCCTCCAACGCGAACAAAGTCGCGGGCAGAAGCTAGTTATGTCATAAATATCAAGTATTCGTTGCATGTTCACGGTTTACCCCTCAGAATATTATTATTTTCCCTGCCCGAGCCTGCGTTTCCAGATAGCTACAACCTAGGGGTCTTTAAATCACTTCTAGGTAAGCGTGCTCCATCTTCGACCATAATTATCATCGCTTACCATCAGGTGAGATGGTGGTCAAACATGAGCCTATTTCGAATTTAATAAAATAGATCCTAAGTAATTTGTATGAATATTTAATATATTTTTAAATAGGTATAGTTATTTTATTTGTTAATTAAAACATTAGAATAATTACTACAACATTACATATATAAAAAACCCTAAACTACATATACACATCTAAAAATAAACTAAAATATGGCATCCGGAAATTCGTGCGCATCGCTGTCCACTGGTAATGTGCCCAAAAGACTGGCGGCATTGCCACGTTGTATGGCAATGCTTAATCTCTGTCCAAGATGAAAGCCAGCCCTTGGGTCACGCGAAGTGTCAATTAGGCGTCTGGATAGATGTTTAAATAATTTGTGAGAACTCGGACCCCACGACCTCAAGGTTTCAACCCCAAACGGCTCGAAAATATAACTACCAACAAGGTTATTATATTTCCGCTGCTTGAGGTACTCAGCAGCCGCAGCGGCAGCGCCAGCACAGCAAGACGAGCTAGGAAGATGGGATGGCGCAGGAGTATCGACACAAGTTGCGTCCCACCTTAAACTCCATCTCAATTTCCCATCCCATAAAATCCGTTTCTATTCCCACTCCTTCTCCTATCATGCAGTACGACTGTGGAACTCACTTCCCGCAAAAATCCGCAAAGCTAAATCCATTAATATTTAACACCATCAATATTACATACCGTAATTTTATATATTTATTATAGGAATATAATTTTATAGCATTAATATAAATATGTATTTTTATTATATGTATGTATATATTTGTTTATTGTATCATTATAGTTTAATTTTATAGCTAAGTATGTTTTATTTATCGTAATTAGTATTTATACACACTGTGTCTCTCATCTCCTCTTGAACTCACCTGTCGCAGGTCTGCTGGAAGAAATTTCTTAGGAAATAAGCAGCACCTTTGTGCTCTTTTGTCTGTATCTATTTTTATTTTGTAAGTGTCATGTGTGTACATAAATAAATAAAGGCCTACCCATCTTCCAAAGAAATAAAGACATGCCGTCCGGTCTTTTGCCATCGTCGTTGCTATTGGTTCATCAGCTACTTAGCTTTTGCCATCGTCGTTGCTATTGGTTCATCAGCTGCTTAGCTTTTGCCATCGTCGTTGCTATTAGTTCATCAGCTACTTAGCTTTTGCCATCGTCGTTGCTATTGGTTCATCAGCTACTTAGCTTTTGCCATTGTCGTTGCTATTGGTTCATCAGCTACTTAGCTTTTGCCATCGTCGTTGCTATTGGTTCATCAGCTGCTTAGCCTTTTCCAACTATGTTTCGTCTTCCACTCTAACCAGACGAAGCTGAGGATTACTGTTTTACATGGAACGACTGCCCATCTAACCCCCATTACCCAGGAGCAGGGTAGATTGATACACCTTGGCCAGATCAGTGTCAGATTCAATCTTCTGACTACCCGTAACGATTGTTAAATATATCCAAATTACAGCCGGGAACAAGAATTTTACGTGCTTTCCAAGGCACGGGGGTAACACACCGCTAACTAACAGGCCTGTTGGTATAGTGGTCAGTGGCCCTGACTGCTATGCGCAAGGTCGTGGGTTCGATTCCCACCTAGGACAAATGTTTGTGTGATGAGCACGATCATTTGTTCTTTGTCTGGGTGTAATTTTATCTATAATATGTATGTATTTAGATATATATATGTATGTTTATCAGTTGTCTAGTACCCATACCACAAGCTCTGCTTAGTTTGGGACTAGATGGCGTTGTGTGAAAAGTTGTGGAATATTATTATTATTATTAACTTTCCAACTCCGGGCTACTGAGAAATTACTTATACAACGTGTAACAGAATAAACGCAATTCCTGAAGGTAGTTAGTTCAGAATCGGCTTCTGAATCGATTTCCGTCATAAAAAATTGGTGTAAAATTTTGACGGAAAAATCTATCATTTAACTTAAAATGGAAACACAGTATCATGACAAATTTATACAATCCTTAATTCAAGGAAATGCGCTCGTTTGCGTGTCGGCCGCTAACATTGCATGTCTGCGTTTGCGTAAGGATATTGTATGACGCACATACGTTTTACCTTCAGTAAGGATAACTATTTTATAAAAAATGTCTAGGTATGGTTTCAATTTATTTAGTTACGGATATTGTTTTAGACTTACAATTTAATATTTTAATTGGGGTGTCTGAGGTATTGCGCTTAATCTGTTACACCTTGTATAAAAACTCAATAGCAGTTTTACCCGACCCGGGAATCAAACCCCCTCATGCTCAGCAGATGAGCTGCTATAAATTTATATGCTATAAATAATTGCTATATAATCTATCTATATATAAAAATGAATTCCTGTTCGTTAGTCTCGCTAAAACTCGAGAACGGCTGAACGGATTTATCTTATCTTGGTTTTGAAATGTTCGTGGAGGTCTAGGGAAGGTTTAAAAGTTGAGAAAAATAAAATAAAAAAAATTCCAGGAAAACCGTCAAAACAGCCCTTTTCTATTTCCTATACAAATGTTTTCTAAATAAAATGGAGAGTAGGGTTGGTGTAGGGTAGGGGTAGGGTTGGTGTAGGGTAGGGGTAGGGTTGGTGTAGGGTAGGAGTAGGGTAGGGGTAGGGGTAGGGTAGGGGTTGGGGTAAGGTAGGGGTAGGGGTAGGGTACGGTAGGGATAGGGTAGGGGTAGGGTAGGGGTAGGGGTAGGGGTAAGGTAGGGTAGGGGTAGGGTAGGGGTAGAGTAGGGATAGGGTAGGGTTAGGGTAGGGTAGGGGTAGTATAGGGTTTGGGTAGGATAGGGGTAGTGGTATCGGTTGGGTAGGGGTAGGATACCACGCGAACGAATTCGTGGCGGGTCAGCTAGTCAAAGATATAAATCTAAGATTACCCCACGAAGTTTTACAAATGGTGCCGTCGATCAATAGGTATCGTCGCAAAAGTAAAATAAAGATAACAAGCCGGTACCTCCAGGGACCCGAGAATAATGAGTTGGTTCGGCTTCGACAAACTTGATACAAACACAATGGGACAAAGATTAGTTATTGAAACCTGGGAATTGGGGGACGAAAAATTAATCAAGCGTGACAAAGGAAAATTACTAAATATTTTTGATTAGAGAGAAAATTTTAGTTAATCATTAGAATGTATTTAGGACGTAGGTACTGAGAGGCCATCCTCTCAGTACCTACGTCTTCATTATCTGCTTTACCTACCTATGTATGTTGGCGTCTGCTTCTAGTTTATCCAGATGAAACTGAGTTCTTATGTTTTTTTTATTGATAACAGGTTCGCGTTTCACCACCATCTCACCTGATGGTAAGTGATGATGTGTTCGAAGATGGAGCACGCTTACCTAGAAGTAACCTATTCACTCTTGACTTGAAGACCCCTAGGTTATAGCTATCGAGAAACACAGACTCCGGCAGGGAATTCCACTCCTTAGCCGTAAGCACAATGAAAGTATTCCCAAAACGTTTCGTGCGTATGTGTGGGATGTCCACCATGTAACGATAGCGCATCGCCGTTTGTCTTGTAGTCCGATGATGGAACGGGCTCGGCGGAATTAGATTGTGTTTAATATGCAGCAACTGCGTCTCTGACCTTCACAACCCAGTAACTGGGTAAGTGATGTCAGATTTTCTGCCTTCTGATTACCCATAAAATCTGTCAAAAATGTTCAAATAACAGCCGATTCTAACGGCTCAATGTACATTCTGAGTCACAGCAGTAACCCAATATGTAAAGATGTTCACCCATCCACTCACTGACCTTGGCAAGCGTTGCTTAACCTTAAAGACCAATCCGTGCGGCTGTTATTATTTAGCCACAAGTTCCTCCTGACTGTACTGAAATTATGGGTGATGGAGGCTATGGAAAGAAAAATATAGGTAGTCTTTACCGACCGATATACGTTTATTTGGAATTAAAAAGCATGCACAGACAAAACATCTACACACAAAAGTACAATTAGGTATACACACATTAAAAACTTAAATATAAAACTAAGACGAATTAATGACATTCATTGAAATGTTTGAGTGAACTCTGGTACCCAAGAAAAGATTTAACTTGTGTTATGGGTACCAGCATTCTCTAATAAATTAAATTCAACTATATTTGACATCCGATGCACTGGTTAAAGCGTCGCTACATATTATTGTAAGTTAGTAGAGTAGGTACATATTTGGGTCATATGTTGCATTATCTTCTGCATGTGTATATGTATAGTATACGTATGTATTTACGGGCGGGAAGGCGGTACTCCATTCATTATTCAAGAATGAAAAACTGGTTTTCTTAATATCATCCTAAAATAATTATTAATCAATTAGTACCAGTCCGATAAGATTCTATTGTTCCAGACAACCTTAATGGCAAAAGAGATAATATAGAGAATTAAGGTTCACTGGACGTAAATGAGCCCAAGTTATCTGTATTTTAACAAAGCGATATTTTGGGAAAGTCATTAGTAAAAAATGTATTTAAAGTAACAACTTTTATTTTAAGAAGTAGAACGCTTGACTCTGCAAAAAATCAATCAGACTGAAAAGTGGGAAACTGAACTGAACTAACACACAACCCTAACAATCTTAATTATTATTAAAAATCGAGAGCACTGGTGGCCTAGTACTTACAGGCCCAACTAATTAGTTGTAGGCCGTGAGTTCAATCCCAGTCTGGTGCATTACTTTTAGTGATTCAAATAATAGCCGCTCTTAGAAAGGCCATAGCAGAGCAAACGAATTTGACCTTAAATCTTGTTTCCCAATGGGGCGATGACAATCTGGTCAAATTCGACGCTTTAAAAACACAGGCTTGTCTTTTCTCCGCTAAAAGTAGCCAATTTGAATGGTCTCCTACTTTCAGAGGTGCATCTGTACCTATTACCGACCGCCTGGAGCTCTTGGGCATGGAGTTGACGTCTGACCTCAACTTCGGCTCAACCATTGAGTCTAAAGCTCAGACTGCAGCCAAAAAACTTGGCATCCTACAGAAAGTGAAGCGATACTTCACACCTGGACAGCTTTTGAATTTATATAAAGCACAGGTCCGTTCCTGTATGGAGTATTGCAGTCACTTGTGGGATGGCTCAGCCAAATACCAGCTAGCTGCACTTGACTCGATCGAACACAGAGCTAAAAGGCTCATAGGTGACGAGGTTCTGGCAGGCAAGCTTCACAGCCTGGCTCACCGGCGAAACGTTGCTTGCCTGTCTACCTTCTACAGATTGTACTTCGGAGAGTGTGCGCAGGAGCTCCACGACCTGATCCCTTCATCCCCCTTTTACTACCGGTCTACCAGACGTACCGCAGGATACCATCCACACTTGGTCGATATACATTCTTGTCGTACTTTTATTCAACATTCATTGTGCGCACAGCCATGGTATGGAACTCTCTGCCGGCTTCCATGTTCCCTGCCACATATGACCCGTCAGCCTTTAAAGCAAGAGTGAATAGGCATTTTCTGGGCTCGCTCGTTCGATCGTAGACCTCATCTTACACTTACCATCAGGTGTGATCGAGGTCAAGAGCGGACTCATTCGTAATAAAAAAAAATTACCACAGCTTTCAAAACGGTGAAGGAGAACATTGGTAGGAAACCAAAATGTCCCAGGACTGGAAATTCGAAGGCATGCTTGGTGGATTAGGGACCATTACTTCTTATAGAAAAGAGGCCTGAGTCCCAGCAGTGAAAATGTTATAGGTTTAATGATAAATGTTCTTTATTCTGCGAATAGGTTATTAATGGTGAACGCAGACCTAGCCGCACCGCACGCGCCGCAGTCTTTGCATTCGAATTCTTTATATGAAGTTCTATGCGCCCTCGCACACCTACCCGCGCCGCAGTCGCCGCAGTCCCTGAAACGACCGAACTCCCCTAGCCGCAGCTGCGCATCCACGGCGCGCAGTGTTGCCAGAGTTATAAAGTAGACAGAGAATCTCTGTCAACGGTTTATAATAAAATTACTTATTCTCGTATAAATAATTACTTGCTTATTCCCTATTATAGCAACTACAGATAAAATTGCACAAAAGAGCAAAATACCAATACCAAATACAGATTTTATACAGATTTTTTTAATCTTCGGATAGATAATGCTTTCAAAAATCTGGCAACACTGACGGGAACGACTGCAGCGACTGCGGCGCGGATAGATGTGCGAGGCCATTAACAAAAAGCGATGACTGCGGGGACTGTAGAGACTGCGGTGCGGCTAGGTCTGCGTTCACCATAAATAACACTTTTACACGTCTTTTTTTGTAAATTTAAACTAGATGAGGCCGGTGCTTCCTAACTGACTACCCTGAGAAGAAACACCGAAACAAACTCAGGGGTCCGTCTCTTTTAAAGTCCATATAATACACACATCAAAAGTGTCTAGGGATCAACATATATTTTTGCAATAACTTTTCTCCTGATTGATATTAATTAAAATTTTCTTTAAGGATTCATCAAATAAAGTGTTTTCGTTTGTCACAGTAACGATAAACCAAGTCACCTTTGCATTAATAAAGAAATTTGCCATTTTCCTAATAAAGGGATATTTGACATTTGAACCACTATCATTAAAGTTCGAAAAAAAGACTGAAATAACAGTTTTCTTTAAAATTTTATTGGGTAACTTAAACAATTAATAATCCGTGTTTCTACCGCGAACACTAACAACACAAGAACATCGGTTTGGCATACTCAAAATGAGTTCATCCAAATCACGCTGTGGAATGGCCGCCCATGTTCGTTGCAACAACAAAAAAAGGTCTTCTTGCGACTGGATACCCTCCATATTCGGCAGAGCTCTTCTCTGTAGCATATCCCATGCATGCTCAATCGGGTTCAAGTCTGGCGACTGAGCAGGCCAGAGCAGGACATTGATGTTAGCTGCGGCGAGAGTCTGTCTTGCAACTCTTGCGGTGTGCGGTCGTGCATTATCATGCATTAACTGAAATAAGGGACCGATTTGCACTTGTAGAGGAACGATGACGTCAGATACAATCGTCTCAGCATAAATTTGAGCGTTGAGCAACCTCAACGCTCAACCCTCTGATCCAAATCAACTCAGTTCTTCCGCCGATCCAAATACCCGCCCATACCATGATGGTTTCACCACTATAAGGATGGACTTCCTGGCAGGATTTTAATCGCTGTTGGCGTCCAGGGGTTCTCCAGTGTCGTATACGTCTTGTATCCGGTCTCATACCAAAACGAGAATCATCAGAAAAGCACACGAAACGCCATTGTTCTTCTGCCCAATTTCTGTGTTCAAGAGCCCATTGATATCGAATCCTACGATTGTGCATTGCTATAGGTGGTACCCGTAGCGGTCTTCGGGAATGAAGGTTCACTTCATGCAAGCGGTTTCTGACTGTTTGGTCGCTAATTAAGTTCCCTGAAGAGTGATGAAGCCTCACGGCTAACATCATGGCGGTTATTGTTGGAGCTCTTCGAGTTAAGATTTGAATGTATCGGTCTTGTCTCCGTGTGGTGCAGCGATACCGTCCTCCATGGCGCTCAGCCACGGTACCAGTGCTTCGGTAACGTGTCCAAAGTCGACTGATAACACTCTGACTTGTATTCAGAGCTAAAGCCACAGTACGTTGCCGGGAACCAGCTTCTATCATTCCCACGGCTCTGAGCATTTCTTCCCTGCTTAAATGACGTCGCCGCTCCTTAATAACGTTGGTTTTAATCAGTAGTAGGGAAACAGTAGCACTAATAATGTCTTCAATGCGTTGTATGTTTTTATAGGGAAAATATTGACAGCTGATTTTCATCTTTTACTCGAATTTGATTAACAGTTCCTGTTTCAAATTATGAAATGCACCAAAAAGGATCTATATAAATTTATAAAATCATAAATTTATTACAAAGCCACATCTCAATCTCAAGAAATCCGCATAAAAATGCTTGATCCCTAGACACTTTTGATGTGTGTATATACATCCATGCATAATATACTGGTTAAAAATATATGGGAATCTTGTAGGTTACCGACTGAGACGATCTTTTGAGGAAAGATGCTCACAGATTTGAGTGAGCCTGTCCAAGTCCATACAGTGCAAGCATTTGTCAGATAACGTGTAGCTCAACTTAAAATAAGGAGCTTAACGATTTGACGAACAATACCAAGTTAAGGACGTTTGGGTAGGCCGTAAAAAGCACTCAAACTGCCAGAAAATCATGTTTAACTCGAATAAAACAACTTACATAGTTCACATATTCACAATAGCTTATGAGGATTATGTAGATTGGTCTGAAATTCTTAATTATTATTATGGATCTAACAGCCTATTAATATTCCCCATTGTAATCAGTCGAACTATCTATATTTAATAAAGATAGACCCTAAAGCGATCGTGATTAATTGAGCAAAGTTAGTTATATCGAGTCAACAAACTTCAGAGAAATAGTTGGAATAGAGAAAATAATATTAAAACTTGTTAAGAGATTAATTACAGCGTAGACGAGATATTGTAACTTAGTCCTAGTTATTCTTTTGATGTAGCAATTAGAAATGTCTGAAGAGAAAAACACGAAGGGAAAGTGAATGAAACTATGTGAAGTTTTACATCTGTCTTTGATTACTAAGATCAACCTTGAATTGGTTTAAGACTGAGATATTTCTTTTTGTTGCTAATAGAGGTGCGTGATACCATCGTCTTGCCTGATACTAAGTAACTCCATTTTTACTTCATTTTGATTTCAACATATTCAAGTTCAAAATCAAACTGAGAACATTTCGATACCGGAAATTTCAATTGTCGTAAAGGACAAAACACGAGTTTTCAGTAGAGCCAAAAAACAAAAATAAAATGTTTTTTCTTGAATAATTTTCAAATAAAGTACTAGGTATTTATGATGTCAAAAGAAACCCTAACTATTTTTTCGTGTTCTATCCATATAAATTATCAAAATAAACCAAACTTAATTATTGACGAAAATGAGAGTCCTTTACAGCCCAAAAAAATGTAAATGCAGTACTTTACAACCACGAAAAATTGGTTATGATAAAGTCAGGTATGTCGTAAAGGACTAAACTTGATCATCAATGGGTAGTACAAGTCAATTAAATCAGACACTAAGGGGGTAAAAGGAACAAAAAGCCTAAAGTTCTAAATAGAAATTCCACTACAATAGGTAGTAAAACCAAGTGAAAAAAAGTATTTTTATTATGTTTTATTTATTATTTAAATATTTGTAAAAAAAGTATCAAAAATGTTATTCTAATAGGAATTCAAAATTTAAACACAATGTTATGCGACTTTTTTAAATTTAAATCGCCAGTAATCGTTTCAATGCTGAAAAACAACTCAAGTTTTAGAATAATCAGCTAATAGACTAATCTTCTAACTAGTTTTTTTTTCACAATTAATGCAACTCAAACAACAGAACGTACTTAAACATAATAATAAAGTTAAAATAACCAAAATTATAACAAATTTTGCCCACCAGAGCTCAAAACTCAAACAATTGACATTCTAAAGTATTAATTAAATGACAAGAAAATTCAGTCTTTTAAAATTATAGTAATGAAACTTAGGCCTAACTTTTTGATCCGTAGTTAACTCAACCAATGGTTAAATATTTTAACCAATGTTTGCAAACGGTAAAATACCATGTTTCTTCATTTGTTAGTCTCACAAATGGTCAAATAAGTTGGATAGTTAATTATTAGACCATTAAATTTGTAAGACTAACAATTGAGGACAGGGATTAGGGATACAATTAGAGAAATTTTACCATTGGTTGAGTTATCAAAAAACTGGGCCTTAAACAGTAAAATCTTAGAGATAATTTGTGTCGATATCGTCTTCTTCGTCAGTTTCAGGAAGACTGACTTTAACAGTCCCTAAGGACGGTAGATCTAAATACTCCTTATGAAATCGGTTTGGTATAGTTCCGTTAGTACACAAACGCTTTAAATCGTTATACTTGGCGACCGGTATAGGATTAGGTTTGTAATAAAGCGTTGATAAACCAATATTAGAAGTATCATCTTCTACTTTGTCGGCACCTATTAAATCTTGGATTTGTTTTCTTATTTTTTCCCCTTTGCCTTTTCCATTTGATCCTCTTCCTTTATATTCATCATATAATGTTACTACTTGAGCGTCTTTGTTTTCTATCATTGAATATTTTCCTTCCATACTTTTAGCGTTTTCTTTTTTCTTGAATGTGACAATGCGCATTGCTTTTAGCTGTATTTGTCGTTGAGAAATATTGGTAAATTTTTCAGACATCAAGCTGTCCCCATTGAGAAAATCGGAGTACTCCAAAACATTAATTTTGTATGGTTCAGGACGTTTTCTTGCAGTTTTATTTTTTTATTGATAATAGGCTCGCGTTTGACCACCATCTCACCTGATGGTAAGTGACGATGTGGTCGAAGATGGAGCACGCTCGCCTAGAAGTAATCTATTCATTCTTGACTTAAAGACTCCCAGGTTATAGCGATCAGGAAACACAGACTCCGGCAGGGAATTCCACTCCTTAGCCGTACGCACAATGAAAGTATTCCCAAAACGTTTTGTGCGTATGGGTGGGATGTCCACCATGTAACGATGGCGCTTTGCCGTTTGTCTTGTAGTCCGATGATGGAACGGGCTTGGCGGAATTAGATTGTGTAATTCCATCGCACACTCCCCGAAATGTAACGGATAGAAAACCGATAGACTTGCAACTCGTCGTCGATGTTCAAGGCTCTGGAGCTTGTAGTTTCTATGTACGTTGGTCATAGACTCGGACTCCAAACAATAATTCATCTAACCTCGCGTTCAATGATTGCATGCATTGAATCGACGGGCATATAAGTATGCCCAGGTAGTAAATAATTGATTTGTACTACTTCAACGTTTTTGGAATTCTGTACAAAGTAGTGTAGGGCTGTGAGAACTATCTTATTTTTGTTCTGCCCAGGGCAAGAGCCGCAATAAAGTAAAACGGCGTATTTCTTAGAGTAATATAAGAACATACTCTCTCCTTGAGGAGTATTAAGCACTTTTTGCAGGTCAAAGATAACTGTGAGCATATCGTTGAAAGTTAATTTCTGATGAATTTCAAATCTTTGGTAGCTAGCCTTTTTTTCCTCGAGATGAACAGCCATATCCTTGATTTCTTTTTCTGATAATAATTTTGAATTTTCAGCTTTTGTACATGTGGCACATTTGTCTTTTTTTGGTGTATGAAATCGAATATTGTAATTATCGTTAAATATTTTAAGAAGAACTTTTTCACTCAAGTGTAATTTAGAATCTTTTTGGCAGTGTTTGAGATAAATTCGGAATAAATTTGTATCATTTTTAAATTCCTGAGGTAAATACAGATATGAACTCTTTTTATGACAATAATAGGAAGGGACGGCTGGAAGGCTTTCGATAAAAGCTTTTGCGTATGCTTTATCTTCATCACTATACTTCTGTGCATGTTCTCCTTTCTATGCTTGCCATATTTTCGTGTGCATTTTTTACTGTATATAAAATAAACTTTTGGGTAATATCTAATTTGTTGATCAAAAACTTTTGACATACTGGTCTAGATCCTTCACCTTCGTTTATAATGTAATCAAGTCAACCTGTCGCACACTTCTTTGCGCCGTTGGCGATAAGAACGAAACAAAAACTTTAATTGTGTTTTTGTTAAAATTAGGGTCGTAAAGGACAATAAATAAAACAAACGTCCTTTACGCCCTAATTACGTAAGTTAAAACAAAGCATAGATTTGGTCGTAAGGGTTTCAATTATCAAATAACATGTTTACGACCTTTTGATTTGTTATAATAATTATTATTTATAATGTCGTATAAAAAGTTTAATGCAAAAATGAGGATTACGACCTCTTAAATAATTAAAACATGACTTTACGCTCCCTATTGAAAAATATTTTTACGATACATCCCAAATAGTAGAAAAAATCGCGCTAGAGATGTTGGAAAGCCAGGTCGTAAGGGGCTTTTTTTTTAAAATAGAATTTTTTAAAAACCACCAATCGATAGAGCTTGCGACGCTGATTCCAAATATATATATAACTCATTTTCGGCAAAATGTCCTTTACGACAATTGAAATTTCCGGTATCGATTTTATTTCGCAAAGGCCTCAAGGGCACTTATAAAACGTCAGAAGTTAGTGCACGGTTCGAAATTGATCGTTTTCTATGGATTTTTTTTTTTTTGGTTTCTATGGATAACCGGAAAGAAACTCCACAAACAAAAAAGACGCATTCATGAATAATCAATGGAAATAGTACCGCAAACATTATGATGTTCATAATTTACTCTCTAAAGATAATCATAGAATATAATATGTCGTTTAATGAACATCGTTTAGGCAGCACGCCGTTTCCAAACCATGTCTTGTAAGTGTATTATACAATTTGCATGCTTTAAATATCTTGTAAGGGTAACGATGGAATTATTCTGGTAGATGTGTGAGAATATGGGGTAAAGTATAAAATATTTGGTTGAAACAAAAGTTCATTTTGAGGGGTCACATTTATTTTGTAGTTAGAAGTGTTAAGACAATTTTAATTGTGACTTCTAGTAATAATGGCATAATAGTATAAATCAGCTTATGGAACCTTGAAAGTTCATATGTACACTTTCAACCGAAGATCTGAAATTAGCAAGTAGTTAGTAGATTTTTTACTTTCGGGTATAAAATCGTCAATCATCCTCTGGGTGGTATTTATCATTAACATGTCTTCTTGTATCCAACAATGGTGTTTCTTCAATATCAAAGTCTTACGCCCAATACAAAACCTATCCTTTACTTAGTCTGTGTAGAATATATTGAGTTATATTTGTGTTCTAAATTGCACTTTAAATGCAATAAGACAGCTTACTCCGACTCTGACTCATTTTGATAGTGTTCGGTCAATCAGTTCTTATATCAATTGCACACCAGAAAATTAAAACTGCTTAATGTTTGAAACAAGCGATTTGCAGCTGAGACATGTCAAGTACTCTGAGGATCAACAAGTAAAATGAGCTCCGATTACAGAAACGCAATCATAACATTTCAACTTTTCAACACAACATTTAGTTTACAAGACACTAACTTAACTTAATAAGTAGGTACTTGTACTAACAACAAAGCTGACACTACTACTAATTGAATATCTTAGGTCTCTTTAGGTTTAAACTAAAACATAGTAATAGGATAGAACTACCAAACTAAAATGATGCTAACATAATGGGTTGCCGGGACGTTGAACGCCAAAGAACGGGGTGGGTTTTTAGTCAGTAGGTAGAAGTCTGACACTCCCTTCCACTTCACCCAAAGTGGAAGGAGTCTTTTGATGATTTCCCCCGAAAAAAGGGTTGAAATGATTGCACTTTATTACGACTCGAACACATGAATCTAAAATATACATGTAATTAAATAATGTGTTTCGAATTATTATGATAAGTAAATTATTAAGTTTTTTTTATATATAATTGAAGACCTGATCCGACTCAATGATTACCTTCTTAACTTTCAAAGCATTTACGGCATTATATCAACATACATAGTTTCAGACGCTCAATGCGAACATTCTCAAGCAACATTGATGAAGCTCACATTCTAAAGCACATTATTGGAAAAAGATTTGGCTCCATAAAACCTCACGCTCTCTTGCATTAAGATGACTTATGTTAGAAAAACTGCTGATACTTGAAATTGTATAGACAGAAGCTGAGAATTTCAAGAAGAAAATCTACCAAACCTCCTTTTTCCTTGCAACCTTGAAATTTAAACTTATGTTTAAATTCTTCTATAAACTTGTAATGTCCTTGATATCGCACGCGCATGCGAAACGTATTATTTTAAGGGTTCCGTACCCTCAAAAGGGAAAAACACGGAAAACTTATATGATCACTGTCGTTCGTCAGTATGTCAAGACCCTTTATTTCGGGAACGCATCAAGATAAATACTTGAAATTAAAACCATATAGGTACTCAAGTCCTTGAAAGCTGTGTAAAAATCAAACTTCCAAAAATTACTTTTAAAAGAAATGCGCACAATGCACGCTCTAAAGGGAATCAAAACTACTAGGGCACTAAAAGTAACATTTTATATACCTATTCAGACGACTATAAATTGGCAAACAGCTGAATGTCATATTTTATAAATAAAATGTAGACATAACTTATCACACAATTTTTATTTATTTATTAGGGATAAAAAACAGTTACCTACATGTTATGATATTACATTAATGTTCTTAAGATATATAGGTAAACACATAATACACACTATTTTCCACGCATTAATCAATAGTATATTAAATGGAATACGATAACGGATTAATAAAATTTAACTATTTGTTTTAAACATTTTTATTAGAATTTAGATGCTAATGCACTGATAGCGAGTATCTTAATTTTTTTATTGCAAAGAGAGAAAATATTGATGTCTATGAAGTGTGCGTTATAGGTTTCCACAAGACGACGTAGAGGCACTCGTGCCCCGGCGAAAATTAAATACCATATTTCAGCTGTGATCGTACTACACATTTGTATAATATCAGAAAAGTCTTTAGAAAATCTCATGACGAAACCATACATTTGAAAGGCCTTATTTACGATGGTATCAATGTGCATGTTGAAGTGTAAACAAGAGTCCATAATACTACATTTAAACGGTGGTTATCGAAACAGTAATTAAAATGATTTTTATTCTTATTACCCGACTGCAAAGGAAGGGTTATGTTTTTCGCGCGTATCTTGTATGTATGTATGTATGAGACTATAATCTCCCAGATATTTCGTGGGAGTGTCAAGATGATGGCCCAGGGAAACCTACTGGCATGACTTGCACTGGATCGTCCCCCATATGTTCGCAGTTGCAACAGCTTATGTCAACACTTGATGCCTATCAATATAATGTCATACCAAATAGTAACGGTAAAATCTTGGACCTGTATATAAGTAATACTTTTAGCGCTGTAAGTCCCCTGTCAGACCCTTTATTACCAATAGATCCCTACCATCCTCCATTTGCTGCGATATCATCTATATATATATCCACGCATAACCTGGAAAGGAAACCTTTGAAGAAACCTAACTTTCGTAAAGCTAAGTACGATATCATTAATAAGTGTATTGATGAAGTTGATTGGTCAAATTTGCTTGACCCTCTCCCAGCTGAGGAAGCTGTGAAAACTTTTTATGAGATGTTACATGACATAATTACGCCTAATATCCCTCAGGTTAGATCTCGGGCACCTGATTTTCCTATTTGGTTTTCTCCCCATATTATTAAGATCTTCAAAAAGAAACAGCGCTTTTGGATAAAATGGAAAAAATTTATGAATATCAAAGATTATAACCTGTATTCAGAATATCGTTCAAAGTTTAAAGAGGCATGTAAGAGGTGTTATGCTACTTATATGAAAACTGTGGAGGATAATATTATTTGTAATATAAAATATTTTTGGACTTATATATCAAATCGCAAAAACAAATCAGGTTTGCCCTCTACGATGCAATACCAAAATCTAAAGTCAAGTGCTCCGGAAGAGATTTGCAACATGTTTTCAGATTTCTTTTTATCGGTTTTTGAACCCAAATCTCCCTCTCTGTCATCGTGGACCCCGCCAACACACTGTGACCCGAAGGCCGATTTTGTTGGTGACCTACATATTGAGGAATCTAAAATACTCTCAGAGTTGAAACAACTCGATCCTTCGAAGGGAGCTGGCCCAGATGGCTATCCTGCCATCTTTTTTAAGCCCACTGCTGGTAGTATCTATAAACCATTATATATAATTTACAACAAGTGTCTGAGCGAGGGTGTATTTCCTGAAATATGGAAAATTGCTAACATTACGCCTGTGCACAAAGGTGGCTCTAAACATGATGTTGAACAATATCGACCCATCTCCATTTTGTCGACCTTGTCAAAGGTTTTTGAAAGACTTGTGCATAATGAAGTTTACCCTATATTGCATAACCTTATCATCCCTGAACAGCATGGCTTTGTTAAACAGAGATCGACTCTATCAAATCTATTGATTTTCACAAACTTTCTTTTTGAAAATCTTGACACGCGCCTGCAGGTTGATGCAGTTTACACTGATTTCAAGAAGGCCTTTGACAAGGTAGATCACGAAATTTTACTTAGTAAAATTGCATTTAATGGCATTCGGGGAAATTTGCTTCGCTGGTTCTCTTCTTATATTGAGAATAGAGCTCAGAGGGTTGTCGTTAATGGATACCAGAGTCGTTCTGTGGTGATAACATCCGGTGTTCCACAGGGTTCCATCCTGGGACCGCTTTTATTTATTCTTTATATAAATGACATTAAGAAATGCTTCAAAAACACAAAGTTTCTCATGTATGCTGATGATCTAAAAGTTTTTAAGACTATCAAAACCATCGAGGATTGTCTAAAATTTCAAGAGGATCTTAAAAGACTCTCAGCATTCTGTCACGACAACAAACTACAACTTAGCATCTCTAAATGTCATTGTATAAATTTTACAAGAAATAAATCTGTCATTGGTACTGAGTACAGGTTGGATGGTATAGTATTGAGTAACACCTCAATCGTACGGGATCTTGGTGTGATCTTTGATAATAAAATTTCTCTTAATCAACATGTTGAAAAAATTGTCAATAACTCATTCAAAATGTATGGTTTTGTAATGAGAGCATCCACCGAGTTCAAACGTATTTCCACCTACCTGTATTTATATAAAACGTTAATACGTTCACAGGTTGAATATGCGGTGCCAATTTGGAATCCTTTTTATCAAAAATATGTAGATGAGATCGAGAACGTCCAGCGGAAGTTCCTTCGTGCCATGCACTATAGATGCCACAAAGCATATTTGTCATACCCTCAACTGTTATATAAGTACAACATGGTGTCATTAGAATCTAGACGTAAGCTACTAGAGGCCAATACTCTGTACAGTATCATTCATAATAACTTTGACTCAATCGAACTCACAAGTAAATTATGTTATAGTGTCCCTCGCACAGTTAACAAATGCAGCGTCCGTGCCGGGACATTGTTTACTGTAAATTCTTGTCGCACCAACTCTGGTTTGCGTTGTCCTACTCGTCGTATGGTCGAGACCTACAATAACTATTTTATAGATATTGATATTTTTATGTTTTCTAAATCTAAATTTAAATCTCACGTACTAACTGTTTTAGCTGCGCAATGTATCACTTGATATTGTAATGATGTTTGGTACATATTATTGTAAATTCATATTTTAATCCTATCTGATTTATGAATGTGTAATATTAATAATAATTTGAGTCCTCTTCTTAAACTTAGATTAGTTTGTTATCAATTTTTATTCTATTTTTGTTTTAATGATTTATTTTGTATTCTACCTTTTGTTTTTAATAATTTTAATTTATAATGTTTGAATTTTAATGTTATAATATTAATGAATATTTGAATTGCTTATCTAGCGGCATATATTGTTTATATTATATTGATAATACGCGGATAATGCAGTGGGCTGCAATATTGTTTACACACTGAATGATTTATTCTTATGATTTTACTTTATATTGTAGCTGTTAATTGTCCCTTAAATAAATAAATAAAATAAATAAATAAATAAATGTATGTTTGTAATATTCTTAATTACCTCATATCTCCAGAATCGCTGAACGGATTCACATAATTGAGGTATTGTTAGATTTGCCTTAGCAGCCCAAGTGTTCTTAGATAGGTGACATTTAAAAAAATCCAACATGGCGGCTGTGCAGTCATTATACATAATGAAAAAAAAAAATTTGTTTCGAATACTGCAATAAGGGTATCAAATTAAAGGGCTAAACACAAGGATTTCAAAAAGGTGTATCATATTTATCATTAGTGTAATACTAGCAAAAATAATACAAAGAGAAAGTTTAAAAATATGGACTTAGCTCTTTCACCGTCTGAATCCGGTGGGGTGCCATATTACTACTTATATCATGTACACCTAAAATGTACCACGGCTCCTTTACAATCTTATTAATTGTATTAGTATAATGGCGTGCTTACTTTATGATATCTAATATCAATAGTATCTAAAATCTTGCTACAGTTATGTCAGTAAGGAACAAACGGACTGACATATACACTACTGTAAATAATGCTCCATTGCAGTCTTTTGGCTGCGAAACCACATAAAAACAGATGATTGGATTAAGTACGTTAGGAATATATATTCAATCAGGAATTCGAATCGACTATGAAAAATCTTGGTACATGCTAACATGCCTTCAATATTGGCTTCACGACTTAGAGTATGGCAATGTGCTGTACTGTGTTTATATATTATAGAGCGTCAGTGTGCTCGTTCTACCTATGATGCACCATTTGGTTGGACCTATGGCAGACCGTTTAATTTTTAAAAGAGGTTCCGTAAATTCAATCAGGAAAGCAAAGGAATACTAGAAAAATAAAGAATAATAATTATAAGATGTTTTGTGTGTCACTCCAAAATGGCTGAACTAATCTGAACAAAAAAAATTACAGAGATAAATTATAGTCAGTTGTACCTCAAAAGCTTTTTATCCCTGGAAAATATTTGATTCCCGTGGAATAGATTTATCAAAAATTCAACGCTCATTAAATCGCGATCATCTTGTAATGAATATCTTTAGTAAATCATTATCAATTAGAAAATATTCCTTAGGCCAAGGTCAGGATTTATTCGCATAATCGTAAATCTCACTCTCAAAGTAAGTCGTTATCATTCAAGAAAATATCTGACAACAGGAGCTATAATTACACAATTGGAGAAGACTTGAGACTTGATTTGTAGAAAAATAATTAACAAATTATATCGAATCATTTACTCGAAACATTTTCGAGCTTCTTCAAGTCCCTAACGACCTGTCAACCGTTGTGAAAGTACCAGAATAAGTCCATGAGGCTATATAGCGTCTCATTGAAACGCAAATTGGATTCAACGGCGGAGCAAGTGTCCCTTTTCGTGAGATTTGCATAAGAAACTCGTGTCGTCGACGTCATCGGCTCAGTTTCATCAATACCAACCCAAAGACTGCGTTTCTCAAGTGATACGCCTACTGCCATGATAGTATGAACTATGGGAATTTGTAATGTGCTGCGACGTTGGAACGATTTCGGATGGTAGGTACTTGTCGGAAGTCTTTGGTTTCTAGTTGTGGTTAGTGAGATGTCTCTAAAAAAGACGACGAAATTGTTGCAGAATGATGATTATGTATCATGATATTTTAAATTATTTATACAAGCTATATGGATTAGCCTTATAGGAAACAAGCAGGTACCTGGTTAAATTGCGAGATTAATCTCTCTCTGCCAGTGATTCCAGAATAACGTCATTAAATATATATGTATATATATATATATATATATATTATTAAAATATATAATATTTTGTTCATTTAAAAATAAATGAACCAAACTAAAAATATTATCAAAGAATTCGTCCTCGATGCTGTCGACTGATAACGTGTATTGGCAAAGCTCTTAGGAATTAAATTATCTCAATTGTTATTCTTTTCTAACTTAATTTCATTGTATTTCTTTTTTCGTAAACTTATCGCAAAAGTACATTTGCAAAGGCTTTCAAGTCTTTCAAAGTTCTTCTTTCATTCATTGTTAGAACCGACCTAAATTCCGCTTCAGTGTGGCTTTTTATAACGAAATTACGTTTCATCAAATTGGTAAAGAAGTTTTTTTGAAGTTTTTGGAGTACTAAAGTAAACCAAGGAACCCTTTTAGACTTTTCATGTGATGTAGCAAAGCTTCATTAATTTAAAACTGAAAATTATTATTTTTTTCTTAAGGAATTCAAGAAATTTTAAATTACCTGTGTAGGAGGTCCTATACAGGCAATTTAAAATTTCTTGAAATGTGGAACCCCTAAATTATGCGTGGCCTGCCAAACATTGGCCAGTTTAAAAAAATAAACATTGAGATCCGCTGAGCAAAACGTAGATACAGGCTTATCGAGGCATTTGTGAGAACATTTGATTTGGGTTTTAGTTTGAAAGAAAAATGTGCGCACATGTACTTTTGAAATTCCAGCCAGAGTTTACCATCAATGTAAATGGTAAATCTTAACACTCTATTTCGTAAGAGATTGATAAATACGAGTATAAGACGATTGGGGATTTTTACTGTGTACTTGTATGTGCAATTGAGATCAAGGAATTGCAATGGATGCAATTACTCCCCCCTGATCATTGACTAAGCAGATAAGCAGACTTAAACTTCGACAAAAATGCAATATGAAAAGAACTAGCAATGTGAGTAAAATACACATTACTAACAACCTTGTTAAGGCTCCAATTAAACTAAATATGGTTATATCTATTTTTTCTGGATGGGAATATCATCAAATCCCGCTGTGGGTGGAGCGGCAGGGAGTGTCAGACTTCTACTGACTAAAAACCCACCCAGCTCCTTCAGTTGCCCTTGCGTTCCAGGGCCGCGGTATCTCGTAAGAACGTTTCCGCAACCCCGGCAGAAAGATGCTTGTGTTTGGAGTGGGTTCACGGCAATAGTGTTATGGGTAGTGTTCGAACCCGCAATCTCTCGATCACATGTCTACCTTAGCCATTAGGCTTTTCACGCTATACTAAGTCTAATCTAGTTTAAATTTAAATTGAAAACAAAAACTACGTGTAAAAATTTTATTTATAAGTAATTTGTAAAATAAATATAATTTAGTACATATAACTAAATGACTTATTATTATTATATTTCCAATGACTCTTACTATGTAATATTTACACTACGGATTTCTATCTCAGCTGTATTCAAAACGAATTGTTTCTCAGAAAGTCATCGAGTTTCATTGTCTTGGTGCTTTTCTGTAGGCGCTATGGTGTATTATGAAAGGTATAACAAAATATTTTTTTTTTAAGTTAAAATAAACGTGTGGCACCTTTATGCTGTTATGTCAAATTTGGCATCTATGTATAGACCGAAATACACCATAGCAATTTATTTCGATTTTTCCTAATGATATTTACAAAGATATCATAACACACATGGTATTTTATGTAGGTATACAATATTTTTTCTTAAATAACTAGGTTTTGAATAAAAGGAATTTCATATCAATAACACAGTGATCATTTCGCAAAAAAATTGCTTCCATTTAATACATCAATGTCACCAAAATCCTACTAGAAAAACATATTATTTTGATAGAATCACTAAATCTTTTCTCCTGTAAAATTTTGATTTATCGATTACCGAGTTATTGCTTGGGAGGATCGATATATTATTTTGAAGTATATCATTAAATAAATATAAGCTAACTATAACGTTCCCAATGCTGAGACGTAAGCCTCTTCTCTGTGAGAGTCTGTGGCCGTAATGCGTCACGTGGGCCCGAAGTGGGTTCCTTTTTTTTTCTCGCTGAGAAATGACAATTACGCACTTCCGCTCGCTGGGGGGGGCGAGACGGGGAGTGTGGGACTCCCTGTCGCATGACGGCGACAGTATACCCACTAAAACTCAGCGGTGTGCCCTCCGGCGCCTTGTTGGGAGGGCCATGGGAGACGTTCTGCGTCCACGGCCCTCTGGCGCGTGCCCGCCTAG
This sequence comes from Tholera decimalis, assembly GCA_943138885.2. Taxonomy (NCBI): domain Eukaryota; kingdom Metazoa; phylum Arthropoda; class Insecta; order Lepidoptera; family Noctuidae; genus Tholera; species Tholera decimalis. The sequence goes on from OW964572.2 coordinate 13,308,395, forward strand.
ATAGCGGGCCCTACGTGCTCCCCGGGCTGGAGGCGACGGAAATGGCCGGGAACACCTGGCCGCTCCCATCCGGCGCTGGTGAATGCGTGTGCGATGCAGGCAGGGGTGCCCCCGCACCCGTTGCCTGCTGGCCTCCACCAGGGAGGAGTCGGAGGTGCTCGTCATACTGACGTCTTCTCCGACCCCTCCTCCGCCTGCGGAGCACTGGCGCGAGAGGGTCATCATCACGCGCGCGCTCCGCCGGGGTTCATCCTGCCCATCCACAACCTTGGCCAGCATTAGTTAACCTTGAATCGAACCGACCCGTGAAGCTGTTATTATTTATCCACGAACTCCTTTGGGCCGAGTGTGGGTTGGTGGAATGAATAACAAGGAAATCAAAATATTTATTTTTAAGATTATAAGTATGAATAATAATAATAACGAGAACCTCGTGGAAGCTGAGAAAGATAAGCAAATCAAGTATCTTGACTTGGCACCCGAGATTGTCGACATGTGGGATGTGAACTCGGCATTACTCGGCAATCATTGTACCGATAGTCATCTCAGCCAATGGCTTAATAGCCAAGAGCCTCGACCAACACCTCAGGAGGCTCTCGTTAGACGGTTGGAGAAAGCGGTACTCCTGGACACGACGCGTATCGTCATGAGGTTCCTCTCTATGGAGCCCTGACCGTCGGTAGCTTGGACCCTGTTCCCGATACCGGTGGGCTACTATTTTTTATATTGTTAAAGGTTTTTTTATAGAATATTTAAAAATGTAATTTATAAGTATGTATTGGAAATAAAGGAAATAATAATAATAATAAATGCCTTTATTTTACTCACCACAATATCTTTAAATTACATGTGTAGTAATACAATAATGGGTATCATACGTATATTGTGGGAGCCTGGTGCCTGAGCTAGGCCAAAAGCCTGTATTTCACGTCACCAGGTCTCCTCCCCGATTTACAAAGTCCTCGCGAATTTATGTAATACACTACAATATAATGAGCGTCTATAATGCGGATATGTGTGGTGCGATGTGTTGAAGGAGTAGGTATATGGTATGAATCATATATGACGTGTATGAAGGTGGGTGTACATGAAAGTATGTGTACGTGAAGGAAGTGTGTGTTTGGGGTTGAGTGTGGTTGAGGAAGTGGGTAGTTGAGTTTAAGCAAGTGTGTATAAGCGTGTTTTTTCTGGAGAGAAGAATAGATGAAGCAATGGGCAGAAGGAAAGTTATGGCTGAGAAATAAATTCACGAGATGTTTTCTAGGACTTGCTCAGTGCTATCATAGGATAACTGTTGCAGCCAACTAGCAAGCTTGGTTTTCAGATGTTTAGTGGGTAGGGTATATATGTCAATACGTCGATGGATTTTATTGTAAATGCGGGTACTAAGCACATTAAAGTGGCGGCTGGCGAAAGCGGTGCGACATGGGGCCGTACCACATACTGCGTGACCCTTGCGTTTCTTTAGAACTAGATCATCCAGGGGAAGTAAGGAGTGACGGCGCAGCACAGCACGTAGAATGAAAAGTTGTCGCACATTGAGGGCTTCTGATTCAAAGTAGAGCAAGGCGGTTGGGTAATCTCTGCGTTTAAACTGCATTATTTTTAGCATAGCCCTTTGAGCTCGTTCCACATGAATAAGGTAGGTTTTACAGGCTCCTCCCCACGCAGAAACACAGTAAGTAAGGACTGAGACACACAAACTCTGATAGACGAGGAACAATGTGTCGCGGTCAGCTGAATGTCTGAATACCTTGAAGATATATATGAGCTTCCTAATTCGGGTGCAGAGTGCTTCTATGTGAAGTCGCCAGCTAAGATGTTCATCTATAAGTACTCCAAGATATTTGGTGTTTGGCACAAGGGAGAGGGAGATGCAGTTACAATCGAAAGGGCTGTTGTTCGGGTAGTTGAAACAAGTATGGGCTTTGACGGTACTGGTATCCGTGGGAGGTGCAATTCTATGGGGAAGAGAAAAACAAACAACTTTAGTTTTTTCGATATTGAGAGTCAATAGGTTTGCCGATAGCCATGCCATCACTTTATGAAGTGCTTGCTCTGCTCTTAATTTAGCTTTATTAGAGTTTGTATCATAACTGAATGGTAATTTAAAGAAAGAAGAAAAATGTTCATTATGTTTTTATTTCATTTGCAATAATTTAATAATAACTTATATTACAAATACATAGTATAACGCAGTCCACGATCAATAATTTACAAAATATAATACTGTCAAACATCACAATATTATATAACTTAATTATCTTACGAAAATCAGCAGTGTGTGATGCAATACTAATATTCCTACTTGTCCCTTTCATTAGATTGGTATTTTTTATTTTATTTATTAAGGCTTCACAATTTAAACATACTAAAAAAAATACTTTCTTATAACGCCTGATTCGATGGCGAGTAACCAGAAGCAAAAAATTATTTTAATAAAGAGACTGATTTGCATGCATTGATTAAAAAACCAGAACCAAGCAGAAAAAGCTCATTATTTTGCTTTATGATCTAAAAATTCGTTATTGTACCAATATCTATAAAGGATTGATCACGTGACACTCAACAGCATGTTTTTTGACGTTTAGACATTCGCCAAACTGCCGTTGACAACTGTCACATTTCTAGAGCCCCAATAAAATAAAATAAACGTTTCAAAAAAAAAATTTTAGCATAAAATAGAACCGACTTATTTATAAAAACACTACAAAGGCAAAAATACCTTTAATTTCGGTGTCGGTGTCATTTGTTTTGTATTTTCTTTTTTTTTGACACCGCCTTCCGAAATTAAAGTTATTTTTGAATTTGTAGTGTTTCTATATAGAAATCGGTTCTATTTTTTGCAAAAAAAAAATTTTTCACGCTCTTTTGAGGGGGTCGGTTTGTAATTTATCTAGTCACAAAAGCCAAAATGTCAACTACTTATCACCTTTTACAAAATATTGCTTTTCCCGTTGCAGAGCCATTAATTTTTGAGGAGTTCTCCTGGTACATCACCATCAGTTCTACTTCACCATAAGCATTGTGACGAGCATAAAGTGCATAAAATCTATATTTAAGTAATCTAATCGCAATCCAGGAAATACTTATCATTGAGTAGTTTCGGTGGCCATCTGGGGTCTTCATCATCAGTTCCACTTCCTCAAATGGTGCTTTTCGAAAGCAACTGCACAAGGTACTATAAGAAATACCCAAAACGCTGTAGGTGTGCCTATAATATTTGAAGAGTTCCCTCAATTTCTCCATGATCCCATCATCAGATCCAAACATGACGACAATGAGACCAACAAGAGAGTATACCCTTTCAAACAAAAAAAGAATTTTCGAAATCGGTCCAGCCATCTGCGAGTAATGAGGTAACATACATAAAAAAAAGTTCAAGACGAATTGAGAACCTCCACCTTTTTTTTGAAGTCGGTTAAAAATAGAACTGAACAGTTTTTATAAGGAACTACCATCGTATTGACGTATCGTCGTATCATAATTCTATCGCGCCTAAGATTTAAATTTCACATATACAAAATATTATAAAATTAAGTACTTAACAACATAGTAACGATTACAACTATATAAAAAACTTAATTGTTCTGACTGCATTACTAACTAAAAATATAAATTCATAATAATAATAATTACCGAGCGATTAATTTAACCACTCTAATCAATATGGTAATCATTAATTTAATCTAAATTATGCAATATTTACAATATACTTGCTATTATCACATGGATAAAAATATCAAACGATTATTTTTATCGATATCCAACATTAAAACAAAACATTCTCACTCTTATTCATGTGATTTGTCTAAAATCGATGAATTGACATTTAGGAGTATGGTATCGGTATTTTTTGCTGTAAATATTTCGTAAAATATATTTATTTTAATTTAAAGGCAAGAGAAGCATTTGTACAACTAACCTTTGAGAGGCAATAGTTAATGAATTTATCTTAGATCAATAACTTATTTTCCTTACTTCCATCCTTCTGCACAATCTAGTAGTTAGGTAACACGATACTCCGTGGCAAAACTGGTGTCAGACTTTCTGGCTTCTGACTAACAAATTCAACTTCCGCCCAAATCAGTATAGTAAATCCTTTAAAATACTAATACTACCTAAATGCCTAATGTCTATGCCCTGTATTTTTATTACATCGTAGCATCTTTTATGTTGCTTTTCAAATATATTTTTCTTAGTTACTCAAACAATTTGAAGACTTTCCAGACAAAAAACAAATGTAATGTCTAGCCTTAAATTGTTTTCTCTAAATTTATTAGCACGTATGTTTTATTAAACACTCCGTCTATACTACTATAATTAAAATGCTTAGCAAATAATTTTGATAATTTTATGAAAAAGCACCATTCTTCGATAAGATTGACCTCGTCTTACATATTCTTACCTTAGCCAATTTGAAGTCAATCTCGCAATTACTTAATTGTTATATGAGCCTCCACTTTATTCAAAATCGTAGGCATTTATACGACTTCCATGCATCCATCTTTATATGTAGACATACCCATATTGACTGCAGTAAAAACACTTAAACTGCAGCCAAAACATCAAACTTTACCCTAAAATGGCACTTTAGTGCAATTAGAATAAGGCTCTAAATAGTCAACTAAGAAATCACAACCGTGTTCTACTTCTACTTAGTGAAGGCGTTGGTGATCGTCTAACATCATACACATCGAATAATCGACTACCCGTAGTTACAAAAACCGTTGGTTTCGGATCTAAAGTCTCATTAGGTGTTGTATCAGTAACCGTTTCTTCTGTCTTTTCTGAAGAGTCTTTTTCTTCTGCAGGAGGTGGCTTCTCGGTAGTGTAAAACCTTTTTGGTCCTGGCAGCATTCTGGCAAGTTTTGCTACCAAAGGATGGAGTAGTCGCTCGTCGAAAGCATCGCTTTTGTTACCCGTTATCAAGCCAATGATGTTACCCAGGGTCACGCAGATGATGGTACCAATGACTGCATACCACATGTAGGATATTGAGTAGAATTTGTGGAGTTCTGTCATTCTGTAATAGAAATATCTAATTTTAGGAACAATTATTTTTAAACTTGGTAAGGCAGCTATATAAGTAAGATGTGGGTGTTTCCTAACCGACTACTCTGTGAAGAATGTCCAAAATAAAATCAGGCTCTTATAAAGTTTACACAATTCATACTAGGTATCACCATATCAAAACCATGTAGACTTTTAAGACTAGCAACACACAGATTAGAGTTGACCTATCAACAACAAGATGGAACCAGCATAGATATGTCAGTGTTGGTGTACCTCAGCTTAGAATAGGGCTTCCAATCCCGCAGCCTGAATTCAATCTCGGTATTTGCGGGACTACGAATTTTCAATCCCGTGGGATCTCGGTATTTGCGGAATCTCGCATTTTGAAAATATTCACATTTATATAAGGCAAATAAAACAATGAATTAATCTACTAGCTCCACATTTATTTAAGTATTACCACTAGTATGAGATCAATCAAATTATACCGTTTATTTATCACAAAAAACAATGAATTAATCAACTAAGTCCACATTTATTTACGTATTACTATTAGTATGAGATCAATCAAATTACACCATTTTTCTGCACAAAAAAGAGTAACAAATACTGAATAAAAAACTTAACTGATATTTTAGGCTACATACTTAGGCTACCACTGACTGAAATTCAGCTATATTAGGCTACTTAAGCTGTGAAAAACGGCCGACATCAGCCTCCGCGTTGTTTGCAACACTGCCGGCCGCCAGTCACCGAGAGATCGCGCTTGCGAGAGGTCGCATGCATGCTTTTTTTCAGCCTCGCAAATACCGCGGATCCCGCTCCTGTAATCCCGCATCACGCAGGATTGGAAAATGATGCGGGATCCCGCAATACTGAGATCTCGGTATTCCGGGATTGGAAGCCCTAGCTTAGAACTTAAGGCGATCAAATATTCATCATAACGTACGATGAATGATTTATAAAGCCATTAACTTTCTAATTTTTAGCGTGAATTAAATAAAGAAGAGTTCTTAACAGTTTAAATTATTATATTCCATTAGATAAATTATCTTTAGCCATCGTTTCCTTTTAGAATCTAGGAATGTTCAAATTATAGTTTTCTCTAAGACATTCGCATTAAGTTTACAAAAACAATTAAAAATATATAGATACAAATTTATGGCGGGAATCGAACCCACAATACACAGCGCAGCAGCCAATGGCTTGTCGAAGTCTTATCTTGAACTACAAGGAACTGACAATGTACTATCGAATTTAAATAATTAATTATTGCTTACACAGGAGACATGGTGGGAGCAGGATGCGTTATGTTCATAGACTGCAGCAACGGTGCAAGATGTGTCAACGTTATATTGACTTCCACTGGCAGAGCTTGGTGATTCAGCGTTGGTAGAGTAGCGTTTGGACATTGCTGGAAAAATGTTTATTGTTCAGTCTTTGTGTTATATTTAAAGTAAGGCGTTTGAACCGATGCCCAAAGATATGTGAATATACTGGAACTGTAGTCAATTTTGTATCGTTTGGAATAGACGTTTTAAAAATGGTTATATAGTAGCAGAATTCATTAAAATCCACGAGTTGTTAAGGTTAGAAATCTAGCTAATATTGTCTCTGCTACTTATAGATTTGCAGCAACATACAGAAAGAAAGCTGCTTCAATACATTGCTATAATTAATGTGATCGTAATTCAATAACAATTTAATTAAATTGTTTTTGAATATCGATTTTATAATGTCGAGAACAATATTTGCGCAGTATTAGAACGTACGAGTATCTAATAGTAATCTAAGCTAAGAATGATGTGTATGTCTGTAAGAGACGTATTTACACAGTTCATATGCCACAAATGTTAAAAAAAAAAACAAAACTAACCTCTGTAGACATGGGCAACATAGCAACTCCTTTGTTCACATACAGAAGCCTGCCAGCAGCCATCCACGTAGTAACCACATGCGAGGCAATCATACCCCATAAGGCCCCTTTTCCATTGGCAACAGGACAGAGTGCAGCTAGGATAAACACTCCTAGTAATGCCCCTGATGTTGCTGAGGTGACCAGTAAAGAACCTTCAACCACACCTCCCACAATTCCCACGCAGAGCGAAAGGCACATTATGATGAGAGCTGAAATTGAAAATTAAGGTTAATTAATTTGGATACTACATTCACTTACGAATCGTAATGTGAGGATTTTGATTTCTGACACTTTGAATACTGCTGAATCTTGCTTAATAATGATTACTGAAAATCAGCGTCAGGGACTATTTTTCTGGTATTTTGCTGAACTGGGCCTATTTGGCGCAGCCGTGATCCGCATTAGTCGTGTCAGTATTAAGTTTTTGTTTTATACGTGTACTTCTTTATTATAGTATTAAGAGTAAGTTCAGCAAGATGCTTCCAGACACGAACAGGATTAGGAATATAACAGGATTTTGCTAAAATCAGGACGGTTTGGAACAAAATTGAAAATGATTTAAAATAATTTTTAACACTACCTAAATAATTAAAAGTTGATCTTCTAACCGAGTCCTCAACTTAGTTGTGAAAAATAAACTTTAGTTAAATTAAAGGTTTAATACGAATATAAACTGGACATTAGTCATCAAAATTTAGTAACCCTATCAAGCACTGGACCCTTGTTAAAAACTTATTGAATAATTTGGCTTCTTATATATCGTTATGGCTTTGCAATGCGTCATAGCTGTAGCATGTTTGATGGGAAGTAAATGACACATGACGTTGATGTAACCGACGTGAGACGAAACCATTTACAATTGAGTTTTTGTGATTACAAAAACCTATGTCGATTGTTTTAACAAGTGGGTTCTAAGATCACAATTATATAAAAAAAATGGTGCTTCGAATCTAACTAAATTACTTTAATTTTTTCCTAATATATGTTATTATTTAGTCACGAGCGGGACCCATCTAAATTAATTACTGTAAGAGCAAGAAAATGACAATGCATTTCATTCACTACCATTCAAAATACAGGTTCGAGGTTTGATAAAACAACTGTCAGTTAAGATGGTAGTGTAATCAATAATAAAAAGAAACTTACCATAAATAACTCCAATAATCTTGATAACAGTCAGCTGCTGTTTATCGCTGATACCTTTGAAAGCTGGGGCGAAGGATACAAAATCTTCCCATGTCACCGTAGATAGTGAGTTCACGTTTGATACCAGGAAACTGCAAGGAATAAATTTACAATTTTAGAAGTGGTGTGCTACAAAACCAGTATTAATAAAATTTGGGCTACAGACACAGCTTATACAAATTGGTAATTAAGCGTAACAGCGTATACAGCGTGGTGATTAGGTTATCACATTAATTGCCACCACATACTCTATATTAGGTATTTTATCATATACAACTAAAATAATTTAATAACAAACAATATTATTGCCGTGGGAACTATTTTGCATTTTAATATTTCACAAAATCATGTATTGCATAAACGTAACCAGCTGACCAATCACTCGACGCGAGCACGCTTCAAGTGATTGGTCAGCTGATTACGGCGCCAGCGCCGCGGCGTTGCCACTTTTACAGGTCAGTCAACTAATATTATAAAGGATTATTTATTTTTTACCAATAACGCCATTTATTTTGTTTGAAAAATGCATTTTCTTAATTTTAGTAAAATTATTTATTTTATTATTTTAACGGACTGATAACAACTTGTAATACCTGCTGTATAATTTAATGTGATAATATAATCGCCACCCTGTATAATAATCCTCTAAAACACGATATGTCAGTCTAGATTTCTTTAGTTTGTTCAAAGTCCCAGAGTTTTATTGCTTTTGCATAATTCATGACTTTAAGGAACTATAATACGCATATCTATGAACAAAATTAAAACTTCTTAAAGTTCCTCATGAAAATAAGAAAAATATTAACATTGTTTTAGTTGCATTACAACAAATGTTTAATTTTGTGATATTAATTTGTAACACTTTCTAAACATAAGTATTAAATTAAAAATAATTTTCATCACACTTGCACGTAAACAGTATCTAAACATACAGGTTAACTTGGCCGTAATGCCCCATATAAAACCAGCGGGCTTTCTTTTTGTCATGAAACCCAAGGTCGGTAAGTGTTTTTTTTTTAATTTATACATTTAATTTATACATACATATACATAATAAACAACACACGGGTCATGCAAGTTCAAGCAAGGAGTTTACACGCAATTGAAAAATTTTCTTAAAATGTTATCTAAACAGGAATGTCATTGCAATCTCGCTACATGTTACTTAAATACTAAACTAATGTTCTTAATAATCGATTTTAATACTTTTTTGTATCAAACCGTCGATTTTTTTTTCTTTTTTTTTCACTCCATCGTGCCCTTAACGTTTCTGAACGAAACATTTGTATAATCTGTGGTGTGGGCATAAAGCCCGCCATCCGCTTAAAAAAAAAGTTCACTTATTTCGTAAGTTACGTAATAATAGTTGTGCTGACTTATGTATTAAAGCTATAATTCATCATTATTTACCTTTTGTATTTGAAGACAAGTAAAAAAGTTATAAAAAATATCGTCGGCGTCGTCCGATGAGTGTGATTTAAATGCAACACCGCCAGATATTATCCATGACTATAAATGTTTAATAAATAAGTTTTTTCTGCCCTATAATTTTATTTATTTACTCGCAAACGTGATGAAAAACATTGTATGTTTCACAGGCGGTACGGGAATTACGAACCTCGACTCAGAAAGCCCTCAGTCTCCGACTTCGGGCTTCTACTAGAGCCTCGATCGTAATTCCTTACTTACCGCCCTTAATATACAATGAACTATTAAATTCAGTTCATATGATCACGATGCGACGATGAACAAAGAAAGAAAATATTTTTAAAACTCAACAGTAGATTTAAATGTAATACCAAGAGTTAATAAGAATTACAAAAACAATTAACAAAACACTTGCATACTTAGGTACTACTAACCTCAAAGCTCCATTGAACAGACTCCCCAAAAACAATCCAAGCATTCCAGGCAGAAAACTGAACTGATCTTGCACATAGAACGGTAAGACTTCATCTGGAGCAGTAATGTGTCCCGAAGCCAAGGGATCGCAGTACTTGTACATGGCATAGAGAGTCATGCCGACCACCCAGGAGAGACTGAACAGAACAGCTACTGCAGGAACGTTGGCTAGGAGAGTTCTCCTGACCCTGGCTTCACTGGACATGGAACAGTAGCGTTGGACGAAGGTCTGCTGGCAACCGTAGATGGACACTGACATAAAAAGCTGGCCAATAATGGCTGAGAGGGTGTCAACGCGGACAGTTGGGTCTGCAGCGATCCTGAAATTATAAAACGGTTTCTGTTAGAATGTTTCTGCGTTAAAACTAAGAGCAATTATCGTGAAAAATCTTTACGTATCTATGCATATTCAAGGGACAGTTTTAAAAGTATTGTATCACAAGGATTAAATCAATCTTTATAAAATTAAATGTTTAACTAATTTTTATATGAAATGGAACTCTTCAATAACGTCATAAGAATCAATTGTCAATGTCTACATTACGTGGGTTGGAACCCCTACATTACACTACTGCCATGAACCCACAAGATTTCTAGGAATGTTACTTATACCCACATTGCTTTTTTGATGTGAATTTTTTAACTAAAACAAAATTTTCATTATTCAGTTTGCTGAATAATTGAATGATGATAACTGAATTTACTTCTACATTACAAATGTGATGATTTCCATAATGCTGATGCATTGCTACTCTAAATGTGATTAGCCTTCCTTGTCTGTGTCTTCTTTAAAACTATACTGTTGTAGGTACTTACTGGAAAAATTTCATCCTTCCACCGTCAATATTGTCGTTGACTACTTTGTGCGGTCCACCCGCCATGATGGTTGCCTGAATGATGAAGGCACCGCTCACTATTATCATTGTTAGAGTTTGGATAACATCAGCCCTGAAAAAACAACGCATTTTATGATTAGACATTTTTAATTGACGTGCATCAGCGAAGGCTTGTTGTTTTTTATTCACGATTTAATTATATTCTTATTCTATCTCAATGTTTTATTTTTAGCTACAGAGTTTTTATAATACTTGGGTATTACTAGGATTTGCTTATTCAAAGCAAAACTAGAAGTAACTATTCACTAGGTATACTTATATATATTATTATATTTATACTCATTAGTATTAACAATGCCAGTCCTTTGCTTTTCTTAAAGATCATTTTAGATGTTTTTTTTATAATTTGGCAGTATGTTAGTAGTTTTAACTTCACTAGATGTTTCAGTAACTAAGCAAAAAAAACAAGGAAGCTAGACCATACCGTATCGTCTGATATAAATGACATCGTATGGGCGAATACTCCTTACTAGTACTATTAATTCGAAAGTAACTCTGTCTATCTGCCTGTCTGTTACACTCGTCACGTCGAAAACACTCACATGTTTTGATGAAAATTGATCACTGTACAAATTTTCATCAAAACATGTAAGTGGTTTTGCAGATTAGACGGTGGATACAAAATACTTTTTTAGCTGAAATAAAACAGGTGGGCGAAACCGCGGTAGCTAGTATCATATAATGAGCCGTTGACACAAAAAGAAAACAACGAGTATTAAACGTCACTGTTATGAGATATAATAATAGTTTACCTGATAGCTGCCGCCAATCCTCCAAGCAGATTGAACACGATCCCAACGATAGTCAACGCCGCAGCTGACGCCCAATGAGGCAAAGCCAGTACAGCGTGAAGAGCCACTGTAGGCGTGTAAACGGTTACTGACAAGTTGAGCACTTGACGCACGAGAAAGGTCGCTGCCGCCATACGACGCACCCAACGTGATCCGAAGCGCATCTGAAATTGATAATCACTGAATTTAGAACTATGTATATTGCATGCAGTTGTATCTGAAATCATATGAAAGGTCCCCACTCATTTCAGAAGCATTGGGTTATTAAAATAATAATTAAATTAATTATGCCGATATTCATCTCAGCCAATGGCATAATAGCCAAGAGACTCGACCAACATTTGAAGAGGCTCTCGTTGGGCTGCTGGATCAAATGCTTGATCCAGAAAGTAGTTCCTGGACACTGAGCATGGGCTAATTGTTTTCATTTTTTTTTATATTGAAAATAGGTTCTCGTTTGACCACTATCTCACTTAATGGTAAGTCATGATGTGGTCGAAGATGGAGCACGCTTACCTAAAAGTAACCTATTCACTCTTGACTTAAAGACTCCTAGGTTGTAGCTATCGGGAAACACAGACTCCGGCAGGGAATTCCACTCCTTAGCCGTACGCACAATGAAGGTATTCCCAAAACGTTTTGTGCGTATGGGTGGGATGTCCACCATGTAACGATAGCGCAACACACGACAAACGGGGAAGCGCCATCGTTACATGGTATCCCCATGTAACGATGGCGCTTCCCCGTTTGTCTCGTAGTCCGATGATGAACGAGCTTGGCGGAATTAGATTGTATAATTCCATCGCACACTCCCCGAAATGTAACCGATAGAACACCGATAGACTTGCACCTTATGTTTTAAATTTTTTTTTTTTAATTTTTAATTTTTTTACAAATAGATATACAATAGACGTACTCTTTACTGAACACCATAACAGAAAACAAATAAGGACTTAACAACTAAAAAAAGGTGATATAATGGGCGGTCCTATCGCGGTGTCTGGTGGTCATGCTAGCCGTGGATTTTGATATTGTTTGGATAATGGTGGGTATATGGACCCACGGATAAAAAACAGTTACAGTAATTAACACCTCTACTAGGTAATACAGCTCACCTGTAAATATTCATACACTGAGTTGGTATGTAGCCTGTAGTAAACCGGAACGAAGATCCAACACACTAGGGGAAACGCAATGATGATGCCGTATAGCGTCTCCCACATCGCAGACCCGTAGTAAACCAGCTCTGATGGAAAGCCTGGAATATATATATAACCTGTATAAGTTTACCAGCACAATTTAAAAAAATGTTATAGCTTGATAAATAGATAGAATATTATTTATTCTACATAAATAATTTAAACACACCCGCTACACAATATTGTTATCTAAGGTGACACAAGAATAGCTGCTGAAAAACTGGTTTACAATATGTATATTACGTTTAAAACTAGCGGTGGTTTCAAAAGGCTCATTATACAGCAGTTTCACAGTTTGGCACAGAATATGCCATCTGTCTTCGCCATTCTCATAGAAAGATGATCAGTCATTAAAGTCATTATTCAATGGAAATTTACAAATAGTGTCAATGGACAGTTTAAGTCTTCTGTCAAATGTATTTTCGAACTCAACGCAGAAGCTGAGGCAGAAATTTTCCCCGAGTCGATGGCGCATCGGGTTCCATATGTGCTTCAAACTGAAATCATCAGCAATGATGGAGGCTGAAAAGACCATTGCCTGCCGGGGTTGTGGGAATTTTCCAACAAGATATCGCGGCCCCGGAATGCAAGGGCAACTGAAGAAACAAGGTAAGTTTTTTGTCAGTAAGAGTCTGTCACTCAAATCAAATCTTGATTCTGTTGTTTTTTTGACGTGACAACGTCTTATAATTCGATGAAGCTGGCTGCACGCACGAAAATACATGACTCATGCGGCGTATTACCTCGTATTACCTCGCTCTGAGGCGTTCCATTTAAGGCAAATTAAAATTTTCTTTTGAAAAATGCAACCATTCCATCAATATTTTCTTATGACGTTGTCACGTTCAATTATCGTCAGTAAACCGACTTTACAGACAACCGATTTTTTTCTTTGATCATGACTTATAAATTATTCATAAAAAAATGTTTACCTAGAAATAGTATTTTTAGATGTCAACAAAATGCTATCAGCAGATTTGGCTTGTATCCAAATATGATTTGAAGTCAGTAAATGTACTCTTTGTGTATTGATGCCAAATAAAACAGACTGTATCTAATTGAAATTTACATGATTCTTTTACGTTTGTACGTATCAATACTACGAGCTTATGTTTTGGTAATTCATTGACACAGGTGGTTAATGACTTTGTTGTTGACAAAATTATCAACAATGTAATTGCCCTGCTATGCGAGACAGGATATATTTATTATTTTCCTGCTATTAATAATGTTTATTTTGCAAATATTAATATACTACAGACTGAAATAATTCGTAAAGGTTATTTTTTTCTAAGAGATAGGAACAAAAACGGCAACAATCGGTGGTTAAAATATCTTCATTGTAACACGCTTTTATTAGTTCGAGCTAACAAACTATGTAATAAAATCTAAGAATCTGAATGCACTTCGTTCAATTGTTGTATCATCTTGAAACTTGGCAATTAAATGACAATACAATATTATTGTACCATCAAATTGGTCTGATAATGGAATTGGAAGGTAGCTGTTGGAACCTTGGACTGCCTACTAGTAAACATATCGACTTTGGGCTCATTAGATCGTCTTAACATATTCAGTCGATTTCTCCTGCCGACCAGGACATGATTATTATGGTACAATTGAGCTGGTCTGATGATGGGACTGGAAGATGGCTGATAGTTTGTGCTCATTACATTCGTCTTATTAATATGTTCTGGTGCAGTCATTAAAAGCGTGTTTTTAGTTTTTTAAACTATTAATATTTATTTATGGTAGGTTCGTTTGACTTATATCTAAACTGATGGCAAGCGATGATGTGGTTGAAGATGGAGCACGCTTTAAGTAGATATCTTTTTTTTATTTTTATATTTAAGCTATTGAGCTTAACTGTATATACTACTAGTATACGGTCTTAATATTAATGTCTTTCAATAGTAGGAGTAGAGCAACTCGCTGTCCGACCATGGACCATGTCCGGGTCGACGGTGCGTTGTGTTCCACGCGCGCCTCAAAGAGCGTCAGCAACATGACGAGGCCCCCCCTGCCGGGGTCGTGGGACTTATCCCATTACCGTGACCCCGGTACGTAAAGGGTTATTGAAGGAACACCGTGGATTTTAGTCAGTAAAAGTCTGACAGTCCCTCCCACCCTGCCCGGGGTGGGAGGACTTATTTGATAACTTTACCACGTTAAAAAAAAAGGGTTAAGGAGTGGAATTCCTTACAGGAGTCTGTCTTTCCTGATAACAATAATGCCTAAACTGCAGATCAAATCTAAGACTCGCTCATTCAATTGTACTTCTTTGACAGTCATTACGAGTAGCTCTAGAATTTCACACTTCTTACCAAGGGGTATCATGGTACTCATCTACTGGCTTGTAGAAGTCCAATAGACGGTCGCACCATGTAAAGTACTGTTTTGTACTCCATGTAAAGCCGACCCCAACACAAAAGGCTAGGCAAATGATGATGTTGTATACATCATGCTAAGCTACTCGAGCTTACACAAATATCATTCATCGGAGTCATTTGTTGGCAGTCAATGTATCTAAGTCTCGTCGTCAAATACTTGAAATAACAAGGGGCGCCTCTAGTGTCTCTGGCAGTCATTATTGTAATATGATCTCAAGGAAGCTATTTTTAGTAATGAATTAGCTTCTTTTTGTATTTAGTATATTACTAAAAGGTACATTTCATGTCTAAATAACAACAGCCTTATAATAGTAGTCCATCTAGACTTCTAGAGATACTGAGGAAAGTACACATCGAGCGGTTTATCCCGCCTATCATGTATAGATCTTTGACTATAGTTATAGGTAGGCAAAAGGTAAATTTTCGTATGACAGGAATACTACTAAAAGGAGTGTAGTGTGTGAGTGTGTTCTGTTATGGGGGTCAGATAGTAGTTCACCATGAGTGTTTTTACCAACTGAAAAGTTTTTAAAATTATATAAATAAGTTTTATAGCATTTAATAATATTAGTTTATTAAATAACTTGGATTAACACAGAATAGGTACCTTTTGTTCCGAGAACATGTTCCTTTGGAATGATTTAGCGGCCAGATTTAAATCATTTGATTTTCTTTTACTTGTATATAACAGATAACGGATACATACATAGATATTGTAGATAGAAAACGGATGAACAAAAATATAAAATTATGGTGAATTAGGTCACTTCATTTCTTCTTGGTGTGCACACCTATTAGTAGGTGTACCAAGAAATGGAGTGGACTTCTCTGCCAGAGTCTGTGTTTCCTGATAGCTATAACTTGGGAATCCTTAAGTCGAGAGTGAGTAGGTTACTTCTAGGTTTTTAATTTTTTGCTTCATTTTTGACTACATCATCGCTTACCATCAGGTGATATGGTGGTCAAAAGTGAGCCCATTATCAGTAAAAAAAAATCGAATAAATACTTCCGTTTCATATTATTTTGTTTGCTCTTTTCAAAATTTGAACCTATAGCTATTTAAATGAGTCTGTACTATTTTCAACTAATATGATCATCAACTTTCTCCTGTCCATCTAAATCTGAAATCTGTCAGAAAAACAAGGTGATTATGTATGTATGTCGCTCACAGTAATGGTCATTGAAATACCAACGTTCCGGACTGAATGTTTTCAGGTTCATACAATGATGATTTCAATGCAGGTTTCCTGTTTTGGAAATCCTAATTCAACACTTTCCGATGCAGTGGGAACTAATCTTTCTTCTCATAGGAATTATAACATGACATTAACAGTATGTACTGGTTATTGCCCGCGACTTCGTTTGCTCGATTTTTCATGCAAACTTTTATGCTCTTTTGCAGCCCATTAGACGTAAATTTAAAGTTTGACCACCATCTCATCAGATGGTAAGCTTAAGGTTGACTCGAAATCATTAACTGTTAATGTTTTTTGTCATTTAATTTAATAATTATTATTGATGCCATTTGAATAATTTAAAAATTATTCATTATTATGACGCATAACGTTAGAAACACCCTGTTCCGATCATTGTATCAATGGAGTGGTTTCTTTATCAGGGTTCATTCACCCTTACACAAAATACGTATTGCGTTAGGGTGAATGAACTAAAATATTTTTTTTGCACCTATTATCTTAATGAAAAAAATATATATAATCACGCCTATAGGTATTTTATGTCTGATACACTGAATGGGCCAGCTTTGTAAGACTATTAAAAAGTCAAAGTGTATATTAGGTACACTATAGAGGTGTAAAATAATGCTACACAGGTGCCAGCAGAAGATGTGTTTTTTTTATGAATTTTGACTATTCTACATTTAATTACAGGTAGTTTCATACTTGATGGCGGCTAGGAACGTAACGTGCAGTTTTTGATGTAATATACTACCTAGTTGACACTTTGCGTGACCCAAGGACTGGCTTTTACCTTGGAGATAAAGCATTGCCCTTCAATGTGGCAATGCCGCCTGTTTTTGGACAGATTACCAGTGGACAGCGATGCGCACGATTTTCTGGACGTCATATTTTACATTAATTTAGATATATGTTACATATATCATTGTTTAGGGTTTTTATTTAGGTGTATATTTTCTGTTAAATAAAATTCATATTCATATACTATCTACCTTTATATAACTCCTTATTCAGTAATAGCGATCATTTGTTCTAAAGATTCAGCTTACCTACAACCTATAGTACCGTGAAAGATATTTCGAGGTCAGTTGTTATAAAACGTAACATTTGCATAAGATTGTATATTTATTCCAAAATTGGCTACACGTTATTAAATTCAAAGTATGTTTAAATTAAAATTGTTAAAACATAAAAAAGTTAATCAAGTTAAAAACCATAAAATTACCATATTTTACTTACATGGAAGGAGACTAGACCCGTATTAAGCTTTTTTTTTGCAAATCTTAATTAAGTTAAACATTTTTTTTGTGTTATTTAGGTAAAGTTACCATAAAATAAATAACCGAGCAGGTCAGAAAACCTCTCATCCTATGCTTCTTATAATCAAATGTACAGTCATTAAAGAACAAATCAATAAATCAGGCATTGACATTATATGTATATAGGATACATATAATGTAGCCAGATTATTCGACACCTCTTTAGAAACTGTTTACCGTGCTTTCTACGCTGAAAGTTCCCATCACAGACGACCAGCTAAAAAGCTACTTGACAGAAAAACAACAAGAACGTTTACGTTTCGCACAGGATTATATCCTATGATATTATATTAAATAGAAAAATGATTACTACCATATTTTCAGATGAAAAATCTGGATGGTTTCCCAATTTTCCGCAGATAATTGTTGTTCAATGGCCAGCGCAATCACCTGGTCTGAACACCATAGAAAATCTATAAGGTTTGATGATCCAAAGGATGATCCAAACGTAAGAGTTTGGCACCTTTACAACAGGTTGAAATTATTATTATACAATATTTCAAACCGATACAGCCAAGTCTGATATTCAAGCGGTTAGATTTTCCGTTCCAAAAACAGCTGAAATTACACAAGCAGTGTGACCTTGGAACCGGTCGTTCCATTCGGATCTAATTACAATAATACTTTTAGCGTAATCTTCATTATTATTTATTAATCCTGTGTCGATGGCGCGTCCTTCTTCATGCGTGGCTCAAAGAACAGTCAGCACTATCGACGGAGGCCGATAAAACCATTGCCGGTATGCGGTAGAACAGTTACTTGAGGTTCATGAGAAAAAATAATCGAATGATAACGAGAAGGAAGAGAACGTAGGGAGCGAACAAATGCCACTGACCAGATGGTAGTTTGGTCAGGATTGTCTTGATAGACGATACTCAGAATTGGCCTTAAGAGCAAAACATGAACCAGATGGATAAACGAACGACAAAGTAGTAAGCATAAGTTGCATACGGGAAGCCTTAGACTGGATAAAATGGTAATCACTTACGCTTAGCCTTAGAATACAGAAAGAACTAGAAGCCGTGAGCGCGCCTAATACTGAAGCAACAAAAACTACTCCTAAATGGAGTAGTTTGACGCGCAGCTGATCAGTTGTACTATGAACGTCATATCGCGTGACGTGTTTTACTAGTGTCCAATTTATTAACACGCTTTTATTAGGTCGACCTGTATGTAACTATGTAATGAAATCTAAGGTAACTAATTTAACCATCTTCCAAGGATCGTAGCGTAATGAAAATTGGCAGCTGTATGTAGTTCTGATGACAATACAATAATATGGTACTGTCGAACTGATCTGATGATGGAGCCGGAAGATATGAACTGGAACTTCATGATGGAAAATCGTATCATAGCTGTTTTGTATTTCTTAGAAAGGTCTTGTAATGAACTTTGATCACGATTAGGTTTCAAGGTCTGATGATGAAGCCGGAAGATAGGCACTGGCATTCCATGATGGAATATCGTATCATAGTCGAGTTTGAACTTGTGAGAAAGGCCACGTAATGGACTTTGAACACGATCAGGTTTCAAGGTTATAACAAACCTAAAGAAAATCTGCTATCGGTTTTCTTAACCTTTTTGAATTACCGCGTAATCCATAGATTTATTATTAGGTTTATCTGTAACGAACGAAATATGCAATAAAATCTAAGAATCTGAATTAAACGTACTTCTAATTGTTGTATCATCATGAAACTTGGCAAATATATCGCCGGGTTAATTCAAAAACCAACTAACTGACCAAATTATGATTTTGTGCTAGGGCGTTTTAAAAGTTTGTATCAAAAAATTGTATGTACTATTTTAGATTATGTTATTATAAGGAACAGCATCTGATTTGTAATTTAATCATGTATGCGTTTATTTTTAGCAGTTGATAGAAAAGTAACAAGGTTTCACAAAATATTGCATTTTGTGCCCCAAACCCCCTTATTTAATTGCTTTTACCTCCCTACAAAATAATGGCTTTATTTTTTAAATTAAGCGCTACTGTCGAGTCTCTGAAACGTACTAGTTAATAATTCAATAATATACATCGAACAATAATGTGTTGTTCATAATAATCCTGCTAGTTTCGAGAAAAATGCAAAAACATAAAATTTTAGTCGCTTTTACTTTCCGATATTTGTTGAAATTTTATACTAACCTATGCGGTGTTCCTCAGCAAAGCGTCATTATGAAAACTATCTAAGGGTTAGAGATGGTTAATAAATTGGAAATAATTTGATTATAAACACACCTAATTTGAAAAATAAATTTATTCAAGAAAAACGAACACAAAGGCACCAGAAGATACATCAGATACAGTAGCATCCGGTACATGGTCTAGTTTAGCACTATCAGTCGCTAAATTTTCACACCAAGCATGGTATTCTTCGGGGATTACTCCTTTTTTGCACAATTTTAGCAAGTAGGATTTTTTTGCATTTGTAATGGGCAGTGGTGCACTGTACAGCTGATTTAATTTGGTTGGAAGGCTTGCTTTAGTAGGATCCTCGATGGCATTTGTAGTTGCAACTGCTGAATTCGCTACGGCTTTTTTTGTCTGGTTCCGAAGCGATGAGCGGGAATGTCGGAACCAGGAGTAGGAGTAGTTTCTACGTTTGTTTCCTGAATTTCAAGATCGAGATCCAAGAAATTCACAGACATGTCGTAATTATACAAAATTTTCATTTGACCCTTTTCGTATTTCATTCTCTTTATCTTTAACCAGTTCACTCTGTCTCCTCTTGTGTTTTTATTTTTGTTTTTCATTATGATGCCCGCCAAAGATTTTAAATCCAAGAAATCATTATATTTTAACTCTTTCGTGTTATAAGGTTTCGGCATAGCTTTGTTTCTTTTTTATCGTGAAGACCGAGCTCGTCGGAAAACGTTAAGCCATTCAGACATGGAGTAGATCTTCGGGTGTTTCTGAGCTGACTCTATGCTACAGTGCATTGAATCGACCTCCATATACGAGTGGCCATATTTCAAAAATTTGTGCTCGATTATATTTAAATTGTCAATTTTTTGAACCGCCCATAATAAGAGTGAAGCCACATACTGATTTCTATTTTGGCCTCCACATGTGTCAGAATAAAAAGCTACTTTATTGACGTCTTACGACGTGAGCGTGTACTTAATAGTAAGCTCCTGGCATACCTAGAAGCCAACGACATCCTCAGTGACCGACAATACGGCTTTCGTAAAAACAGGTCAACTGGGGACCTCCTAGCGTATGCCATTCATACCTGGAGTGACGCCATTGGGAAGCGCGGGGAAGCACTTGCTGTTTCCCTTAACATCTCCAAGGCCTTTGACAGGGTCTGGCACGATAGCCTTATTGCTAAGCTTCCTTCCTTCGGTTTACCCACTCAACTATGCGTTTGGATTGAAGACTTCCTGAGAGATCGGTCCATTCGAGTGGTCATTGATGGCTGCTCGTCTGGCCAATTGGCAAGTAATGCCGGGGTTCCTCAGGGGTCTGATCTCTCAGCAACTTTGTTTTTGCTGTACATTAACAATCTGCTGATTCCCGGTACCTTTCGGTATGCAGACGACAGCACAGTTTCTGAGAGATATGTGTCCAGCACGCGAGCTGGTCGGTCACAGATCCAGTCTCTACGTGAGGACATGGTTGGGCGCTTGAACTTGTCCTTGAAGGCTGTCTCCAAATGGGGCGATGCCAACTTGGTCAAGTTTAATGCAGCTAAGACCCAGGCGTGTCTCTTCTCCGCAAAAAGGAGTCAATTCGAACCGGCTCCTACTTTCCGGGGTGTAACCGTGCGGATAACCGACCGTATCGAGCTTCTGGGGGTAACACTAAATTCTGCCCTCAATTTTGGCCCGTTTATCGAGGCTAAGGCTCAACTAGCATCAAAAAAGTTGGGAATCCTAGCAAAAGTGAGACGGTACTTCACACCCGAACAGTTGCTCAATCTCTATCGAGCCCAGGTTCGGTCGTGTATGGAGTACTGCTCTCATCTTTGGGATGGATCTGCTAAATACCAACTGGACGCGCTTGAGTCTATCGAGAAGAGGGCCAAGAGACTCATTAGCAACGATGCACTGGTCGAGTCAAAGCTTGAACATCGACGACGAGTTGCAAGTCTATCGGTTTTCTATGTGTTACATTTCGGGGAGAGTGCGATGGAATCACACAATCTAATTCCACCAAGCCCGTTCCATCATCTGACTACGAGACAAACGGCGAAGCGCCATCATTACATGGTGGACATCCCACCCATACGCACAAAACGTTTTGGGAATACCTTCATTGTGCGTACGGCTAAGGAGTGGAATTCCCTGCCGGAGTCTCTATTTCCCGATAGCTATAACCTAGGAGTCTTTAAGTCAAGAGTGAATAGGTTACTTTTAGGTAAGCGTGCTCCATCTTCAACCACATCATCACTTACCATCAGGTGAGATGGTGGTCAAACGCGAAACTATTTTTAATTAAAAAAAAAACATATTGAGACAAATAAATATAAAGAAAGATTCAATTTTTTTGAAATTTGAATTTGAAAGTCTGGAAGAAAGAAGGATCAGCATCACAAGAATCCATTTTAGTGCACAAACACCACAAACACCTTACTATCACTTGGAACTTAATTTTTTCGCCGCCACAAAATGAATTGAATGTCGTTTGCGCGAGAGCAACGACGACTATGACGCATGCGCGGTTAGAAACTACAGAATTTAAACCAACTACCCGCGGTTAATCAGTTTTACTTCTCAATATTTTGTTGGGATCATGATCAAAATTATAGAAGTAAAACCTACTAAACCTATTTATTGACAATTACTTCTTGATTTTGTGTCAAGTATTAATAAATAAATCAGCAAGTAATAGCTATTATCTTTTAGTAACTGCTATTATCAATGAATGTTAACGCTATTTCCTGTTGTTTCTAAGTACTAAATCATTATAATTGGATGTGATCGTTTTTCGTTCCCAAAATTCCGTATATTTCGGAGGTATTTTTTATTTTGATAACTGATTAAATTTAAGTATTTTGTTTGACTTCGATACAAAATATAATTTTTCCGATTAACAAGGAATATTTGTTTCGCATAAAAATGGTATGGTTAGATAGTTGGTTTCACCATTCAGTATCTCCGAAATAAAGCATCGCATGGCTTAGTATGTTTTACCAGTAGAAAGAGAGAAAAAAATTGAGTCGGTGGGTATATTTAACTCAATATCCCAAAATCACTGAGTTAGTTGGTTTTTGAATTAACCCGGCGATATGTAGATTAGACGACAATAGAATATTATGGTACCAGCTGGTCTGACGATGGAATTGGAAGGTGGCTGATGGAACCTTGGACTGCCTACTAGTAAACATTTCTAATTTCTGCTCATTACATTAGTCCGAAAAGCGTGTTTTGGTTTTTTAAACTATTAATTTATTTAAATTATGACGTCTTGTGTCGTTTCTACCTGTAAAAATGGAGCGGGGCTAAAAAAATCAGGATGGGATCACATTTCACGTGTAACTAGCGCATTCACATATCGTTTTATTTAATTATTGAATAAATCTTGTTAGAGTTGCCAATATATGAGTTTTGATTTCCCTTCTTTTTATTTCCTTTTTCTTTCTGTATTCTAAGCGCTTAGTATTGGGTGGATATGAGTTGAAGAAAACTAACCGCCATCACCATAACCGTCAAAATCCTCATTAACTTAGCTGACATTTATTAAGTGCCTACTGTTGCCTTATAACTTAATAATGAACTTGAAGTCAATGGCCGTGACTTAGGTAATGGTCGCATGGTAAAAGTCATTACGAGCTAGTCGTAAAGATGATTAGATTTCACTGGTTTTGCTTTCAATTAACTCATTCATTTTGAGGCTAAAAATATCATTAGAACTTAAAACGAGATATTTAACATGTGTATTTATTGTTTTGAGTTTCCGATATTTCGGCACTGTTGCAAGCGCCATGATCACGGATGAAGTAATTGCGGGTGGACGTTGCGAGTAGACGAGGCTAAAATATATTTATATGAATAATTGATAGAATTAACTTTTAAGGGCTGTTTTTGTAAGTGGTTTCTCGCAGGTTAACTTATGAGGTTGTCGGCTGCATTAGCGTACTTGCTTGGGGGGGCGTAATTACAACAATCGAAGCCTTCAGCCAGGGCTTACATTAAACTTACAAACAAGGTTACAAACAATGCTAAGGGCACGGACCATGGCATAAAGCGTCGCTAGGGGAGGGCAGCTAAAAACAGGCTGGATCGAAAAAGATCTGGTAGGAAACAAAAACTGATAGCTATAAAATGCAAAAGTAGTACAAGTATTTGTGTTGTTTGTACCATTTCGCGTCTTAACGGATTCGGATGAACTGAGAACACTGTATCCTAAGAGTATATTTCCTTAATGTAATTTGTATTGTTCACGAAAGCAAAGCCAATGCCAGCACATCGTAAAATTAATTGCATAAATTCTATCGAATATCACACTGCTGTCTGAAGGAAAAAACATTAAACATTTGCCGTTTCATTCAATTGCAGTTAATATATTTTTTTTATCTGAAATTTTAATTAAACCTCCTCTTTTTAAGCTCAAAATACATTGGAAGTTTAGTTGTTCCAATTAATAGAGTTTTCCGAACAAATATTCAACATTTTTGTTCAGTTTAACTACGGTTTTTACATACTTGTACTCAGTTGTATCCACACGATTTTTTGGAGAATATGTATTGTGTAAACTATTTAATATTTACACTAAGTCTAATGCTGTCATTATTAACATTATAAATATGACACGACATCTTCTTTTTGCATGGCTTGAGATTCATATTAAGACATTATGTTATTTTGTTTATTGTAACTTTACCTTCGTGTGTAAAAAATATTATTGACAGTCTGTACAGTAAACCAAAAACGTTTTATTATTTTTAATAAATAAATATTTTTCTTAGAAGATAAGATTATACGTTAGACTGTGAGCATAGTGACCGTGGAGATTCGTGTTGATAATGATAACAGGTTTTGTAGACCTGACCTAGTATCGTTTTAAACCAATCATAGGTTATTAGAAATAAACAAAAACGGCGTTAAACTTAAGAACATTTTCAAACACTTCTGAAACTGTATTTGTATTTGTTATTAACTCGCTCCGAGTGCTATTTACTTCTTGCTATCTTCTGTCTCTTGTTCTATTCTAATACTGTCTGTTAAATTGGCCTTCTTTCAATATTTTCAACTATCCGTATAATTGTTTTTTTCGGTGTTAAATTATCAACTGACTTCTCCCGCTCTGGGTGGAGTGGAAGGGAGTGTCAGACTTCTACTGACTATTCACCCAGCCTGTTCCTTCAGCTGCCCTTGCGTTCCAGGGCCGCGGTATCTCGATAGAACATTCCCGCGACCCCGACAGGCAGCGACCCTATCGGGCCCGACTGCTCTTTGAGGCGCGCGTGGAACACGACGCGCCGTCGACCTGGGCCTTGTCCTTACTGGGCGGCGAGCTACACCTGCTAGCCGTAACTATCTGTATCCTAGTTGTAAATTTTTCTAAGATAATAAACTAAACATTCGGGGCCCGCGCTGCCCCCGGCATAAGAGTGCGAGGGACCACAGGGTGGTTTTAACTAGTTAGCGTCTGACAAACACCATGACGCGCTCCAGAAAAGAGGCTATCTATATAATAGCTAAAAGTAGAATTAAACATCACGCGTTTCATTTGTATCGTTTACTAATTCTTTCTATTTCTCATCAAAATATGTTACGACAACTTTATAGACATTAATATCTTGGTTGGGTCTTTATCTCAAAATCGTGTAAACAAAATCACTGCGGGCCAGCCTCTGTCTGCTTCCCTTCATAATTCTACAAAATCACGCAACTTATTTTTACGCATTTATCTGTAATATATTTAGGTCATACATAGCCCTACTTTTGAGCTGCGCCGCAGTCGGTTAAAAAGATTGCATATTAACAAAAAAAGTAATTTAGGTTTAGATATCTGTATATCTACACATCCTAACGCCCTGTGTATCTACTTAGTATTAAAATACATTTATAAAAATACGCGTGGAATTGAGAACCTCCTCCTTTTTTAGAAATCGGTAAAAGCGGATGTGTTTGAATTTTCTTTGTCTGACAAAACCTATGATCAACACTGAACGACTATTTGCAGAAACTATGACTATATTTATATAATTATTATTTTAGTTCTTCAGCAATTACTCTAAATATTATAGTATAAAATTTGTTATTTCGTTTTTAGAGTTCCGTGACGGATGAAAATAAAAGAAACATTAATAACATAATTTATTGAATAGATAATGTACCTATTTATTTAAACTATCTTGTTATATCTCGGCTTCTTTATTTGCAAATGCCTTATTTTAAGTATATAACAAAAAATCATGGAATAGTTAATACAGAATCATTAACAGGATCAATTGTAAAAACTTATTCTCTATTTTTGTAGATATTGTGATCGAAATAAATAGATAATAATTTAAATGACCTCACATGCAATTAATTAGTAAGGTACTCCATCTTTATACAATAAACTTGAAATGTACGGAAGTTTAAAGTCCTTCAACAGCGTAATTTTCTTAAAAGGGATGTCTACAAATTATTTGCATCACATATTAAATGTCACAAAGAACTCACCGGACCTTGTGTTTTTCAGTAAAAAAAAGGTAGCCTATGTCCTTTTTCAAGGTCTAATCTATCTTTTTACCAAATTTTATCAAAATTAGATTACTCGTTTAGACGTGACACTGTAAGGCCGTGCGCGAACTGCGTTGCGTTTTGGAAACGCAAAATCTGTGAAGTATGGAGTGTCATAGAAGTGCGCGCACTGCGGTGGAATAAACACGTGCGGTAGAGTCACCGGTGGCCCCGGTCATCCTACCGGTGCGGTAGAACTACCGCAATTGCGGTCACCGCAAGGCAGTGCGCGCACGGCCTTACAGACAGACAGAATTTCTTTTGCATTCATTTAATTATTTATAAAGAATATGTAACACAAGTTCATTATTTCAACGTAATATAAATCATTTCCAAAAAAAATGTTGTACGGAACACTGCACAAACTTGTACCGTTTTTTGTGTAAACATAATATACGTAGAAAAATAAATATGTGAGGTTTCACAGTCCAGTGTCCACAATAATAGTACCTAGACTCTTTTATTACGATGGCATTATTTTAATAATGACGATTATTTATTTATTTGATGCTATATTTTGCGCTGACTGATGTTTGTAGTTCTAATGTTTTCATTTTAAAGAAGTTATTATTGTTGTATGTATGTGTGAAATCTATACATACAGTAAAACAGAAACTTTTAGTGTGTTTGTACATTGAAAGAGGAGGTATAAAAAATAAAGGGGTAGACTAATGAATGAATAATTTTAAGTCTTGATGATGAAATGTGCGCTTACGAACAGACAGACAGGCAGAATTACATACTTCTGAACTAAAAGTATTTTTCAGCAAAAATTAAATAGTCTAAGCTATATCCATATCCCTGAACAAATTTCATAAATATGTGTTAAGTGGTTTAGATATAAAAGTGTAACAGACAGTCAAACCTACACAGTTACTTTCACAATTTTAATTAATATTAAAAATGTGAAAGTACCTGTGTAGGTACGCTGTGTAGCGTGTGTGTGTGTGGAATGGCAAAAAACGGAACCCTTATGGTTTCGTCATGTCTGTCCGTCTGTCTGTCCGTCTGTCTGTCTGTCTGTCTGTCTGTCTGTCTGTCCGTCCGTCCGTCCATACGTCACAGCCATTTAATTCCGAAACTCTTTGGACTATACATGTGAAACTTGGTAGGTAGATACATTCTGTGAACCGCTCTCCGATTTAAAAAAATATAAAAATATTTAAAATAAAGAGCCCCCTTTATTTTAAATATTTTTTTTAGGTTTTCCCTATACATGGAACTAAAACTGATTTTTTTTTCATGAAACCTATGCGAGTGTGGTATCTATAGACAGGTCTTTAAAAATGACATTAGAGTTTCTACAACCACTTTTTCATAAAGTCAATCGTTTAAAAGATATAAGATTCCAAAATGGTAAAATGAGTGAATGAGTGTCGTCCCCCCCTAACTTCTATAATAATGGAGTGAAAAATCTAAAAAAATATATGTCTGTAGATCTTAATGTAAACTTTCAATCAAAATTGATTTGAACGAAATCGAGTCAGCAGTTTTTGAGATACAGCATACTTTCTAAAACCGCAAATATAACTTTGTAATTCATACAAACACTATGAAAAGCAAAGTTATTTGGCGTAGTTGTAAAAAATGTAAATAAGCTAGTCTTAAGAAATTTGTAAGGTTTTTTTTCGTGAAATAAATATACATATTATTATTATAGTTACTACGGAACCCTTCATGGGCGAGTCTGACTCGCACTTGGCCAATTTTTATTAGTGTGGATTAATCCGGTCTAAATATTTTAATCAATGTAGGTAAATATTTTAGTGTGTCAGTGGTCATGACTCATGATCGTCACATTAGGGGTGGTGGCTTGCTTCACAATCCTTTGCTATCTGTTGTGTGTCTATGCTAACTCTTTTCTCCCTGTGTCCTTAGTTGTTTGGTAGAAAATAGGTACTTCAGGCATTTTGGTTGCCTTCGTACCCATACGCATGACAGCCGAATTGATAAAAAAAGTTGATACTACTTTTGACTATCAAAATATTAATCACTGATGATGTTCCACAACTAAAAGCTAATGTTCTTATTATTCATTTAAATATGATTCAACAAAAAAATTCAATTGATGTAAGTCAAAGGGCTAGGTAATACAAAGTCTAAACCTACTATCTCTCTCTTGGTCAAAATAGACTATCAAAATATGAATCACTGATGATGTTCCACAATTAAAAACCAATGTTCTTATTATTCATTTAAATATGATTCAACAAAAAAGTTCAATTGATGTGAGTCAAAGGGCTAGGTAATACAAAGTTCAAACCTACTTAATATCTCTCCCTTGGTCAAAATTGACCACAACAATTGAAGGGTTACGTTGTAACCTTTACCTCTCTAGGTAAGTCAATGTGTCACGGTTGTCGTGGTAGCCTACTTATCAATTGCTAGGTATATTTTTAATTATAAGTGTCATTTAGTCTTGGTTTTCCTAATGACTTCGTTTCTGATTGGTTTTGGATGGGCTGGATGATTTACATATTTCATGTTTTTCCCTGATATCGGTAATGTTTGCTTTGGTTTAAAAATGAGTATTAATATAGCGTAACGCTTTTTTTAGGGTACAGTTGATTTCATAGAAAATAAGGCATTAGTAATTTTTTGCAGTCGAATTTTAAGAAATAAAAAGTGTGGGTATTTTAATTTGCATTTGTATTTTTACTGTAAATCAGATACATTTAAAAGTGGTGCGATAAGACCGCCCATTGTACACTAGTATATTTTTTTTGTATCCATAGAAATATTGTAAGGTGTACAATAAAGTATATAATAAATAAATAAATAAATAATAAAGTAAAGGAATATATGTAACAACAAAATGACAATAATGAGTAGAGAGTTGCCGGCTTTTTCAGAGCATTTCGATAACTACTATTCCATTAAACTGAAGTTATCAAGTTTTAGTCTATATTATTCCCCACTTCCTTCCTAATCATTGCGTTCACACAATAACCTAAACACATAATCATAAACTTTCTTTTGATACACCTTGTACAATATTGATGCTTTCCTGACATCTATTGGTTCGTCAGTTTGCGTAAATTAAAAATTAGAATAAATTAGGAATGAAATATCGCTTTAAGTCACACATTTTTTGTATACTTTTTTCGATATCCCACGATAAGTCCAACAAAAGATAGTATTCGAGCTTACATCTTTCAGGAAATACTTACAAAATATTTCACACCTAATTGGTTAGTCATCAAAACCTGTTAAATTGTGAAGATTACAATATAAAAATCATCCTGCTCACCCACGACGAGATACCTATTAGTATTTTGATAACACTGCAATCACATGTCTTCATTTTGTACAAATTAAATTTAATTACCTACATTAACAATATTTCTTATTAGATATTTCATTAATAGATTGATAGTAGCGCATAGTGTGGTTTGTATAATATTAATATCTTCAATTAGTGGATGTCAAAAACATATACATAGATCTGGGGGCACGGTAGTGCCCCCGCCAAGTTGAGCAAAAAGCGGCACGTTCACACCATACTTTTATCGAAGCAGTTCAGGCCATTTTCGACCCCGTATAAGTTCGTTGTGGATGAAACTAGAAGCCTGAATTTTCAGTAACCAAGCAGGCATTGTATAAACACGGTATATTTCAAACTTCATTCAATTTGAATCAGTAGTTTATGAATTATAATGAGTCAAAGTTCCTTAATTATGTCACTCACTGACTGACCGATCATCAAAAGTCTAAGGCACTTCTAGCAGACAAAGAAGCTTCAAATTTAGAATACAATTAGTGTTTAGTGTATAAATCAAGGAAAAACTAAAATATTTTTCAATTTCAGTCCAGTTTTCTAGATACATCAACTGCATAAATAAATTTGTAATCCCATATATTTATATGGGATTACAAAGTTACATTTACAGTTAATTAATCAGTGTACCTGTGTATAATTATGTATAATATAATAGAATAATAGGTGTAGATAGGTATCTAGAAATAATTATGTTCAAAGGTAACAAGTAAAATGGTCAACGGAATAAAAAAGCCAGAGAGGGCTTTAAAAAAATTCGTTGTTGGTACCTGTACAAAAAGTAGAAGGCACCGGAAAGGAAAAAAGTAGGACTATCTACAAAAAGAAATGAGATCCCATAAAAAACAATACTTGTCAAAAAAACCATGTCTCGCAACTCAGTTCTTCTACCATAAAAACTTGTGAGATCCATGTAATACCAAGTCGGTTATTCGATTATTCAGTCCCTACTTAAGGGACCTTCTGTCTTAAGTTGTTACGTAATTATCTAACCTAACAACATCTTATAGTGACCATATCAATATTAAAAATCTTTAAGGTTTTAAATAAATAGATTGACTTGGCAATAGCAAAAACAATCTAATTTACATATGTATGTATTACTAGTGAGATATATTGTGTTTTCATCTTAAGACAGAAGGTCCCTTAAGTAGGGACTGAATAATCGAATAACCGACTTGGTATTACATGGATCTCACAACTTTTTATGGTAGAAGAACTGAGTTACGAGACTTAGTTTTTCTGACAAGTATTATTTTTATGGGATAGAACTTTATTCTAAGTTCCAACTGATAGAGATATCAATATTTTCATAATTAAAGTTTTATTGGACACCATGTGTAGCAACTTTGTTAGAATTAATCAGTTCTTATATGACACATTTTCCAGCAAAAACGTCTTAATTTGCAATGCTGTCTTTTTAACACTACAAATTGTTTTGGAGACTGAATAATAAGTATACGGTATCAGATTTAATAAATTTATTATAATTATAACCTTGTTAGCCTGGTGAATGCGGTTTGTCTAGAAAGTATGGAATTGCTGAACGTTGTTCAAATGTCATTTTTTTTTTAAGTACGGCCACTCGTAGATCAGCTCACTAAGGCTGTGCGTCTACTTAACCGGTCTGTCTGTCCTGTGGTGACCTCTAATAAAGGCCCCCAGCCAGGGCTTACAAACTAAAAATATGCTTACATCTAATGACCGCACGCTAAGGGCACTCCCTGTGGAGTACGGGCCTCAGCATAGCGGGGTCATTTGGGGAGGGCAGCAAAGGGACAGGCTGGGTCATATTATTATTTACGGGAGTATTTATTGCTACTGGCTCAGCATCGCGGGCTGGCTCGTTTGGCAAAGGTCGGGGAGGATTTCCATTACAAGTACGCGGACGTCGCGATGGGCCTCGTCGGCGAGGCCGGAATACGGAACGCGTTTTGTGTGTGTGTTTTCTAAGAGTGCTAGTTTCCCTACTGCTCTCTTGTCGGATGGTGGTGGGGTCGTCGGGCTCGTCTAGAACGTGACGCGGGCGACGAACCCGAGAAATTTGGGAGGGTCTGTATCGGGTGGCCGATACGATCAGGGGGTTGGTGTGGGTATCAGCAGAGGTGAAGTAACGCACTGACATGCGTTTCAACACTTGCTTTATGGTCGGGAGTTTGAGGTCTACGTGGAGATCCTCATTCCTCAAGAACCAGGGCGCGCCCGTGGCCTTTCGGAGAAAACGGTTCTGAAGGACCTGCATCCTATGGATCTGGGCCGGACTGGCATGGGCAAATACCGGACAGGCGTACGTCATGATAGGACGTATGCACGTCGTGTAAATTCGGATTTTACGCCTAAGGGAGAGCTTACTGTGTTTATTCAGCAAGGAGTGGAGCCTACCGAGAGCGAAAGCGGCTCGCGAGCGAACCTTCTTTATGTGCTCATTGAAGTTAAGGAACTGGTCTAAGATTACACCTAAGTATTTGGCTCGCTTCTCCCAAGGGATCGGCTTGCCAAACATAGTGATCGGGCGGGGGAGGGTGGGCTGTCTATGGCGAGTCCTGCGAAACAGGACTGCTTGACTTTTGTCGGGGTTTACCTCAATCCTCCATTTCCTAAACCAATCGCCTAGTGCGTTGGCTGAGGTCTGGAGGGTATGAGCGATGCAATCGGGACTTTTTCCCGAGTAATAGATGGCCGTGTCGTTGGCAAATAGGGATAACTCTACTGGAGGGCTGTTGGGGATGTCGTTAGTGAATAGCGTGAAGAGTGGGGGAGAGAGCACGGCGCCCTGAGGGACGCCGGCTCTGATAGGGTGGGGAGTGGAAAGCGCTCCTTCGATGCGATATCTGAAGGAGCGGTTCGACAGAAAGTCTCGAATGATGAGCACGAGACGGTCCGGCACACCTAGTTGGTAAAGCTTATAAATTAAGCCATTGTGCCAGACTTTGTCGAAGGCCTTCGCTATGTCGAAGAATAGGGCCCCCGTCATCAGACCGCGTTGAAAGCGGCCGCTAATGTGCTCTACGATGCGGTGGGCTTGGTGGACACTGGAATGATGGGCTCTAAAGTCAAACTGCTCGTTAGGGATTAGGCTCTTTGCCTCGACAAAGTCCTTGAGCCGATTAAGAATAATCCGCTCGTAGATCTTGCTGAGGGCACTGAGCAGACTAATGGGACGATAACTATTCGGGGAGGACTTGGGCTTATTGGGTTTTGGGATGCCTATTACTATAGCCTCTTTCCAAGCTTGCGGAAACAAGTTGTTGGACATGGCGCCATTGAAGATGGCAGCCAGTAGGACTATGATCGTGCGTGGGAGGAGTTTAAGTGCCCTTGTGGTCAGTCTGTCAGTCCCGGGAGCTTTCCTAGGTTTGAGTTTCTTGATGATCTCCTCCACCTCGTCTTCCGTGACGGGGGGGAGGAGAGCATCAGGGTCCTCGACAGGGGGTAGGGCAGACCTACGTTCGACCTCAGTATCCACGTGGGCAAGGTGGGCTGGGTCGACTGGTTGGGAGCTGGGAGAGCACTGGGCCTCCAGGCTGTCGGCTAGGCATTCGGCTTTGTCTTTGTCGTTGAAGGCACCAAAGCATTGCCTCTTGCATCCGGGCGGATGAGGGGAGGCATTGTGGTAACCTCAGTGGCACGCATACTCCTCTGAAGTTGCCAGAAGGCAAGGTGGGTGGGTTCCAGTTCGCTCAGGGTCTTGTCCCAGCCGGCTTCACGCCACTCTCTGATGTTGTTACTTACTTTGCGCTGTAAGTACCGCATGAAAGTTTTGTTATTCTGGCAGGGGAAAGCTCTGTAGGCACGGACTGCTGCGTTCTTCTCAGTCAGCAGGGCCCGTACATCGTCCGGGAGTTTCCGGCGCCAGTGCTCTGACACCGGAATCTCCTTTGAACAGTCGTTCAAGACAGATTGTACGTGCTCTGTGAGTGAGTCGATCGCAGCCGTCGTGTCGGCGGCGGACTGGATGTGGTCGGGGATCTTGTCCAGGTGAGGTGACGTGTTGGATTTCAGCAAGTCGCCTACTTTCCTCCAGTCAGTGATCACCTGTGTGGGAGGGGGGCGGTTAGGGTCATAGGGACCCGATCTCGGAGTTAGCTCCAAGATCACCGGTCTATGGTCAGAGTCGTTCGTCGTTCGTTGTCAAGTTCGTCTGCCGTCTCTAAAGAGTGCAAACGTAAGTTCACATTCTTCAGGAGGGCAATGTCGAGTACGTCAGGCGTTTGGGATGGCTCGAACGGGTAATGAGTAGGCCGCATAGGACCTATGATATCTATGTGGAGAGGTGTGCAAAGTTCGTATAGTACCTTCCCACGGGGGTTGGTAATACGACTACACCATGCGGGATGTTTGGCATTGAGATCCCCCGCCATAAGGACGGAGTCACTCATGTCAAGAAGGGCGGTAAGGTCGCTTCGAAGTGAGGCGTTTACCGATGAATTTACATCTACTACGTTGGACGGTGGAAGATACGCGGATACTATGGTGATGGAGGGATGACCCGTCATGCCTAGCCGGCAAACGGATACCTCTAAGTGGGCAAGGGGCGGCGGATCCATAGGTATGCAGTGCAGGGAGTTCCTATAGTATATTAGAGTGCCACCTTTGTGGCATCTAGTCCTATCGTTCCTAACTAACCGGTAATTAGCTATCCTGGGATCCCTAAGGTGGGGTTTGAGAAAGGTCTCTTGGACCAGAAGAACGTCGAGACGATGATCGCGAAGGAAAGTCGCGATCTCGTCCCGTTGATTGCTGATGCCATTGGCATTGAAATAACCTAGCTTTAGGGATCGGGGCTTTAATCTCCTACTAGCCGTGTTATACATTATCGTTGTTTAAAAAGGTTGGCAAAATGGCTTTTGACGTCAGGATACTTAAGGTATACCTGAATCAGGGATTCTATACTACGGCAGGCCACGACCTCCGTTGCCATTTGGATGGCGCGTGGGGACTGGAAGAATTGCAATGTATTCGCTAGGATGAGGAATGGATCGAGTTCCGGCTCGTCCGAGCGAGGGGGTGACTGGGGAGGAGGAGGCTGAGAAGCCACAACGACTGGAGTCAAATGTCATATCATCAATGCCTTATATATTGGTACTTTTACAATCACAGTTTTTTGATGAAATTACACTTTTATCTAGAGTCTTATGTTGTCTATAAAGCATCGCAGAATGCGAGAAAACCAGCCCTTTTATCTTTTGATTTTATGCACTTACAAAAGTGTTTTTTTTTTTGTCACAAGAAGGCATATTTTGTGTTGTCCTAAAAATATTGATTTTTCATGGATTTTTGGAAAGTAACTACTAATTCCATTATGTATTTCATTAGTCGTCTAATGGCATGACTCAAAATATCTACATCTTATTTTACACCTAATTTAACTTACCCAAGAAAGACCTCACTCCGAGAGTTCCCCTGGCGACAGACAGTATCATAGCCAGGGTAGACACACCGCCGCCTGCGAAGATGTACGCCTGCTTCGCACTGCCACCAGCATTGGCATCTTTCCTTCGCCTCCAAAGAGGGGCACAGGATGAGGCACACACGAAGATGCCGAAAACTATGCATTCCCACGCTAGCCACCCGGAATTCATATTTCTGAAAAGAGAAAATATTAAATGAGATTCCTGTGTGTAAAATATCTAACTATTTGCTTTTTTCGGTGAGATAATCTTCTAATGGCTCCTCCCGCTCTATGTTGAGTAGAAGAGAGTGTCGAATTTTTACTGAATAATAACCCATCCTGTTTCTTCAACTTCAACCAGTCAGCACCAATAACGGGAGCCGATAGGGCCATTGCCTGGTAGGGTTGCGGGAATCATCTAACCAATTACCGTGAACCTGGACGCAAGGGCAATTGAAGGAACAAGGTGAGTTTTTAGTCAGTAAAAGTCTGACACTCTCTTCCACCGTAGGAGTCATTTGATGATTTTCTAGATAAAGCGCCAGTCTATCAGCAATTGTGATTATTATAATATCAAAAATAAAGGACGCATACATTTTTGATGTTTTGTTTTCGCCACACTCCCTCTAGTCAGAATATCATTTGTCGAAAATATCGGAGCATATTCAATACCTTACTAGGTACCATGCAGGTAAGTAATAAAGTAATTTTTGAAGTTATTTATTGACTGTCTGTGATTGTACAGCTGAACCCTTTGTTTTACAGAAGTATTTTTTATATTTTTTTTAATTACGGATGAGCCCACTCTTGACCTCGGTCTCGCCTGATGGTAAGCGATAGATGAGGTCTACGATGGGACGAGTGAGCCCAGAAGATGCCTATTTACTCGTGCTTTAAAGGCTGAAAGGTCATAAGTGGCAGGAAACACAGAAGACGGCAGAGAATTCCACAGCTTGGCTGTGCGCACAATAAATGTGGAGGAGAAGCGCTTGGTACGACAAGACGGTATATCAACCAACGATGGATACGTATAAGCAAAAAAAAATCCAAAGCTCTCCTGAAAATACGAATAGATTCTTCTGAACCGTTAAATAAAGAATGATTTTATTTAGAAAATATTTTTAAGTGACCTTCAAAATGGTAGAGGATAATTTTCTATACTGTTACTGATACCTTTCAGGTTTACTCGAAACGTCTGTACATGCACATGTTCCTAGGTCAAACAAAAAAGATGGCGTCGTTTCTCCATATTATGTCATATGTGTTTGTACAAAACAATAGTGATTAATACGCTTTGTATAATGGGTAGGTATGTGTATAGATTATTGTCGTAATTATATGTTGTGAATAAACTGTATCCGGATTATGTTAGGTATTTAGTTATTTATAAATCGCACGAGGACTAGGAACTAGAATGTTAGATTATTTAGTTTCTAGGTGCAAGTTTGATTACATTGCGGGGCGGGCCCAATTGCAGGGCACACTATATCTCGGTAGTTCGCAAGGAAACAAAGAATAAAGAGACGGATAGACAGCCAGATATAGTTTTCTTTTTTTTTGGTGATAGTTTTTAAATGACTCTTCCGGCTCTGGGTGGGACTAATATCCCTTCCAATTCCTTCCTTTCCTGTGTTCCAGGGCAACGGTATCTCGTATGAACATTCTCACAATCTCGGCAATAATTGGCCCTACCGGGCCTTCAATAGTGCTGACAGCTCTTTGAACACGACGCGCCGCGATTTTAGCATTTGTGACATAAGTTTGGTTTGGCATTTATTCAATTTGCAAATATAAATAACATCCAACTAGTCTAGTTAGTATATGGCTACACTATTTGGATAAGGTATTTTAAACATAACATAACTTGCAGTTTAAAAATAAAAATGTATTACACCCACAGTTGGGATGTGGTGGCTGTCGCGGGCTACTTCTAAATAAAACGAATTACTACATAATGTTTTTGTTATTGTTAATGCCAAGTAAGTTTATGGAAGATATTTTGTATGATCAGATGTTAATTTTTACAAAATTAGTAAATTTAATATCCATAAATTATAAAACTAGCTAAGAAGTGCAATTCCCTGCCGGAGTCTGTGTTTTCTGATAGGTAGTTATAACCTTAGTTAAGAGTGTTTAGGTTACTTCTAGGTAAGCGTGCTTCATCTTCGACCACCTCATCGCTTATCATTACATGAGATGTTGGTCAAACGCGAGACTATTTCCAGCAAAAAATAAAAAAGTCCCCCACCGCGTCTATCTGTCTGTCTTTTCGCGATATACTCAAAAAGTACGGAATAGATTTTTCTGAAAGTACTGAAAGTTATGGATAGAATGATTGACGATGCATTACAGACGTTTCAGTGTATAATTTATTGTTTTGTATCAACTAGCATAATGAGAACTTGCGATGCCGACCTGGCTTGGAAATACAATAATTACCTATCATTATTGTACTCCAAAACTAGCAAACCGGCCTAGATTATTTAACTTTTAAAATACTTAGACGTAATATAATGAGCTAGGTACAATTAAGCCTTGAAAATGGCCGTTATCTCATAGGAAAAGTTTCTTAACGACGATGTCGTGCATGCGACCGATGTCGGCCCACTCACAGTATAAGGCCGTGCGCGCACTGCCTTGCGGTGGCCGCAATTGCGGTAGTTCTACCGCACCGGTAGAATAACCGCAATCTCAGGTGCGCGCACTGAGGCGAGAAAAACGCACCTTTTGTCTGACAATGTTGCCATACATACAGATTTCTTCTTATTTATACATATTTTCGGTGTGTGATTCAGATTAGCACTAGATGCAGATTTTTATACAAATTTCACACTGTATTGATAAAATTAACTGTTACAACTAAAGACAGAACTTGGCAAAATAAATTACCTAGATACCGCATTTCTTACGTTACACACACCATTGTATGATTCTATTCTTTATAGTTATTTTTAATTTTTATTATTTAGCAGGCAGCAGCATTAATTTGCTGTGCTCAGGAAATCCGTCAAAGATTGTTGTGTGATATCCAAGGCTCTCGCATTCGTAGTGTCGCACATACGTAAAATACGTAAATAATTAATATCATAGGTACAACCTTTTATTTTATTTAATATTAATCTAAAAACCCAGACTGATGTAAAAATTGACATTCTGGCTATTGGAGCTAGATAAATTACAAAGCAACTTACTAAGTTTTCGTAAGATATATACGTTCTTTTCCAAAAAAGTTTTTTTCAGGGAAAAACCGGCCTTATCTAGTTTACATTTATGAAAAATACCTATGTATGTACTAGCGGCCTGGCCTGGCTTTGCACGGGGTCCTTGACAATTGTTTTCTTCGACAAACGACGTCATTACAAAAAGTACGTTCAGCTATCATTTAACTTAAAATATATATATATATAAAAGTTTCATCTTGAATCAGACCTGTACCAGCCGTTTCGCTGCAATGAATTTCTTGGCTGCGTAATTTTAAATCTGTGATAACTTCTAAACATTTAAATGAAAAAAGTAAAGGGCAATCTACATTAAATGACCAAGGTAAATAATATACTTATTTGGATAAAGATTAGTATTTATTAGGAGAAATTATCTTTTGCAAATAGAGTAATATTTTAAATTAATTATTTAGAGATAAAAATGGTTACTGTGAGTCAACCATATGAGATAGATATATGCTATCGCGGACTTTTTTGTAAGCCTTTTTATGATATATACATTTCATTAGTATTTTATTTTAACGTAGGTATCTATTGACGTAGTAGGTACTTGCAATGTAAGCGCTTGAAAATCGTTTTTTTTTTTGGCGGCATCATAACAAAATATGGAATTTTCCCCATAATACAAATACTATTATCAATAAAAAAAAAAACTTAATTAGAATGTTTAGATTAACGTTGTATATGAAAAAATAAAAAATAACTATAAAGAATAGAATCATACAATGGTGTGTGTAACGTAATAAATGCGGTATCTAGGTAATTTATTTTGCTAAGTTCTGTTTTAGTTTTACAGTCACTTTGATCAATACAGTGTGAAATTTGTATAAAAATCTGTATCGAGTGCTAATCTGTATCACACATCAAAAATATGTATAAATACAAAGAAATTTGTGATAAAACGTGCGTTTTTTTCACCGCAGTGCGCGGTACTACATACATTCCTATGCAATTCAATATATTTGCGGTAGACTCACCGCAACTTTGCAGCGAGGGGCCTCCGGTGACTCTACCGCACGCGTTTATTCCACCGCAGTGCGCGCACTTCTATGACACTCCATACTCCACAGATTTTGCGTTTCCAAAACAAAACGCAGTGCGCGCACGGCCTAAAGATCGTAGCCCACTACATAAGTACTAATAGCATAAATAACAGTCACTCACTGTTCATTAGTTAAACTCACACTAAATCGTCATTGTTCTAATTAAATTCACACTTAGCTCAACATTTTCCGTCTTATACCAGCATTTAGTTATGATTGACGTACAAAGTTACAATATAGTTCTGGATTTAATTTAGTCTCAAAACGTGTAGTGTAGACATTATCAAGATTCAACGTCAATAGAATAAGAGCTACTACTGCTACTAGATCTTAGTTATTTTCTATGACAAAGAAAGAAAAATACATGTATTTACTCAACTACAGAACATGTAAAAAAAGCGTCAATAGCCTAATGGATAAGGTGTCGGAATTGTGATCGAGAGGTCCCGACTTTGAATCCCACCCATTACACTATTGCCGTGAACCCACTCCAGACACAAGCATATTTAGCTTAGTTGGAGTCGTTAACAAGATTGCTAGTAATGTGAATTCTACCCACATTGCTAGTTATCTTTTTAATAAAAAAATAAAAAAAATAAAAAAATGTACATACAGCCTAAAATAATAATAATGCCTATAATGTTCATAGGCCAGGATTACAGCCTATTATTTCTCTATGAGAAGGAATAGGCTGTAATCGAATACGGGTTGGCAGAAGACGTGTCTTCGGAATTTTCGGTACTCGAACATGTCGGTCTCTTTCACTGTTTGAGAACAGTGTTGATGATGAAATAGACACGAAAAATTAGGCTGCCTGGATATGAACCTATAACCTTAAGTCTTGTCTGTAAGCACTGGGCCACAGTGGCGAAGGGTGAATTTTCATAAAAGGGAAGCCGGACCAAAAATGCTTACCTTGCTCAAGTGTGATGCGTGAATTCCAGTAACTGTGGCCCTGTGGCTGACTTCGAAATCTTGTAACTTCGTATATAATTATTTGTTTAATTAAAAATAACAGATTATTGTTTATATATTCATATATAAAATAATAGACTAATATTTGCCATATTTCAAAAGGGAAGCCTGTAGGCATCGAGTTGTATGGAGCCTTCGCCACTGCTGGGCCATCATTGCTGTTTAACTTTCTTTATTTATTTACTTATTTATTAGGTTCACCAACTCCACTGTTTACACTGATAAAACTATGGATAGTGTAACAACTATTAACACCACATGTGCACTTTAATATTATTTTAGTAATCTAACCTTATACCCTAAGCATTATACCAACACATAATGGATTTTTAATCTGAAATAAAGAGTATGAATTTGAAAAATTTGAATTATATTTTGTCTTTTATAACATAATAAAATTAACTACATCTATGAAAAAAATATATGTCTAATAAAATCAAAAATACCTAGGTTATCATGGATCGGGTAAGGATTTCATGATAATTGATTTAAGGTTTGCCATGGAATCATAATGTAATTCGATTAAATAGCTAGAACTATTTATACACCTTTAGAACAATAACCTTAAGGGTTGGTGCATATCTGACGCAAAATGCGTTGCGTATCATAGGTCGCGTAATGTCTGAACAGACAAATATATAATAAACATTCAACCTTGTACAGTGTACACTCAACCGATGATACGCTAGTGCGAATAGACGTGACCGTTGATACGCTCGACGCAACTTACGTCAGATGTGTAGGACGGACCCATTACTCAAAATAATGCCTCTTATTTTAAATGTCCCACTATTTTAATGTCGATTGAAAATCTTTTAAAATCTGATGAAAAGATGAAATTGTTTACTCATATTAGATATAGAGATATCTAATATGAGTAAACAATTTCATCTGCATTAGTCATAACGATGTAACATATAGACAAACATTTAATAATTATAAAAGGTTGATTGTTAGAGAATGCCTCGGTGAATGCACCAAGGCATTCTCTAACAAAAATTCCATTAACTATTAATAAGCAATAGGTAATATACAGAAGTATATTCATAGGCTTCATACTCTTAGAATTGAAAAGATCATGGTCTCTCATTACAAATGATATCAACTAACATCGATAATACATAACAGAATTGTATTAATTGACGTCGGAAGGGGAGGTGAATAACAGGAAGGAGAAAGTTGAATAATCCCAATACAAGATAATCACGTAACATTTGAACAGTCTCTAAATCCCGTACATTTTTCATGTTTAAACAATAGTTACCTGAAGAAAGCTTCAGTTAACTATTAAAATACAACGTGTAACAGATTAAGCGCAATATCTCAGACACCCCATTTAGAATATTAAATTATAAGTCTAAAACGACATCCGTAACTAAATAAATTGAAACCTAACCCAGGGATTTTTCAACCGACGAAAAAAACGGAGGAGGTTATCAATTCGACGCGTATATTTTTTTTTATAAAATACTTATCTTTAATGAACGCAAAATGTATGTTCGTCATACAATATCCTTACGCACACACGTACACAATTTACTGAATTAAGGATTGTATTAATTTTTCATGATACTGTGTTTCCATTTTCAACCGACGACAAAAAGAGGAGGTTATCAATTCGACGCGTATATTTTTTTTTTTATTAATGTATGATCTTCGATTACTCGAAGACGGCTCAACCGATTTGGAAAATTCTTTTTTTGATTGAAAGGGTATACTTCGAAATTGGTCTCATTTTCATAAACGTCAGGATCTGATGATGGGATCCTGGAGAAATCGAGGGAACTCTTCAAATATTATAGGCACATCTATGACGTTTTGGGTATTTATTATAGTAACTTGTGCAGTTGCTCTCAAAAAGTACCACTTGAGGAAGTGGAACTGATGATGAAGACCACAGATGGCCGCCGAAACTACTCAATAATAAGTATTGAGTGGATTGCGATTCGATTACTTGAATATGGATGTTAAGCACTTTATGCTCGTCACAATGCATATGGTGATGTAGAGCTGATGGTGAAGTACCAGGAGAACTCCTCAATAATTAACGGCCCAGCATTGGGAAAAGCAATATTTTGTAAAAGACTATAAGTAGTTGACATTTAGGCTCTTGTAACTAGGTAAATTAAAAATAGACCAACTAAAAAGAGTGAAATAAAAACTTTTTACCAAAAAATTAAACCGACTCCCAAAAAACACTGCAAAGTGAAAAATAACTTTAATTTCGGAAGTCGGTGCCAAAAACGAAAATATAAAACTAAAGACACCGACTACCGAAATTAAAGTTATTTTTCACTTTGCAGTGTTTTTTGGGAGTCAGTTTAATTTTTTGGTAAAAAGTTTTTTAAGTTAAATGAAAGATTTTCCATCAAAATTTAACACCTATTTTTTTATGACGGAACACGGACAGAAGCCGATTCTGAACCATCTACTTTCAGGATTTGCGTTTATTCTGTTACACGTTGTATAATGTAAAATAGTATAAATAAGAAACAAATTGTATATCTTCACTGTTACCAAGAGGTGTCGAACATATCTTTGACCCGCAAAATTAAGAGATTCTACTAATGAATAGATGCGCTGTAGGAAGCCATGCCAGAGGTCAGGTTAGTTTATTCTTTACATTTAAAAAAGTTGCCCATTTCAAATGGATTTGAACTAGGCCATTTAAAAAAAGCATTTGTTTTTGATCGGGTAACGCACCCGTGACACATAGCACACCAGTCACTCGCTCAACCACTGCACCAGCCATTTCATCAATATTACTTCTAGGTGAGCGTTAAATTCCTGCTGACATGAAAGAAAGCTTGATCCTGAACACGAATAGGACCAATACACGGGTAAATACTGTATTTCTGAATGGTTGAAGTGGTTTACCCACCAAAGAACAGAATTTCAGCAAATATACCACATTCATGCCAAGAACAATAGGTAGGTACTTAGTTTTATTAAGTTCTCGGTAAACCGACAGATCTTTGCCAAATGCATCACGAATGCTCTCAAATTAAGTATGCACCATAAATGATAAAGAGTGTTTGTTTGTTTATCCTTCTCTCACATCAAAATGGAGCAACGGTTTCATATGAGTTTTAGTTTAGAAATGGTTAAAAAGCTAGATAGTGACATAGGCTACTTCATTTGCGCTGAAATAAAAACGTTTGCACGTGAATGAAGCCGCGGGGAGCAGCTAGTTTCGTTTATAAGGAAAATACCAAGTCTGAGTCTCACTAAGACAGCTTAGACTCGTTTCTTCATTGCATGTGTCTGAAACATGCGGCGGAAGTAAACGTTTATTATTGATCCATAAACCG
Organism: Tholera decimalis; assembly: GCA_943138885.2. Classification (NCBI taxonomy): domain Eukaryota; kingdom Metazoa; phylum Arthropoda; class Insecta; order Lepidoptera; family Noctuidae; genus Tholera; species Tholera decimalis. Next base: position 13,352,105 of record OW964572.2, read on the forward strand.
AAATCAATCATTGATTAAAAGCAGAGGGTCAATGGAATTAGATCATATTCAAGGCAAAATAATAATTAGGCTTACCTAATTATTGTTTTGTTTATCTTCCTTTGTGAAGTTTGTATTACACATACCTATGTATGTAGTTGTTGCGTTTTTTCAAGCCAAAAGCGGTCATTGAACTATTTAATTTCTTCTCCTCTACGTTTATTGTGCGCACAGCTAAGGTGTGGAACTCTCTACCGGCTTCTGTATTCCCTACCACATTTGACCTCTTGATTAAAAGTAAGAGAGAACAGGACTCGCTCGTTCCATCGTAAAACTCATCTAACTCTTACCATCAGGTATGATCGAGGTCAATAGCGGGCTCATCTATACTAATATTATAAAGCGGAAAAGTTTGTTAGTTTGTTTGTTTGTTTGCTTGAACGCGCTAATCTTCGAAAGTACTGGGTGGATTTGGATGAAATTTGGTATGGAAGTAGCTTGAAGCTTAAGGAAGGTTATAGGCTACTTTTTACCCGACTGCAAAAAAGGAGAGTTATGTTTTTACCGTGATAGAATCCACGGGAGCGAAGCCCCGCGAGAGTACTAGTCCGTAAAAATTAAAATATAGTTGTAAATCAATACATCAATCTATAGAGACACTTCGGCCCCGATACATGGTGGGTTTTTAGTAGGTAAGTAAGAATCTGACCCTCCCTACTACTCTAATTAGAGCGAAGAGTCACTTGATGACTTCTTCCCAAAAAAGAATTACATCAGGCTGACTCGATCGACCTACGGTGCACAATCTTAGTCCTTGACTAGCGTCGATGACTCAATAGACCGCCCAACACATTTCACAGTCACATACATTAAAATGGAAAACTATTTTCAACTGAATGAACAATTTGGTTTCGGCGATAATGATTTCATTGGGAAAAACTTCGATACTTGGCTGAGGAGCCCATTTTAAAACCTCTATTTTTCCTCACAACAATGACAAGCTTTATAATAGATATCGTACTGGACATGATGAAGTATTTTTAGCTAAAATGGTCACTGAAAGCATCATTAGAACTTAAAACGGAATATTTGCTTGCAACAGTGCCGAAATATCGGAAACTCGAAAAGATCCCGTTTTAAGTTCTAATGGGTATGATATGTCTGTGCCTGCCACAGAAATTATGGGTCTGTAAAAATCAGGATAGGCGCCCTAAGATGGCAACTCGAAACCGTAGGTAAAGACGGGTTTACATATATGTCTTCTTTATAAATTATTAATTGGATTGGAGATACATACAATATTCTCAAAATATTGTACTTAATAAACAACTTAGTTCATTACGGTTTTTACGAATCCATATTAGAGACAGGGCAATGACCGTGAGTGACATGTTAGAACAAAACAGCTATAAATCCATTATGAACAATGAATACTGAAAGTTTTCGACTTCCCTTTGCATCTATACCAATTACAGCCCTTCCTGCCTTTTCACAAATAGTTGGTATTAAGACTTTTCAGATACCCATAACAACTGGCAATGAATCTGAGTATATTAAGATAGTTATTCCTATCCTTGGTCCGTCCTGAGGAAGTGTTGCCTTAAATTGAAGATCGGCAAACTAGTTTCTATTCCTAGCACCTATTTCTTCGGGCACGCCGCAATTGCGGCGGTAAGACCCCTCTTTGAGGAGTGGCTAGATCGGCGTCACGGCGTCCTGACCTACCGCATGACGCAGGTCCTCACCGGACACGGAAGTTTCGGGAGGTACCTGTGTCTGATGAGGAAGGAAGAAACGCCTGGGTGTCACCACTGCGAGGATCGCCCTGAGGACACAGTAGAGTATTTGGTGCAAGACTGCCCCGCTTGGACAGAGCACCGACGTGTCCTCACGGCGGCGATAGGCGGAGACCTCTCGCGCCCGGCATTGGTCGAGGCCATGCTGCGGGGCGAGACGGAGTGGTAAGCGGTCGCCTCCTTCTGCGAAGCAGTCATGCCATCGAAGGAGGAGACGGGCCGCGTGAGGGAGAGGATAGCGTCCTCCCTCCAGCCCAGCCGCAGTGGTAGACGCCCACGGCGTCGGACGTCGGCCGACGATCTCCGGCCACCGTAGGCGCGGGCATGCGGACAGCGAGTAAAGGGCAACTCGCTGTCCGACCATGGACCATGCCCGGGTCGACGGCGCGTTGTGTTCCACGCGCGCCTCAAAGAGCGTCAGCAATATGACGAGGCCCCCCCGTAGAGGGCTGAAGCCTGCCGGGGTCGTAGGACTTATCCCATTACCGTGACCCCGGTACGTAAAGGGCTATTGAAGGAATACCGTGGATTTTAGTCAGTACAAGTCTGACAGTCCCTCCGACCCTGCCCGGGGTGGGAGGACTCATCTGATGACTTTACCACGTTAAAAAAAAAAGCACCTATTTCCTACCTGTCCATTCCTGGCTTCACCCGTTGCTTTATAACTGCATACATTCCAAGGCTTATACGTTTGAAAACATTTATCATCATCAGATATAAGGATACATTCGATTTGTTTCTATTTTTAACCGACTTCTGAAAAAGGAGGAGGTTCTCAATTCGGATGTTTGTTTGTTTTTTTTTTTTTTTTTTTATATTTGTTCGGGCATAGCTCCGTCGCTCGCCAATCGATTTGAAAAATTCTTTTTTTGTTGGAAAGGGTATACTTTCCAAATGGTCCCATGAAAATTTTATCGACATCGAACAAGCCGTTTCTGAAAAATTAACAAAAGTCTAAAAAAATATTTACATTGATGAACTTTTCGGTTACTCTATATTGTGTATTTTGTTCGCGCGTTTTTAGTTTTTTGTAGTTGACATTTTGGCTTTTATAACTAGACTAGCTTCCGCCCGCGAATTTGTCCCCGTGGAAAAAAAATCCCCCGATTTTGAAACATTCTTCATTAGTGCTCCGCTCCTATTGGTCTTAGCGTGATGATATATAGCCTATAGCCTTCCTCGATAAATGGGCTACCTAACACTGAAAGAATTTTTCAAATCAGAACCGTAGTTCCTGAGATTAGCGCGTTCAAGCAAACAAACAAACAAACAAACTCTTCAGCTTTATAATATTAGTATAGATTAATTACAAATTGACCCACTAAAAAGCGCGAAAATAAAAACTTTTTGGCTAAAAAATAAAACCGACTTCAATATCAAAACACTACAAAGCCAAAAATAATTTTAATTTCGGGAGGCGGTGTGAAAAAAAAGAAAATACAAAAAAATACACTACAAAGCCAAAAATAATTTTAATTTCGGTAGTCGGTGTTATTGGTTTTGTATTTTCTTTTTTTTCACACCGCCTTCCGAAATTAAAATTATTTTTGGCTTTGTAGTGTTTTGATATGGAAGTCGGTTTTATTTTTTTGCAAAAAAGTTTTTATTTTCACGCTTTTTAGTGGGTCAATTTGTAACTAATCTAGTTATAAAAGCCAAAATGTCAACTACAAAAAACTAAAAACGCGCGAACAAAAAACACAATATAGAGTAACCGAAAAGATCATCAATGTAAATATTTTTTTTAGACTTTTGTTGATTTTTCAGAAACGGCTTGTTCGATGTCGATAAAATTTTCAATTTTCATGGGACCATTTGGGAAGTATACCCTTTCCGACAAAAAAAGAATTTTTCAAATCGGTTGGCGAGCGACGGAGCTATGCCCGAACAAACATAAAAAAAAAAAAAAAAAAAAAAAAAAAACAAACAAACATCCGAATTGAGAACCTCCTCCTTTTTCAGAAGTCGGTTAAAAACCAATAACACCGACTACCGAAATTAAAATAATTTTTGGCTTTGTAGTGTTTTGATATGGAAGTCGGTTTTATTTTTTGCAAAAAAGTTTTTTAGATGCATCCGTCAAAATGTTCTTAAAGCACACGTAAAACTGCAAGCGATTAGCGGTTACAAACCATAATAAATTTGGTTTATGAAATTGTCACAGTAAGACAACGTAACATTGTATTTGTATAGAAAATATGTTGAATTATTTTAGATTTTATGAGAATATGAAAAATTTTGTTTCAGCATTATGATTTCACAGAGAAAACCTTGGCTCAGTAATTTTATTTGATTCGGCTGGTAATAATTTAGGGTGTCTGTATTTTTCATTAAAACAATATCACTGACTATTTACATTTTCTACTTCTTTACTTAAATAAATTCCCTGCCGGAGTCTGTGTTTCCTGATTGCTATAACCTGGGAGTCTTTAAGTCAAGAGTAAATAGGTTTCTTCTAGGCAAGCGTGCTCCATCTTCGACTACATCATCGCTTACCATCGGGTGAGATAGTGGTCAAACGCGAGCCTAATCTGAATAAAAAAAATTAATATTAAAAACATAATTATTTAATGTGTTATGCAAATACTTCATGAAAAGAGGCATTTGTTTAAAAACTTCAGTCTCTTGTTGAAACAGCCATTCTTTCACTTGTCATTATGTATGTGGTCACTATTCAAGACTATTTGAAAACATAGACCATCTTCTTCAGAGTATTAAAATGTTTCCTTTCTCATTGTTGGAAACGATTTGAGTTTTTTCAACAGATCAATTTAGGTAATGCATGGCGCATTACCTAAATTGATCGTTGGAATCATTCAATTCGCTTTGTGGCCTTTCAATGAATTTAAGAAACCAAGAAGTCTTTGTTATCCAATGAAATGCTTTATGAGACGTTTTGCTTTGTTTTATAATAAAAAATAAAATAAAATTCCTTTATTGCAGGCACGCAGGCCCATATAAAAACCTAGCGAAATACAAAAATAAATAGATAAAGAAATACGCTTACAAATCAATTCAACTATACAATTAATTCCATTCAATTCAGTCAGTTCAGTCGTTAAAATCATATTAAAACATTATAAACAAATTTAGGCACAAACCTATTAAAAGCCAAAAAGCCATCACGTAACAGGTTTAAAACAAAAATGGATTACTCTAAGATTGCAAATGAAGTGCGTGAACTTGAATGGTCCGACGTAATGTCTAGAACAGATGTTAATGACGCGGTGCTACTTTTCAACAATATTTTAACGGACGTCATAAAAAAACACTCAGCGCAGGTAAAAATTAGTCGTACAAAGTTCAGTTTAAAACCATGGGTCACCCCTGGCTTGATTCGGTGCATGCGCCATCGAGACGCGTTGCATGCTCAATCAAAAGCGCATCCGACTAATCTGGAGTTGAAATGTGTATACAAACGATACAGGATCTTTTGTAACGATATCCTTCATAAGCGTAAGGCGGCCTATGAGAGTGAAGAGTTGAAGAGTCACAGCAATCACCCCAAAAGACTCTGGAGAGTAATTAAAAACATATGTCAATTTCCTAAAAAAGCTAATGACAACCAGCAATTACTAGGGACCGAAAAAAATTGTTCTACATCTGTAAATGAATGCAACCGCCATTTTGTATCAATGGGTCAACGTTTGGCACTCAATATCTTGGACAAACTGCAGACTACAGAGAGTAGACTAAGCAGTGATGCTAAGCTCGTAAATCGTTCTAAAGATTCTCTGTTCTTTCCCCCAACTGATATATCTGAAATTGATAACATCATTACTGATATGAAAGATGATAGTGCACCTGGTTCTGACGGGATTCGTCCACTTCTCCTCAAGCTCATCAAACCATATGTCTTGAACCCTCTGACGTATATCTGTAACCTGAGCATGACAACGGGCACTTTTCCTAATTGCTGGAAGATGGCCGTTATAACGCCGATCCATAAGAAAGGAGCCAAAGACTGTCTCAATAACTATAGGCCTATCTCTTTATTGAATGTTATGTCTAAGATACTAGAGAAACTCGTCAATAATCGCCTCATCGGTTTTCTGGAAAGAAACAGTCTATTGTCTGAACGCCAATTCGGTTTTAGACGGGGCAGGTCTACTGAGCAAGCCATAGGGCTTTTGATTGATATTGTTTCTTCAAAGATCGATAAGGGGCAACGGTCTATCGGTGTCTTCCTTGACCTAGCCAAGGCATTCGATACAGTTTCCATTGAGATGCTTTTGAAAAAGCTGGATTGCCTTGGCGTAAGGGGTGTTGCTTGGGATTGGTTCAAAAGTTACTTAACGGATAGACGACAGTACGTGGTAATCGGGGACTATGTGAGCGAAAGCCTGTCAATCACTTTTGGTGTGCCACAGGGCAGTGTACTTGGTCCTACATTGTTCACTGTATATATGAACGACATTTTGGATTTAAACATACCAGGATCTGATATGATTTGTTATGCTGATGACACGGCAATCTTATTCCATGGAGATAGATGGGCGGATGCTTTAAATGCTGTAGAAAATGGCATGCGTAACATATCGGACTGGCTTGATGGAAATCTTTTGACTCTAAACGTCGAAAAGACGAGTTTTATTCCGTTCTACATCAGCCGTCCCAGCTGCCCGGACTTCAATGAAATTAAAATCCATGACATACACTGTCATGCCACAAAGTGCTGTTGTAGGGGTATTGGAAGGGTAAATTCAATCAGGTACCTGGGCATCACGATTGATCAGAATTTGTCTTTTAAAGAACACATTTCGACACTCTCCAAAAAAGTTCGTAAATTTATTTATATAATGAAATCACTTTGTGCTAGTGCTCCAAAGGATATATGCAGAAACGTCTACCTAGCTCTCTGTCAATCGTTGCTGCAATACTGTATAGGCGTCTGGGGTAGCGCAGCCAAGACCTACTTGATTGAACTCGAACGTGCACAACGGGCCGTTCTTAAAGTTCTTCTTGGTAAGCCGCGACGTTATTCCACAGACGAACTATACAAAGAAGCTGACGTCTTGCGTGTCCGACAGCTTTATATCCTGAAGTCCCTACTTAAACTTGTTGCTGCTTCTGGGCATCAATTTACTTACACCCAAAGAGGGAGGGTAGGAGCTGACAGTCTACCAATCCCAAGAGTGAAATCAATATTTGCCACACGTTTCTCACTATTTCTACCTATTCGGGTCTTCAATGTAGTAAATAAATCTACAATTAGAATCCCTGAAAATGTCTTTGAAGCTAAGATTATGTTAAAAGCATGGCTTCGGAACCTGACCTACGATGAAACTGAAAATTTGTTATGTTCCTTGAAATAAGATAATCTAAAAGCACGAAACAGACATATCCCACACAAACACACATGTAACATACACACTCACACACGCTCGCACAAATACTTCACACTTCTTACTTACACTCACTCACTCACTCACTCGTTCACCGCGCCAGTTGGAAATTACATTATGTTACAAATAACCCACTACTACTTCCATGTACATACATATTCCTAATTATTATTATTTTATTGCTTTTTTTTTTAGTAATCAATTTAATTTGTTTGTTTTGTTCAACTTTGTCAAAATTATTATAATTAGTCCAATCCTTTCTTTTTAACTGTATTTTATCACGCAATTTTTTTAACGTTTTCATTTTGTCTAGCTGTGCTGTGTCACATTGAAGTTACGAGTAGATTCAGTCAATCTCTGTTGTCAATATTGGGCCACCAAGATACAGGCTGTGCCTAGTTTGGGGCCCATTGCTAACTCTTTTGTGTTTTGTAACTTTATGTATTGTATTTTCTGTCTGTGTCTTTCAACTTGTGTGTATAAAATAAATAAATAAATAAAACAAAAAAAATTATCAGATCTGTTAAATTTAATTAAAACAAACTGTTCTATATTCATAAAGAAAATACTCAAAATGGAAATTCTATAAATGAAATTTATTGTTTGCATTGCAAGCAGTTTATTTTTATAGTTTAGTTAACACATTTAAAGTTTATTTATTTACATTTAATGGGAGACCAACAGCTACTTAAATTAATCTAGAAACATGTGAAAATTTGACAGCTAATTACAGGTCTCCACGTATGAAGTTGTGAAGTTTATGAAATGTAAAATTCATTTCGTTGTACAATTCTTGAGTGATTTTTAATATCATTCGGAAATATTAACTGTAACTGTCTTGTGATTATGCTTTCGTTTTCATTTTAGAAATTAATCATTTATTAAGATAATATTTGTTAACAACATAGAAAAACACAGAAGACCTACCTAACTAATAAAATAACATCTCTCACACTGTTGTTGTATGTATAACTAGCTGTGCCCCGCGGTTTCACCCGCTTTAAATCCTACTAATATTAATAACTCGACGATTTCTGAATATTAATGAATATAATATGTTAAAATTTAAGTATACCTATCTAATTCGCACTGGATAGAGAATCGCAAAGTAAAGATTTAGCGCGGAGTAAAGTTGTTGATTATATTGTTAAGAATAGATTTACAGTATTTCGGTATATACAATATTTTAGTCCTTTTTCTTGTGGTATAAGTATGTTTTGGTTTTCCTCGAGTCCGGATCTACATAGATTTTTTTGTTTTTTAGCGTCGTAATATTATCAAATTAGTCCTCCCACCCCGGGCAGGGTGGAAGGGACTGTCAGACTTTTATTGACTAAAATCCACGGTGTTCCTTCAATAACCCTTTACGTACCTGGGTCACGGTAACGGGATGAGTCCCACGACCCCGGCAGGCTTCAGCCCTCTACGGGGGGGCCTCGTCATATTGCTGACGCTCTTTGAGGCGCGCGTGGAACACGACGCGCCGTCGACCCGGGCATGATCCATGGTCGGACAGCGAGTTGCCCTTTACTCGCTGTCCGCATGCCCGTGCCTACGGTGGCCGGAGATCGTCGGCCGACGTCCGACGCCGTGGGCGTCTACCACTGCGGCTGGGCTGGAGGGAGGACGCCATCCTCTCCCTCACGCGGCCCACCTCCTCCTTCGGAAGCATGACTGCTTCGCAGAAGGAGGCGACCGCTTCCCACTCCCTCTCGCCCCGCAGCATGGCCTCGACCAATGCCGGGCGCGAGAGGTCTCCGCCTATCGCCGCCGTGAGGACACGTCGGTGCTCTGCCCAAGCGGGGCAGTCCTGCACCGTGTGCTCGACTGTGTCCTCAGGGCGACCCTCGCAGGGGGATCTACATAGATAAAGCAATAAGATAAAGCAACATATAATTGGCCAAGTGCGAGTCAGACTCGCCCATGACGTGTACCGTAGTGGCTACGCCAAATATCTTTGTTTAATCATAGCTGAACAGGCTTAGGGATGTTCCTAGTCCATTCCTTATTCAAATTTGCCGCCACTTGCATTCACTTATCGCTTTGAGTAAAATCCGGAACGACGCATCGCTCCCGCCATCGAACGGAGCGAGAAAACTAGTGTTAAAACTGATATAGCCGGCCGGCGAGTGCAAACTCCGCGCGCGCGGTGAATAACACTGAAAACCTGGTGATATATGACTGCTAGTGTGGTGATCTTCTGACTCCCAGTTTCCTGTAAGTACCTGACCATCCAATTTATATCCTTTAAGCCTGTTTCGTGATAGAAAACTTCAAAAGCGTCAGTGGCTACACGCGATACTCAATCAATAGCGTTTGTATGAATAACAAAGTTCAAACGATCCATATTTTCAAAAAACTGGTCAAAGAACAGTACTTCTCCATCATCACAAAATCAAAAAAATATATAAGTATATAAAAATATTTTTTTTTGATTTTAGACTTTATTATTTTAAAAGTTAGAGAGGACACATTTTACTACTTTGGAAGTGTATAGGTATGTTCCAAATGACTGAATTTGAAGAAAAATTATTTTAGGAAACTTAATTTCATTTTTAAAGATCTATCTATAGACACCCGCACGAACAAGTTTGATGAACCAAGCTCTTACGTTCCGGGGTCACATTATCTCGTTAGTACATTCCCGCAACTCCGGCGCTTTATTTATTGTGACTTCGAAAGATACCTTTGTAGGAAATTGTATCTTTTTAAAATTTAAAGGTAAACCTGTAAACCATGAAGATTCGACGTATTAGTGCCGTTTGTCTAGCCGCTGGTCCAGTGAAAACTATAGCAACTATGACATTGCTTCGAAGGTATTTTAATAAAAGTAACGACTTGGTTAGACCCTATATATATTGCCTACAATAAATAAGAATTGAATCGCAATTACTAGCTATTAGCACACGAAATTAAGAATCGTAAAATATGGACTAAAAATACGCATGTTTAAAATGGGATCAATGGAACTAAAATAAAACAAAATGAATATACTAACTATAAACTTTAAACTAAACGATGACATATAAAAATGGGGTAAAGAACCAACAAGCTATCAAAATGACTTATTCAACTAAACAGAAAGTAAAATAAAAATGTTCAAATGTATTAATATAAAAATACACATCTGACGTAAAAAAAAAAGCTGAAATAATTTTACATAGAAAGTCTCTTAGCCAAGAAGTCGAAATGAAACCAAGTTTACATTCACTATCACTATTCACTATCAGTGAATCTAAACTCACTTCTTCCGACTTTCTTCACTAATACCCTTTTTTTAGGAAAAACCGAGAGCAGTAGCGTAATGCTAGATAGCCTTCCTCATAAAACTGCCTATCATAATCAGAAAGAATTTTTGAAATCCACCCAGTACTTTCGAAGATTAGCAAGTTCAAACAAACAAAAAACTTTTTCGCTTTATAATATTAGTATAGATAAAAAATATGGTTATAAAACAAATATTAACTAAAGAAATTATCCTTTTCGCTTCCGCAAGTTTAAAGAAATAGAAATACGCCGGCGAATTCCGCCACCTAAATACACATCCGAAAACCAAATCCGCTTCACCCTTGTACACATTGACCTAGCCTTACGCTATACTAACACGAAACGCTAAACGCTACCCAACCTGTAAAACCCGTCACATGTTCCGTTACGCTGACTTATCGAGATCACCTCCATTTCTATAAATAACCCCCTGATTTAGAATACTCGTGAAGGTACTATGTTAACCAAGCCCTACAAAGCTCATGCTATGGCGGTGCCTGCTGTGTAAGCTGCGTCTGACTTGTATAAGTTGATCTGTTTTGCAGTTGCGGATTTAATCACGATGCTTGTCAGTGTGTCAGATACACTATAATGAATTAGTGGTCATCGATGGAGGAAACGCTTCTTGTAACATGCAATTAATTTGCATTTCACTGATAGTGCAGGAATTCCTAGCATGGTTAAGTAATTAATTAATAAACACTATAGACCTATTTCTGTTTTATCCATTCTATCCAAACTTCTCGAAAAAATTCTTAATAAGCGCTTGCTGGACTATCTTAACTCACAAAACATATTAGCCAATAACCAATATGGATTTAGATCTGGCAAAAACACGGAAGATGCTGTATTAGAATTACTAGGTTCAGTAGCTCAAAATTTAAATAATAAAGATAAGACTGTAGCAATCTTTCTTGATCTTTCTAAAGCCTTTGACACTGTCTCTGTCCCCCTCTTGCTCAGTAAACTGGAAAGGCATGGTGTAAGAGGCCTGGCGCTAGATATGTTTAAGAGTTACCTCAGTGGTCGTTCTCAAATTATTAAAATGGATACTTATACCAGTAAAGAAGTATTCCTAACGTACGGAGTTCCGCAGGGTAGTGTCTTAGGACCTACCCTTTTCCTGATATATATAAATGAACTTTGCAAACTCACTCCAGCTAACTCCAAAATGATTGCTTATGCTGACGATACCGTAATCCTGGTACATGGCAGAGATTGGTCTGAGGTCCGCTATTTTGCAGAGTCTGCTCTTCAGGCTACTATGAAATGGCTTACACAAAATTTACTTACCCTTAACTTAGATAAAACCAGATTCATTACGTTCAGTCCAAGGAAAGCATCACAACCAGCCCAACCCTACAATCTGACAGCGCATGCGTGCGGCTCGACAGCTAATATAAAATGCGGCTGTACCAAAGTAATGCGTACGGATTCGATAAAATACCTTGGAGTTCTGGTTGACAGCACGTTGTCATGGAATGAGCAAATTGGTTCGCTTGTGTCCAGAGTGAGAAAATTAATTTTTATTTTTAAAAATCTTCGAACCTCAGCTAATTTTTGTACCCTGCGAACTGTGTATTTTGCTCTTGCTCACTTAGTTTTAACGTACTGTATATCGGCCTGGGGTGGTGCTGGGAAATGTTTATTACTACGTCTAGAAAAGGCCCAGAGGTCTGTGCTTAAAGTCATGGCATGCAAACCCATACGTTTCCCTACAAAGGATTTGTATCTGCTTTGGAAAGTACCTACCGTAAGACACTCTTTCATTATAAGCACAGTATTACGGAAACACAGAGACCTGCTGTTTGATCCGGATTTGGGTAAAGGGAAGCGTAGGACTGTCAGAGTCTGCCAAGTAGTTTCTACTAAATCTGAAATAGTCCGACGGCAGTACACTTTTATTAGTCCCGTGTTATACAACAGAGTGAACACCGAGCTTAATATCTATCCACACCCTTCCAATGTATGTAAAAAACTTGTTGATAAATGGTTGCAGACTCTCACGTACGAAGAACTGGAATGCTTAGTAAAACCCTAATCTTAAAAGCATAATTATGTCTACCTTCTGTGACTTACATGCACTACTCAAACACATATCCCACAAAATCAACACTTAACACACTCATCACACACACCTCACATGCATGCACTTACAACTCAATTGCACATAACACACACTCACAACACTCATACTGTAAACCTAGCATCAGTACGTACATCATACATTTACTTAATCAGATTCTATTTCTTGTTTGTACCAACTTACTTTCTGTAATATATGGAACTCTGTCTTCTTTACTACTTTATGTTAACAGCCTAGAAACCACTAAATAAATAGATTAAAATTATCTCGTCAAATACAATAATGCTATCAAATAAAGTAACACTAACTTCCACCCTCAATTTTGGTCCGTTTATCGAGGCTAAGGCTCAATTAGCATCAAAAAAGTTGGGAATTTTGGCAAAGGTGAGACGGTACTTCATACCGGAACAGCTGCCCAATTTGTATCAAGCCCAGGTTCGGTCGTGTATGGAGGGAGTACTGCTCTCATCTTTGGGATGGATCTGCCAAATACCAACTGGACGCGCTTGAGTCCATGGAGAAACGGGCCAAGAGACTCAGTGGCAACGATGCACTGGTCGAGTCAAAGCTCCAGAGCCTTGAACATCGACGACGAGTTGCAAGTCTATCGGTTTTCTATCGGTTACATTTCGATGCGCCATCGTTACATGGTGGACATCCCACCCATAAACACTAAACGTTTTGGGAATACTTTCATTGTGCGTACGGCTAAGGAGTGGAATTCCCTGCCCTAATCTGTGTTTCCCGATAGCTATAACCTAGGGGTCTTTAAGTCAAGAGTGAATAGGTTATTTTTAGGTAAGCGTGCTCCATCTTCGACCACATCATCACTTACCATCAGGTGAGATGGTGGTCAAACGCGCAATTATTATCAATACAAAAAAAAGTAGGCTGCTGGTCTTGGAAGTAAAAGTTTGTGTAATTTCATCGATCGCTTTAAAACTTCGACACAATTTGACCGAAGCCAAAGGTATGACTGAGGGTAGCTGAAGTCCCACACGAGCCACAATACACCATGCGTATCTATGCAGGTTTTTTCTTCATTTCAGATTGTTAGGCGAGGTCTAAGATGGAACGAGCGAGCCCAGAAGATGCCTGTTCACTCTTGCTTTAAAGGCTGACGGGTCATGTGTGGCAGGTTCGGTCGAAACACGAAAAATAGCCAGCAAGTATTCAAGCTATACGCACATAAATAACCGTTTTTCAACAAATTAATTCGCAGTACTAATCCAAGTATTCATAAGCTATTAGAACACTAATCGAATTACGATGTTAATCGATTTACAGTTTGAGAGAGGTTAAGTAATTCTGGTTTTTGGTTTTCTGCATGGGTGCAAAACATAGGTATAACATATCGAGTTTCCTCCATGCCTTGGAACGCACGTTCTTTTTTAAGGATGGAAAATCATCCGATAACTGCCTCCCGATCTGGGCGAAGCGGGAGGGTGTCAGAATTTTACTGACTAAAACCCATCCGTGTTCCATCATATGCCCCTCATGTTCCGAGGCCGCAGTAACTCGTTCGAACAATTCTGCAACTAAAATTCCTCCTTTGCTTGCATAACTGCTTCGCAGAAAGAGGTGACCGCTTCCCATGCCTCCTCGCTCCGGACCATGGATTGAACCAGGGCCGGGAGCTAGAGATCACCGCCTATCGCCCCTACGAGGACACGGCGGAGCTATGCCCAAGCGGGGCAAATCTTCACTGTGTGCTCCACCATGTCCTCAGGGCGATTCTCGTAGTGGTGACACCCAGGCGTTTCCTCCCGCCGAATCCGACACAAGTAACTCCCGAAACAACCGTGTCCAGTGAGCACCTGCGTCAGGTGGAAGGTGAGGACGCCATGGCGCCTCTTTAGCCACTCCCAAGGAGGGGACTTACCGCCGCTATTACGGCGTGCCCAGTGCTGGGTTGCGATAGCCGCTCTTTTCATGCCGCCATGATCTCGCGCCGGAGCTCCGTCCGCCGTGCCGTAGCAAGTCCCGGTAACAGAGTTTCGCCCCGACCTCCGTAATGTAGGCGCCCACACCGGGGACCCATAAAGGGCCTGGGAAGTACGTTAAACCGTTGGTACCAGCTTCATTTGTATATCTTTGACAGTCGTTATAGGTAGCCAATAGCTAGATTATTTAACATCAATCTATCCAAACTAGTTAATATGTGAAATAGTGTACAACTATCAGGTATATTTTTGGGGAACCAATTAATGATACATGAGATCTTATTAATAAATCAGATCTCATGTAAACATGTATCGAAAAATCACACTAATAAATTGAATTGAATGAATGAAAGGATATGTGATCGTATTACCCAGTTACTGGGTTGTGGGTCATCGGGTACGTAGGTGCTCTATGTAAAACTGATATAATTATATAGTTGGGAAAAGGCTTGGTAGATGGATAATAATATGTTTTAGTTACGATAACTTAAATGGACCATCTAACATTTCTAAACTGAATGACGTTCCTCGTCCTCATCATCTGTCGTAGGTCTACTTGAAGGAATTTCTTTTGAAATAAGCATTACGTATTTTTTGTCTCTTGTAAGTACCCATAAATAAATAAACAGACTATGGCGGTAATAATTAGTATTCCGCCGCTAAAGTGCAGAGAATTGTCTATAACATAATATTATGATTTCATAAAAAAAAATCGACTCTAAATTTATTTTATAGAAGAGTTGTGGCTGTAGTTTCACCAAAATACATTTTGTTTTCGTTTTAATTCGAATAATAGAGCAATTATGTGCCAAAAAATAGAGTGAATAAATAAAAAAATATTCAAAATTAGAGTGAATAAATAAAAAATAAGTTTCCCTGATTTTTAATTCGCTTATTCAGATCAACGAGATAAGAATTTCGTAAAATGAAACATTATTTTTGTTAAATTCACGTGTAAAAATGAAATATTACTGCCAAACCTGTGTATTGTTTTACGATTGGTAACATGTTATGGTCACAAATAAAATGCTATTTAAACTGCAGAAGTTTTTTATAATTGATTTGTTTCATACAACGCTTTATAAACATACTTTGTCTTTTGTCAACAATGTTGACATCTGCTTTTAGTCAAAATGGCTTTCATAAATGCGTGAAAAGTTCTACTTGATATACAAATTTTAATTTCTTCTTTGTCAACTGAGCCTTTAAAAAACTTGACAGAATAATATAAATGTTGTTGAATACCATATTAGTATATTTTATATCATGTTGCCTTCTAAACAAACTACATAATTATTTAATCTTAACTAAACTTCAAACAGACATACTATCAAGAAATTCGTGCTCAACGCTGTCGACCGGTAACGTACTCAAGAGACTAGCTGTATTGCCACGTTGTGTTTTGGGCTATAATAATAGACAGCCCTTTTTTTCGGGTGTGATACGTGATTTCGAAAATGAAGTACCGAAGAACACGTCCCAGTAAGTTCACGAATACGAAACACTTAGCAACCAATGCACGCTACCACGAAAAACCTAACGCCGCCGTAGCCATGGGATCTCGAATAACTAAATCTCTAATCTCACTTATTCGAAACACTTAACAACGAATGCACACAACCAAGAAAAACTGAACACCGCACCGTAGCCATGCAATATCGAATAACTAAATCTCGAAAAGTCTTCGTAAAATGTCTTTATTAATTGAACAATCAAACATTGCTTTTGCTATTTTAAACGATAAAAGAACTCAAACAATATCATTTAAATTTAGCAAAAGCAATGTTTGATTGTTAAATTAATAAAGACATTTTATGAAGACTTCGAGGTTTAGTTATTCAAGATCGCATGCCAACGTTGTTCAGTTTTTCTTGTTAGTGTACATTCGTTGTAAAGTGTTTCGAATAAGTGAGATTAGAGATTTAGTTATTCGAGATCCCATGGCTACGGCGGCGTTAGGTTTTTCGTGGTAGCGTGCATTGTTTGCTAAGTGTTTCGTATTCGTGAACTTACTGGGACGTGTTCTTCGGTACTTCATTTTCGAAATCACGTATCACACCCCTTTTTTTCGAAGGGTAAAACATCAAATGACATCATGAGGAAGGGAGAGTCAGACTTTTACTGGCTAAAAACCCACCTTATTAAAACCTTCTGGTTGCGGGATTGTTATCTCTTGGATCACGAGGTATATCATACAACCTTTTCAACATTTTGTTTTTTTGCCATGATTAAAGATACTGCAGCTATTTGTTTTGAGGGAGACAAAACAAATGAACGAATCAATTTAGTGGTGGTGCGTTTGTTTTGGCTCTCTCGGTAGGAATTTTTGGTGTTATCTTTTTTGAATATCTAGGTATATGTAATATTTTTATTTCTGATTTTATAAGTTTAATAATTTTGTGTCAGTAGCTTTTTTTATTTTTATTCTAATTTTAATTTTATGGGTGCCAACAAATACCCGAAATAAACGATTATTTAATTTCATTTAATTTATACGTAGGTAATGCGGGCTAAGTTATATTTGCTATACGTCATAGGATTTTCTAGTATCATTACGGCATCCATCCGTTTTATTGCAAATCTTACCGGCTCTGTTTAAACATCCTTTGGAATGCCTGAATAGATGTTATTCAGAAGAACTTTGTTTGACTCAAAACTAGTCCTGTGTGTTATTGTAGCGATATGAAACACCGAGCATTTCGCTCGAGCTATGTCAACTATGTCGCAAATCGTGTATTTTGTTTTTGTTTTGTAATACAGACAGTGAAAAGACGTTTGAAGGACGTCATCGATAAAGCCAAAATATTATTACATAATTATATTGATAGTTTTTACAACGAAATCTTAATGTAAGGAAAATACCCCACAAAACTGTTTACGTGGTTCTTTTTTAACCGACTTCAAAAAAAGGAGGTTTACAATTCGTCTCGAACTTTTTTTTTTTTTTTATGTATGTTACCTCATAACTCGGAGATGGCTGGACCGATTTGGAAAATTCTTTTTTTGTTTGAAAGGGTATACTTTCTAGTTGGTTCCATTGTCGTCACGTTTGGATCTGATGATGAGATCATGGAGAAATCGAGGGAACTCTTCAAATATTATAGGCACACCTATAGCGTTTTGGGTATTTCTTATAGTACCTTGTGCAGTTGCTCTCGAAAAGCACCATTTGAGGAAGTGGAACTGATGATGAAGACCCCAGATGGCCACCGAAACTACTCAATAATAAGTATTTCGTTGATTGCGATTAGATTACTTGAATATGGATGTTAAGCACTTTATGCTCGTCACAATGCATATGGTGAAGTAGAGCTGATGGTGATGTACCAGGGAACTCCTCAAAAATTAACGGCTCTGCACCGGGAAAAGCAATATTTTGTAAAAGGTGATAAGTAGTTGACATTTTGGCTTTTGTAACTAGATAAATCACAAACCGACCCACTAAAAAGCGTGAAAAAAAAACTTTTTAGCAAAAAGTAGAACCGACTTCCATATAAAAACACTACAAAGGCAAAAATAACTTTAATTTCGGAAGGCGGTGTCTTTAGTTTTGTATATATTTTCGTTTTTGATACCGCCTTCCGAAATTAAAGTTATTTTTGCCTTTGTAGTGTTTTTATATGGAAGTCGGTTCTATTTTTTGCTAAAAAGTTTTTTTTTTTAATATACATATTGAAGTACAATTATATATTTTTGAAAAATATTTATTTCTTTATTTACACTTCAATCACAAAGGTACAAAACTGGACTTAATGCCTACGGCATTCTCTACCAGTCAACCAAGGGTGGCGAATACATGGCGTTGCAGGTGCAACCATTGTTTATGAGAAAAGATAATTAAAAAAAAAACATTCCCCATAGTAGAAATTTCTCTTGTATCGTGAGTGCATTTTTACAAACAACAATTTGTAGGTCATTTGTTCCGGTGCGGGAATAGAACTCGCAACATGCAGCGCAACCAATCGCTTTACCACTTCGGCAACCGGGTCTGCCTTCTTATGTAGGTATTGTATAATCAGTTTTCGTAGTATTTAATGACTGACCTTCAATGCTAATGGATTCATTCACCAATAGTTTGTATAATTAATCATATATACTATTCAGTTCGGCTATTTCCGTTAGTAATTTAGCTCAGTTAAGACCCGTAACGTTGGCACTGTTTTGTATTCTATTAATAACAATGTTGGTTTTTCAGGTGAAAAGGCATCAGTTAAGTGCCGAAACTCCTTCATATTTTTAAAAGTAACTTAGGTAACTGTTCTTTCTGGCTAAATATTAATACAGTATCTACTTATGTTTGTCAGAAACCATGAAATCTGATGCCAGTTTATCAAGCCGTTCCATCGTTGCTGTAAAATACCAACTTTTAAACAGTTGAGAGCAGATAGATTGCAAACTAACTATAAGTAGTACATTTAGAAACACAGATTCTCGTTTGTATGAAAAAACTATGTAGCTTTGTCACGGCTTCGCTCGCCTGTAGTTCAAGAACTGTATGTGTCCTTTCCCAAGGTCTAATCTATCTCTTTACCAGATTTCATCAAATTTGACTAAGTGGTTTATACATGAAAGTATATCAGATAGACATTTTATACTTTTAGTAGGTATTTATATGTAGCTAAAACTACTACAAGTTCTATTTTAAGAACACTTCAGCGACGTGCATTACAAAAATCAACATAAATAGTAATTTCTGTCATTGTCGTGTCTTCTTATAGCGCTGCTATGCTAATCGAGGGAAGCGGACATTTAACTCCTACACTAGATTCCTAGGTGGCTTGATAAGTGACAAGCTAGGATATGTACCTAACACTGGTCTCCCCATTGTTTTTTTTTTGCGTGTGGCATCTCGCAGGTCAACCCCTGAGGTTGCCGGCTGCTTAACCGGGCTTGCTGTGGTTGCCTTAATTAATTAATTAAAGCCTCCAGCCAGGGTTTATTACAAACTTACAAACTAGGTAACTACACGCTAAGGGACCCCCTATGGGGTACGGACCTCGGCTTAGGGCGTCACAGCGGATGGGCAGCTAGGGACAGGGTGGATCAGAACATTATTATAGATCATATTGCTCCTGTCCTAAGCAATTAGCTTATTGACTAACATAACATAATCAGCCTAAATTAGTGTTGCCCAAAATCATTCTTGCCTAATTTTAGCAAGACCAAGACCAAGACTTACCCTGCAAGATTTAAGCAAGAACAAGACTAATCCTGTGAGTCTCTTGAGTCTTTCAGTTAGTTCAGTCTGTCGTTTTCTTTGTGTTATTATTATTCAAATGAGAAAACTTACATTGCAAAAACACAAGGGAAGGGCAGGCGATGCGGGAGAAACAATGAAACTTAGGTAGCTCTTAAAAAAAACTATTTGTGTTCTCCGAGTTTGGATCGTTGTCCAGAGCCGGATTATTCGATGAGAACGTAAATGCGCTGGCTCTGACGGAGGTGCTGCTTAAAGTTACTACCACAAACAGTGATACAGGTCTGGCAACATCGCACAAGATAAGCACACACACAATATTCGATCCATGGTTTTTTAAAATAAGAAATCTCTAGTACCTTAAAAGAGATTTCTAGTACCTTATATACAATGAAGGTCAGGATAGCCGCCGTGCCGGCGGCAGTGCCTTTGCCTAGGGACAGGATTTTTTGTATTGATTCGTTTATGCAGTTATAAAGCGTAGGTATCAGTGCATCAAAATGTTAAAATGTGATCATACACATAAAACTATCTCATATTTTTTTCGATAATATAAGTACTTAAGTAATTAATGACAATTGATTTTCTCAACAATTAAACTAAATACAGATACTGTGATACTTTTATCTCGTCTGCATTAAATATGTCAGTAGGTATTGTTGTTTCACAGTTTTCATTGATTTTATTACAAAAAGTTTTTTATTTTTGTCGTGTCGTATTATCGTGATTAGTTAATACTTGTGTGTATTATTTGTACAATATCGACTTATGCGCATTACGAACAATAACATAAGCATAATTTGTACAAAATGTCGATTAAAAGACAAAGTATTGACCAGAAAGTTTTGACCATTGCGGCACTTTGATATTGCGCGGCTTTTTTGTCGGCAACATTTTGATGTTGCCGACAACAAAGTGTGATCGGATACTATAACCTGTCAAAGAAACTTCGCATTTATTTGGAAGTACAAGATCAAGATACACGCGCAGGCGGCTTCTATTGATATCGCATACAATCGTCGCCGCCGTGCCGCGCACTCATTTGAGAAATATTGTAAACACTTTTAACATACTTGAAATGTGTAAAAATTGTTTACAATACTAATCAAATGAGTGACGTCACGTCGCGCATTTTGTGTTTTAAAATCACACACATCCAAAACATGAGATTAGCATTGTCGGTTTACCAACTTCTATCGTACTCTAGTAGTTATTAAGTACCTACATAAATACAGTAGGTAAAGTACTTAGGCAAATTTTAATTAATTAATGTAGATTAATTCCATCAAAAGAAGAACATAATACACAGAATATGATTTACATAATATCTACATTTTATTGCTACGTAAGCACACTATACCTATCTGGTGACGCATCTGTTTTATTAATCTTCCAAAGAATCATTATTTTTATCAAAGAATGTCCTTTATTGGTATTTCGGCGTGTGCTTTTAAATAGGAGTATTTATTTCAATTTTAGTAATTCCAAATTGAGCTTCGCTTCGAGTTTAATGTCATAATTGTTTTTTACTCTAATCCTTGTTGTTCTTGGACTGATAAGTTCACAATTTGACGTGAGTGACGAATATTCAAATACAGTCAAGTTAATGTCTAACCATGTAAAGGTTTTAACCATATTTTTAGCACATGTGAGCTTATTAAATGTAAACTTTCATTAAGAAACCAACGGACTTTCGTGGGACACAGTAGGTAGCTCAGTTGGTTAGAGCATCGGCACGGATCACCGAGGTCATGAGTTCAGACCATGAGGTCTGAACACACAGAGATGATGTGTCAGTTGATATTTCGAATTACTTATTAATTTTTTTAATTTGGTTGGCCTTTACTATGCCTATATCAATTCAAGCTCAAAATGTACCTACTCTGTTACATTGTCTAAGATCTAAACTACCGTTTAATAAATAGCAATAGGGTAACCGTTAATTGCAAGACTCTTGCGTAAGACTAAGACCAAGACCAAGACTAGGAGCGCAATACCAAGACCAAGACTAGGAGCGCAATACCAAGACCAAGACCAAGAGGTGTATTGACGCAAAACCAAGACCAAGACTAGGAGCGCAATACCAAGACCAAGACTAGGAGCGCAATACCAAGACCAAGACCAAGAGGTGTATTGACGCAAGACCAAGACCAAGACTGGCTAAGTCTCGACTTGGTCTTGCATTTGGGCAACACTAGCCTAAATCGTTTCCACTGCTGAGACACAGGCCGTCTCTCTGTGTGATGTAATCGACCGTCATCCACCACGCGAGTCTAGTGCGGATTAGTAGATACATGTCTTTCACGGGCTTACGCGCGCCTCAAAGAGTAGTCACCATCATTAACGGGGTTCGTTAGGGCCATTGCCTGTTGAGGTTGCGAGAATGTTCTAACGAGATACCACGGCCCAAGACCACAAGGGCAACTGAAGGAACAGGGTGGGTTTTTATTCAGTGGAAGTCTGACTCTCCCTTCCGCTTCGAGGTATTCCGTGAAGCGCACCTAAACGAAGCGCGCCCAGACGAAGCACACCTAAAGTATTCCACTTAGCACACTCGTAGGTGCGCTTCAAATAAAAATTTAAAATAATTAATTTCCTATTCCACGAAGCACACCTATGAATATCACTCGCATAGTGCGGAGACTAAGAAAACAAAAATGTCGATCTGCGATGTTCCGGACTTAACGTTTTTAAATTGTGACATATCAGTGCTGACTAAATTCAATCCTCGGTCCAATGTATCATTAAGTTTTAGATTGTAGGAATGGGCTTCATGGTGGAAACTACTTGCTGCTCGAGTTCATTCATTGCTTCCTTAATTTGGGTCTCCAAAACGTTTGAGGCACATTTATGTTCCTTTATTTTAACAACTTCTTCCATGCTACTTAATGTGAGTAAGCCTTTACATCCTTTTTTAATACACCGCCACAAGGCATTACCGTTCTTATAAATCTTGTGTTTACTATATTGTTTGTTATTATACACTAACACTTGTGTCCCCTTCCTTTAGGTGTGCTTCGTGGAATAGGAAATTAATTATTTTAAATTTTTATTTGAAGCGCACCTACGGGTGTGCTAAGTGGAATACTTTAGGTGTGCTTCGTTTGGGTGCGCTTCATGGCATACCTCTCCGCTTCACCCTGAGTGGGAGGAGTCATTTGATGATTTTCTCACTGAAAAAAAAAGGAAATTCCGGTTTCGTCACAATGTTTTCCTTCATGGTTTTGAAAGCAGAAGTAATGATGAAAATTACTCATAGTAATGCGCCCGCCTGGGTTAACACGACTGATATAAGAGTACAAGTCGAGTCAATAGCTATTGGGCTACCACTTAGTTGCTCGTTAAAACTCATACATAGCTAAGTAAATATATACAATTTACCGCAATAAATAGAATTTATCAGATCTGGCACAAATGTCCACAAATCATGCCATTACCACGTAACATCATAACGTACCTACAAATAAGTCTATGTATAGTATAGGTAGACAGAAAAGTCATAGACAGCAGTTGGCACTGAACTTGCTTCGTCACATGTATCGATCAACCGTTTTAAATAGACAGAAGCAATGACTTATACTATGTTTGACAAATACTAATTTAGGACGTTTGTCACGGGATCGGGTCCTGTACCGGAACAAATGTTTTATGGGCTACAGATTAATTGTTCCAGGTTTGGGTGTTAGTGAATTTAATGTTTGTTAAAGGAGAGGAAAACAGAGGAATAAAATACACCTTTTTTCTCAAGGTGGAAATCTATATACATATTTTACGCTAAGGTGGGCTAAGGTGTTAGTCAGACTCTATCGCAATAAAACCACCCCTTGTTCATTCGTACACTAATGAAACCAGAGATGTAAATAATAATAGCCGATCTTTTTAGCTACATTAGGATCAATATTAAGGCGTATTGCATCAGTATTTTGCCATAGTGAATAAGATAGTGAATACTTCGATCATTAAAAAGAAATTAATTTAGAGTTTTTTATTAGTGATCGAAGGCTGAACATAATTAAAAGACTCCGCCTTTTCTAGGTTAGGCGAAAGTGAGTGTCAAAATCCGTTTTTTTTTTTTCTTTTTTTTTCTGGGTGGGACAATCTTCGAATGACTTCTTCCGCTCAGGGTTAAGCGGAAGGGTGTGTCAGACTTCTACTGACAAAAAATCCACCCTGTTTCTACAGAGTGCATTCCGTGGCGACAACATCTCGTTTGAACATTATCGCAGACCCTGTACTATCAAGATTCTTCAAATGAGTATTACTCCAAATACTTTACGTGCATTTGAAGACCTGGACAATTGTTAATACTTAAAATTGAATATCGAACCGTAGTGACCCGCTGGCCAATTGTCTTGCTCATTTATCGCAGATACTGCATTTAATTATTAAGCAAGTTCAATGTTATTGATTCTATTTACAGTGTATAATATTTCACAACAGCAGAGCCTCTTACTGACAAGAAACATTGAAGACCAACGTCGGCCATTGTGTACATGTACACGACACTTACATCAGCACGTTTTCCACCTGCTTTTGTAAAAACACGTGCGACACATAAGAAGGTTTTGAATTATGATAATTATAAATGGACAGCGTTTAACTGTTTATAGACAAATAGAAGTTGAAATACATTAATTATATATTTATTAATTCAGACTGGTTTTTTTTTTCAGAGAACTGCTGATGTTTACTATATCATCTATGCTTAATTAACATAATTATTGAGCGTGAAATGATAATTGAGTTTTAAAAGACCTACTAGTACGACAGAATATTTTAAAGAGTTAAATTTCGACATTGCAAATCAGTCCTATAGATGTGATAGAAAATCTTTGAAGAAAATGAGAGAAAATACTCAACTTTTCTAATTTTACTACTATAATATTATAAATGCAAACGTTTATGAAGATGGAGGAATGTTTGTTACTCTATCACGCAAAAACTACATATTAAACTGAATGAAAGGTATGTAGATCGGACACACACACGAACGAAGTCGCAAGCAGAATATAGTCCTGACGCAGGTACTGACCGGACATGGCTGTTTCGGGAGGCACCTGTTTCGGATACAGCGGGTGGACACGCCCGGGTGTCGTCATTGTGAGAAACACCCGGAGGACACGGTGGAGCACACGGTCGAGGTGTGCCCTGCCTTGGCGAAACACCGTCGTGTCCTCGTAGAGGCGATCGGCGGCGGCAACCTTTCGCGCCCTGCTTGGTTCAGACCATGGTGCGGGGCGAGAGGGAATGCAGTCGCCTCCTTCTGCGAAGCAGTCATGCTAGCGAAGGAGGAGGCTGAACGCGCGAGGGAGAGGCAACTTTCTTCCTCGCACCCTAGCCGCCGTGGGAGTCGCCCCGGGCGTCGGGGATCGCGAGCCGATCTCCGGCCACCGTAGGCGCGGGTCTGCGGTCGGCGAGCAGGGGTAGCTCCCCGGCCAGTAAGGACCAGACCCGAGTCCGAGTCGTGTTCCACGCGCGCCTCAAAGAGCAGTCAGCAGTATTGACGGGGCAGGATAGGGCTATTGCCTTACGGGGTTAAGGGAAATGTTCTGACACTCCCTTCCGCTGCACCCAGGGCGGGAGACATCATTTGATGATTTTCTCACCCAGAAAAAAGGCAGCACCTAGTCTTTAATAATTTAGTCAGGGTTACCATATTATTACGTTGATTGATATATTGTCAGACGTTGTAGGCCCCTGTTTCTATAAGGCCTTCGATTGACATTGATATTTAATAGATTTTTGATAAGTATCGCACAGCGTATGGTGGTTGTAAATTATTATTTGGGCCAAGTTGCCTGGAATAAATAAATTGATTGAATGATTGATTATAGTAACACAATCTGTTTTTCCATCAATTATATTAAACTGAAAGAAAGATGTGAAAACGTCAAAGAATTTTGAAGGACAGTTAGAATCATTGCTGTATAATTCTATATAGTCTGCTCGTAACACAATCGCTACGTCAATAATGCAATAAATCACTGGTCGACAATTTTTTTTATCTTCCAAAACCAAATTAATTCATAAAGAACTATGAATAGCGTGTATAATCCTTCAAGTAACTATATGTCTACCAGGTCTTGATTTTGAATTATCTGTTGACAAAATCATAAAATTTCATCGTTTTTGCATATTTCATGACTTAGTACAAAGTGACCCATTTTATATAAACGATTTTAAATAAATATGTTGTAAAGTATGATTCCTGCTCTCTTCATTGGACTTTTAATCAAGTTCCTATGGTTTTCCTTTCATGAATTATAGAAGTTTGAAATGTTGACAGATTTTTCCATAGAAATTCCTACAGGTGTATTGTAGGGAAAAAAGTATCATAATTCAAAACATTTATACTTCAGTGATGGGAGATGGTAGATAGTTGATTCAAAAACCAATGTGGAGAGCAGGATATATACTTTACAATATATTTATTATTATTTTCTTCAATAAAGTTGTTCACTTAGTATAAAGTCATGAATTATGCCAAAATGTGATTCTAGGACTTTGACAACAAATTATTCCAAATCTAGACCTGATAGACATATAGTTTCTTACAGAATTATACACAATGGTTATGTTGGTCTAGTGGTCAGTGGCCCTGACTGCTAAGCGCA
The DNA here is from genome assembly GCA_943138885.2 of Tholera decimalis. Taxonomy (NCBI): domain Eukaryota; kingdom Metazoa; phylum Arthropoda; class Insecta; order Lepidoptera; family Noctuidae; genus Tholera; species Tholera decimalis. Next base: position 13,378,332 of record OW964572.2, read on the forward strand.
AGGTCGTGGGTTTGATTCCCACCCAGGACAAATGTTTGTGTGATGAGCACGATCATTTGTTCTTTGTCTGGGTGTAATTTATCTATAATTATGTATGCATTTAGAAATTATATATGTATGTTTATCAGTTGTCTAGTACTCATAGCACAAGCTCTGCTTAGTTTGGGTTAGCGTTGTGTGAAAGTTGTGGAATATCATATTATATTAACAATATTTTTGTATGTATTTTATACAATAAAAATGTTTTAGGTGTTGCAAAACAAAAGTTAAATTTTGTCGGCCAGTGATATTCTCGAATTGTAAAAATTAAATGCAGCGGTAGTCATTTTGCGTTACTCGTTTGCTGGATCAGCGATAAATCGTATTTTCATCAATTAAAATTGAGGTAAAGACATAGTTGCTTAGTTTTGAATACCAATGGTGTTTCAAATAATTAATTAATAAACTTTATACATCTCAAATGATTATTGTTACGCCATATACATAGATAGTACTAACTTATAACATATCTCATTGTACAAAATACATCTTTCATTGACTTATCATATTGAAAATACTTCACACATAAAGATGATTTTTTTTTAAATTAGATTATTACTCTGTCGAGGCCAGATTCTCACCGTAAAGATTTGGGGTGAAGGTAAAGGTTTGTATGCAACTATGTTATTTCTAAACAAAGATATATTTAAAAAATATAATACGTTTTTTTTTAGTTTTTAATATTTTTATACTTTAATATTTTTAATTTTGTTTTGTACAAGATGACAATATTATTTTCTTTTCAATTTTTTTTTGTGTAAAAGTAAAAGCTATGTTGTGAATGTGAGAGCAATGTGGGATAACAACGAATATTATGAATAGATTATCACACTGTCCGGCAGTTTGAGTGTTTTATACGGCCCACCCAATTGTCCTTACTTTGGTATTGTTCGTCAAATCGTTCCAGCTCCTTAAGGTTCTAAGTTGAGCTACGCGATATTTGATAAATGCGTGCACTGTTTGGACGAGCCTGCTCAAATCTGTTTGATTCTGTCTTCTAAAGGGCGCCACAGACATTAACCTACATGGCTCTCATATGATTTGGATCACTACAGATTGTCTGGACTTTAAAAGAGACGTTGACCTCTGAGTTTGTTTCAGTGTTTCTTCTCAGAGTAGTCAGTTAGGAAACACTGGCCTCATCTAGTTTACATTTACGAAAAAAAGACGTGTGAAAGTGTTACTTATAACCTATTTGCAAAATAAACATCATTATTTCATTATAAACTGGATTGTAATTACGTATAATCAAACCTATAATCTGCCCACTGCTGGGATACAGGCCTTCTTCTTCTTCTTTCTATTACATGCAATGGTCCGTATCCACGCAGGCCCAGTGCGGGTTGGTGAATGCCGCATATGTTCAGAATTTTTTTCTTTCTGGTTTGGAAAATAATCAAATAACTCGTACCGCTGTCGATGGAGCGGAAGGGAGTGTCAGACTTCTACTGACTAAAAACCCACCCTGCTCCTTCAGTTAGAACATTCCCGCAAACCCGGCAGAGTCTGCAACAGCCCAGTACCACCCTGCTTCTTCAGTTGCCCTTGCATTCCGTGGCCGCGGTATCTCGTTAGAACATTCCCGCAACCCCGTTAAGATTTTCGGTCCTAGTCCTACACCGTTTCCTTCACCATTTTGGGAGATGTAGTTTTGATGAACCTATTCATACGAATTTGATTATAAATAAATTAAAATAATCTTTTCTTATAGTTACATACCAGGGTTAAAATAGGGATGATCGTTTTAATAGTCAAATCAGCACGCCTGGTTTTTCGGTAGAAAACTATAAAAATGACTTCCCAAGCTGTGGGTGGAACAGAATAGAGTGTTATCTACTGACTAAAAACCCACCCTGTCCTTTCAACAGGCCTGAGCTGATGGTACCTATACAATATACCAACAGCTCAGACTTACGAGATGTGTACTATTCAGATGCCGTGTTATTGAGTATCTCGAAATTGTTGATCCAAATAAAGCGTTGCCTTAGAAACTTTCGTGGAAAATCAATGCGGATGAACGAATGAACTCCTCAGGGTCAGGCAGTCTGCCAAACGACGAACACTAAAGTCTAAGTTCAAGGCATTGAAACGATCTTTCTTTGACCAAGGAGGATTTTATCTCCAAAAATACTGGCTGTTAACATTCATTTGGTTGTTACTACTCTTTGTGTGCCACGACCGTATTTTTTCATTCCATTTTCACGTTTAAGGGCAATGGCCAAAATTGGCTCAAAATCTTTTTAAAACATATAATTGTGATTTACACATTACTGCATTCAGTTATTCTGATACAGTTCCCTCACAGTGTAGAAAGAATCGTGAATACAGTAAATTCTTCATAACAATACTTATGTTAAACAGTTATTTTGTCTAATTCCTGATCATCTAATTTCCTGATCATTTCTTTCATAATCAAAATCATGACATACACAAACCAATTTTTTAAATAAGAATTTGAGGTGGAGTATTTTCCATCTCTTACTAAGGCCGAAATCCATTCAAAATGTGATATTAAATAAAATAAACACCTCTTTATTTAATAAACCGACCATAGAGGCTTTATACTAACTTACATAAATGCATGAGCCATAAACCTATTTGGCAGATACTTATGTGTCAAAATCAGTACATTTGAAATTGGAACAATATTATTTTAGAAGGTTATTTGGAAGAATATTTTGTTAAAAGGTTACCTTCTCGTAATTATGAGGATTATGAAACAAAAATACGGTAGGGAAAACTTCCAATCTCTAAACATTGGACTACCTTGTATGAAATTAAAATAAAACAAATACAGATTTTTAGGCTTCAGTGACCACGCTTAGTTCCTGTTAGTCAATGATAATATTCTTTAGTTTTGAATCAAAAATACTATGCCTTTTAATTTGAAATTACATTGAATTTTTTGAATTAATTGAATTAAAATTAATTGAATTACTTATACATATTAATTCTACAAAATATAATTGTTTCAGTGATTCATTAAAGTGATTAAATGCCACAAATAAATAAAGACTACTGAAGTTTTTCTTACAAGTTTCAATTCATGTTTCTGTTTTTCACACCGTATCTATGTTACCTACAACTTGAAAAAACATTGTCTTTTAGTTAAAACACAATTCTAAAATAATTTCATATCAGGGGTGTTTACAATTTTCATAACTTCCACCACTGAATTTCAGAAACAATTTTCTTTCCCACGAAAAACTATCACCGCATCACATGAAAGATTTCCTCAAACACCGATACATACACAAACATAAACAAAACAGGAATCAAACAATACTCACGAAGCGACACGATCCAGAAATACACAATAATTGTTGGCTTACAGCCACTACGTACTTCAACTTCAGTCACTAGTATTGCACCGCGTGTATTCGCGACGACGCTCAACGCACAAATGCGTTCGACTCGGACCGTAGACGCAACGGAACTGGTCTCTTGATGCGTCTTTGCGTCTTTTTAAGTAGCGTGTATTGTTTGTCATGTAAACATGTATCTTTCACACCATTAATGGGTCTCATGTGATTAGTATTAAGGGTGTTAGTGCGGCAGGTCGGGGCTTTGCGGTAAGCTCGAGGATTTGTTATGAAATTAATGGTTTTCGGGAATTTATTGTTAATTGGGTTTACCAGGAAAATCGTCGGACGGTTATTTAGAAAAATCACCAAAGGAGCTGAAAAACAACCATGAAAGGCGAATAGATTTGTATTGTAATGCTTGTAACGGTATAGAATGTAAAAACTATGGTACCTAAATTAGGAAAAATATAATAAATTATTGTTGCCATCACGTATCTTGAATGAGACTGAAACAGAAACGTAGAACCATGCAGTGGTTGATATCAGGCTGTCGATGATTTTGATGGTCTCTTTTTCATTTCGATGGCAAATCGAGAATATGGTAGAAGATTGTAAATTAATTTTATATGTGTTGGGTCGTAGCAGCAGTGTGTAGTAGTTAGCCACGCTGGTCGCTGGTCGAATTTTCATGCAACGTGACCCATACAAATAAAATACATCCTTTTACAATAAATTTAAATAAACTAATATATATATGTATATGTTCATAACTATCACTTAACCAAAACTTATACTATATTACAAGAGTAAGCAGCCTCGAAAACGCCGATGTTCAGACGTTCGGTCGGCGCTCTCACCACAAAATAATTAAAATTATTTCCATGATGAAACTCCCGCACAGTATAACGATATTTCCTAACTCCCGTTATAATACAAATGACTACTCTAAGAACTCTCACCATTTGCTTTCTAAGGCCGTCCGCACTGTAACTTCAATAAATATTGAAAGAATCTATGATGATGATGAAGTAATGAAACAATAAATTCAAGTTTTAGTTTATGATCCCATTTCTGCATTGTATGTGAGTGGGTTGTGTTTGAAATAACGGAAGTAGCTATTGTCCCCTTCAACTGCTTTTCAAAACATCACATTATTGTACCCTGACGGAACAAACGAAGAGGATTGTTGTGTACTTAAGTTGATAATAATTTTTCTGTACCAGTTCATAATGATAAATAAGTCCTGTTTTGATACTTATGTATTTCTATCGGTTACATTTCGGGGAGTGTGCGATGGAATTACACAATCTAATTCCGCCAAACCCGTTCCATCATCGGACTACGAGACAAACGGCGAAGCGCCATCGTTACATGGTGGACATCCCACTCATACGCACAAAACGTTTTGGGAATACCTTCATTGTGCGTACGGCTAAGGAGTGGAATTCCCTGCCGGAGTCTGTGTTTCCCGACAGCTACAACCTAGGAGTATTTAAGTCCAGAGTGAATAGGTTACTTTTAAGTAAGCGTGCTCCATCCTTGATCACATCATCACTTACCATCTGGTAAGATAGTGGTCAAACGCGAACCTATTTTGAATAAAAAAAAAAAGTTTGGGGTCGGCTTTCAGTCGAGGATGCAACTGAATACTAGCATTTTACATGGAGCAACTTCCTCTCTGACCTCCAGACGTACAAATGACTGCCGGGATCTTCGGGTTAACGTGCTTTCCGAGACACGAAAGAATCTCGACATGTTAAGATGCTCACCCATCCAGGAACCGACCCCGGCAAGCGTTGCTTAACCTTGAAGAGTGACCCGTTTGACTGTTATTACTTGGCCACGAGCTCCTCTAGCCTCTAGCTACAACTTTAGAAGTGTAGGAACATTTTTAAATTATCTCTAAGGGTTGAAGTATTCCCCGGAGAACAAAACAATATTAGTATCTGTTTTTTATCCGGAAATCACCCCAACTTTAACAAGATCGGGGAATTACTTGCAGAGACTACACTGCAAAAAACTTTTTTGCAAAAAATAAAACCGACTTCCATATCAAAACACTACAAAGCCAAAAATAATTTTAATTTCGGTAGTCGGTGTTATTGGTTTTGTATTTTCTTTTTTTTCACACCGCCTTCCGAAATTAAAATTATTTTTGGCTTTGTAGTGTTTTGATATGGAAGTCGGTTTTATTTTTTTGCAAAAAAGTTTTTATTTTCGCGCTTTTTAGTGGGTCAATTTGTAATTAATCTAGTTATAAAAGCCAAAAAACTAAAAACGCGCGAACGAAAAACACAATATAGAGTAACCGAAAAGATCATCAATGTAAATATTTTTTTTAGACTTTTGTTGATTTTTCAGAAACGGCTTGTTCGATGTCGATAAAATTTTCATGGGACTATTTGGGAAGTATACCCTTTCCAACAAAAAAAGAATTTTTCAAATCGGTTGGCGAGCGACGGAGCTATGCCCGAACAAACATAAAAAAAAAAAAAAAAAAAAACAAACAAACATCCGAATTGAGAACCTCCTCCTTTTTCAGAAGTCGGTTAAAAACAAATCGATACATCAGATATCATAACGGCACCCGCGTGGTGGATGCCGTAATTACTGCATAAGTGCTATTAAATTGCTTCAAATATTAGTTGTACGATTTAGTAGAATCAATATCACGAATAAATACTGGTTTGTAAGTTTTATTTACGGAAGCTACATATCATTAATTTAATTATCATACAAACCTAAGTCACATTTATCTGAATAAACACCAATCAATAATAATAAGGTGAGACGGTACTACACACCGGAACAGATGCTCAATCTCTATCAAGCCCAGGTTCGGTCGTGTATGGAGTACTGCTCTCATCTTTGGGATGGATCTGCGAAATACCAACTGGACGCGCTTGAGTCTATCGAGAAGCGGGCCAAGAGACTCATTGGCAACGATTCACTGGTCGAATCAAAGTTCCAGAGCCTTGAACATTGACAACGAGTTGCTTGTCTATCGGTTTTCTATCGGTTACATTTCGGGGAGTGTGCGATGGAATTACACAATCTAATGCCACCAAGCCCGTTCCATCATCGGACTACAAGACAAACGGCGATGCGCCATCGGTATATGGTGGACATCCCACCCATACGCACGAAACGTTTTGAGAATACCTTCATTGTGCGTACTGCTAAGGAGTGGAATTCCCTGCCGGAGTCTGTGTTTTCTGATCGCTATAAACTGGGAGTCTTTAAGTCGAGAGTGAAAAGGTTATTTCTAGGCAAGCGTGCTCCATTTTCGACCACATCATCCCTTACCATCAGGTGAGATGGTGGTCAAACGCAAGCCTATTATCAATTTAAAAAAAAATATACACCAATAAGTTAGCGCAGCAGTGGCCACGTAGTTTTTTTTTTGCATTGTGGGTAGAATTCACATTACTAGCAATCCTGTTAACCCCTCCAACTATGCTAAATATGCTTGTGGGGTCACGACAATAATGTAAAGGGTGGGTCCAATCCGCGACCACACACGGATCACAAGTTCGACACCTTAGCCAGCTATTCACGGTTACATTCACGACTTATCTACGAGTTGTAGGCCGTAGGTTCGGTTCGAACCCAACCAACCACATTACATTTGCATGATTATCATCATGACCACTAATCTGATGATGAAAATTACACTAAATTATGTGCCTGCCTTACATTTCTCCGACCTACATTTCGTAAGTCGAGTCTGGCCAACACTGTTCAATCGGAACTAAAAACTGCGGAGAAATAAATAAATTATTATTGTTAATTAAATAAAAAACGGGAGGCGTCTGTCATCGATAAATAAAAACAAGTCATAGTCATTTATTCATAAACAAGTAATTTGTATCTGAGTTTACACACATAAATAAATTACAATATTACAGTTTTACAATAAAATAAAATAAGTAAATTTGGATTTTTCTATGTGTATGTCAACAATTTAAAAAATATAAATTATAAAATATAAAATAATTTATAAAATTATAATATAAAAATTATAAATTATAAAATTATAAATTTAAATATCATCAAAAAATTAACCAGGGAACCATAAAATTTAAAATAAATTACATTAAAAACATTAGTTACACATAAAATAGCAAATAATGTCAGAATGAATTAAAAATAACAATTATAAAATGTACAGCTAAATTAATGAATAAAATCCAATAAAAAGTAACACAATTATACACCAATTACTTAGGGTTCTTCTACAGCATATAGACACTTATTCAATAGGAATTGTTTTAATTTTAATTTGAAAGGGGTACTATAGACAGCACTTTTTAACACTCTTTTATTAGCTCGACCTGTATGTAACTAACTATGTAAAGGAATCTAAGGCAACTAATTTAACCATCTTCCAAGGGTCGTAGTTTAATGAAAATTGGCAACTGTATGTAGTTCTGATGACAATACAATAATATGGTACTGTCGAACTGATCTGATGATAGAGCCGGAAGATATGAACTGGAACTTCATGATGGAAAATCGTATCATAGCTGTTTTGGATTTCTTAGAAAAGTCTTGTAATGAACTTTGACCACGATTAGGTTTCAAGGTCTGATGATGAAGCCGGAAGATAGGCACTGGCATTCCATGATGGAATATCGTATCATAGTCGTGTTTGCACTTGTGAGAAAGGCCACGTAATGCACTTTGAACATGATCAGGTTTCAAGGTTATAACAAACCTAAAGAACATCTGTTATTGGTTTTCATAACCTTTTTGAATTACCGCGTAATCCATAGATTTATTTTTTTATAGATGTCACTTTCAAATCCTTTGGGGGATCTACCGTTTAATTGTTCACTACTCGTGGGAATAATATGGCAAAAAATACAAAAAAAGAAACAGCAACACAAAAAAAATGGAGACTACAAAAAAAAGGAAAAGCGCGAACAATTTTTTTGTTTTTACGTGCATTTATAAAAGCGTGTTTTTCTAGTGATTTTTAAACTATTAATTTATTATGTCTAAAGGCAACCTGTTAAATAATCTTACGGACTGGTATCGTGGACAGTGTTTGACAATTCGTAGGTTATGATTAGTAAAATTTTTGCATTTTTTGTTAAAGTGCATAATGCACGCCCACAATTACAAAAATGCATCATAATGACGTTTCACATGCAACGCTACGTTACCGCTACGTGATTACAAAGCGGCACAGTCTTACGCACGTGCCTAATTGAGTTAAATTCATACTCATTACAAAAGCATTATTCTTAGGATGTTAATAAATTAAGTTATTAATTTTTTTATGTTGATTTTGTTGGGTTTTTGGTCCCATGGTTACCTTCAGCGTATTTTTTTTGTTCACTCGGGTTTGTTGGGCTTGTATAATTGAATGAACATGACGAGTTTCTTAATTTTATAAATTACTGTTGTCAGTTTTAATTCGAAACAATGCCTGTACCTTTTCAATTGCTGAAATTTATAGATGACTTTATTAAACCCCAAGGTCACATGATTATTTGCGGGGTTACGGGAATGTTCTGACTAGTTACCGCGGCCCCGGCACGCAACGTCTAGTGAAGGAACAGAGTGGGTTTTTGGAGGCATTTCGTAATTTTCCTCGAAATAAGGCCCTCTGCGAAGTTGATTTGCTGCAAAACTTGATGTGATGTGATGTAGGTTTGATACGTTTTATATGTGTATCCCGCACAACGTCACAACCCTTTCACAGTAATGAGGATCTATATAGCATAAGTTTTTTTTCTGTTATCTTAACACTTTGTAAGTAGGTAAGCTTAGTCATAGTTAGCGCTAGCTTTTGCCCGCGGCTTCACCCGCGTTAATTTACACATTGTCAATAAATCTTATTGCCAATTGGTACACCTTTTTCACAAAAACAGACAGACAATTGGACTGCATTATGTAAGAACCGATTAAGCGCCACTTAACAAAAACTGAGAAAATGGGCTTGAAATATTTCAAAGTTAAAATGGTCGCTGTGGATATATTTATTACGTTTAGAGTATAATTTATTTTTATTCTGAAGATATAAGATGTACTAGTATTTGCGTGTTGCGCGAGGTGCAAGCACCTCGCGTGCTTGTGAAAAAAAAAGTGGGGGGGGAGATGGGGGGGTTTAGTATTTGCGTGTTGCGCGAGGTGCAAGCACCTCGCGTGCTTGTGAAAAAAAAAATGGGGGGGGTGATGGGGGGGTTTAGTATTTGCGTGTTGCTCGAGGTGCAAGCACCTCGCGTGCTTGTAAAAAAAAAAAAAACAGAGGGGGGGGTGATGGGGGGGCGGGGGTTGCAGAAGTATTTCGACTAAAGCATTGCCCCTCTAAATGAATCTGAAAAAAAAAATGTTCCAAGTCTCTTAGATTCCGAGATCCGCCTAAAGGGGGGGAGAAGGCGGGCGAGGGGGGGACTTTGAAAAATGGTTTTTACTTTACCGAGCCTCCTCTATACGAATCCGTAAAAAACAAAAAATACGGGTCTCGTAGTTTCCGAGATACGATAGGGGGGGGGGGGGGAGAAGGGGAGGGGGGGGGAAAGGGGAGGTTTGGCACTTTACCCGTAGGTTTGAGAGTTACTTGTTTACGAATCTGTCAAAATATACCCACCTCCCCATCCACCATCTGGGAGAACAATTATGTCAATGAGTCAGTGAGTCAGTCAGTCAGTGAGTGGTAATTTAGCTTTATATAATACTAGTATTTGCGTGTTGCGCGAGGTGCAAGCACCTCGCGTGCTTGTGAAAAAAAAAAATATGGGGGGCTTGATAGGGGGAGATGGGGGGGTTTAGTATTTTGCGTGTTGCGCGAGGTGCAAGCACCTCGCGGTTCACTTAAAAAAAAAAAAGGGGGCGTGATGGGGGGAGGCGTGGGGGGGGGTTTGCACAATTATTTGGACTAAAGCAATGCCCCTCTGAATGAATCTGAAAATAAAAATGTTCCACGTCTCTTAATTTCCGAGATCCGCCTAAAGGGGGTAAGAAGGGGGGCAAGGGGGGCGACTTTGAAAAATGGTTTTTACTTCGAACCGAGCCTCCTCTATACGAATCCGTAAATAGAAAAAAATACGGGTCTCGTAGTTTCCGAGATAAGATAGAGAGGGGGGAGAAGGGGGGTGAAAAGGGGAGGTTTGGCACTTTTCCCGTAGGTTTGAGAGTTACTTGTTTACGAATCTGTCAAAATATACCCACCTCCCCATCCACCATCTGGGAGAACAATTATGTCAATGAGTCAGTCAGTGAGTGAGTGGTAATTTAGCTTTATATAGTATAACTAGTATTTGCGTGTTGCGCGAGGTGCAAGCACCTCGCGTGCTTGTGAAAAAAAAAAAAAAAGGGGGGGGGTGATGGGGGGAGATGGGGGGGTTTAGTATTTGCGTGTTGCGCGAGGTGCAAGCACCTCGCGTGCTTGTGAATAAAAATAAAAAAAAGGGGACGGGGTGATGGGGGGTTTAGTATTTGCGTGTTGCGCGAGGTGCAAGCACCTCGCGTGCTTGTGAAATAAAAAAAAGGTGGGTGCGAGTGATGGGGGGGTTTAGTATTTGCATGTTGCGCGAGGTGCAAGAACCTCGCGTGCTTGTGAAAAAAAAAAAGGGTGGGGAAGATGGGGGGGTTTAGTATTTGCGTGTTGCGCGAGGTGCAAGCACCTCGCGTGCTTGTGAAGAAAAAAAAGGGTGGGGAAGATGGGGGGGTTTAGTATTAGCGTGTTGCGCGAGGTGCAAGCACCTCGCGTGCTTGTGAGAAAAAAAAAAAAAGTGGGGGGGGAGGGTGATGGGGGCAGATGGGGCGGTTTAGTATTTGCGTGTTGCGCGAGGTGCAAGCACCTCGCGAGCTTGTGAATAAAAATAAAAAAAAGGGGACGGGGTGATGGGGGGTTTAGTATTTGCGTGTTGCGCGAGGTGCAAGCACCTCGCGTGCTTGTGAAATAAAAAAAAGGCGGGTGCGAGTGATGGGGGGGTTTAGTATTTGCATGTTGCGCGAGGTGCAAGAACCTCGCGTGCTTGTGAAAAAAAAAAGGGTGGGGAAGATGGGGGGGTTTAGTATTTGCGTGTTGCGCGAGGTGCAAGAACCTCGCGTGCTTTTGAAAAAAAAAAAGGGTGGGGAAGATGGGGGGGTTTAGTATTTGCGTGTTGCGCGAGGTGCAAGCACGTCGCGTGCTTGTGAAGAAAAAAAAGGGTGGGGAAGATGGGGGGTTTAGTATTAGCGTGTTGCGCGAGGTGCAAGCACCTCGCGTGCTTGTGAGAAAAAAAAAAAAAAGTGGGGGGGGGGGTGATGGGGGGAGATGGGGGGGTTTAGTATTTGCGTGTTGCGCGAGGTGCAAGCACCTCGCGTGCTTGTGAATAAAAATAAAAAAAAGGGGACGGGGTGATGGGGGGTTTAGTATTTGCGTGTTGCGCGAGGTGCAAGCACCTCGCGTGCTTGTGAAATAAAAAAGAGGCGGGTGCGAGTGATGGGGGGGTTTAGTATTTGCATGTTGCGCGAGGTGCAAGAACCTCGCGTGCTTGTGAAAAAAAAAAAGGGTGGGGAAGATGGGGGGGTTTAGTATTTGCGTGTTGCGCGAGGTGCAAGCACCTCGCGTGCTTGTGAAGAAAAAAAAGGGTGGGGAAGATGGGGGGGTTTAGTATTAGCGTGTTGCGCGAGGTGCAAGCACCTCGCGTGCTTGTGAGAAAAAAAAAAAGTGGGGGGGTGATGGGGGGGGGGTTGCAGAAGTATTTTGACTAAAACATTGCCCCCCTAAATGAATCTGAAAAAAAAAATGTTCCAAGTCTCTTAATTTCCGAGATCCGCCTAAAGGGGGTAAGAAGGGGGGTGGGAGGGCAACTTTGATGAATGGTTTTTACTTTACCGAGCCTCTTCTATACGAATCCGTAAAAAAAAAAAATATGGGTCTCGTAGTTTCCGAGATACGATAGGGAAGGGGGAGAAGGGGGGTGAAAAGGGGAGGTTTGGCACTTTTCCCGTAAGTTTGAGAGTTATTTGTTTACGAATCTGTCAAAATATTCCCACCTCCCCATCCACCATCTGGGAGAACAATTATGTCAATGAGTCAGTCAGTGAGTGGTAATTTAGCTTTATATAATATAACTAGTATTTGCGTGTTGCGCGAGGTGCAAGCACCTCGCGTGCTTGTGAAAAAATAAAAGTATTTGTGTGTTGCGCGAGGTGCAAGCACCTCGCGTGCTTGTGAAGAAAACTAAAGCATTGCCCCTCTAAATCAAGTATTTGCGTGTTGCGCGAGGTGCAAGCACCTCGCGAGCTTGTGAAAAAAAAAAAAAAAAAAGGGGGGGGGGGGTGATGGGGGCTTTAGTATTTGCGTGTTGCGCGAGGTGCAAGCACCTCGCGTGCTTGTGAAAAAAAAAAAAAAAAGGGGGGGGGGGGTGATGGGGGGGGGGTTGCACAAGTATTTCGACTAAAGCATTGCCCCTCTAAATGAATCTGAAAAAAAAAAATGTTCCAAGTCTCTTAGATTCCGAGATCCGCCTGAAGGGGGGGAGAAGGGGGGCGGGGGGGAGACTTTGAAAAATGGTTTTTACTTTACCGAGCCTCCTCTATACGAATCCGTAAAAAGCAAAAAATACGGGTCTCGTAGTTTCCGAGATACGATAGGGAGGGGGGAGAAGGGGGGTGAAAAGGGGAGGTTTGGCACTTTTCCCGTAGGTTTGAGAGTTACTTGTTTACGAATCTGTCAAAATATACCCACCTCCCCATCCACCATCTGGGAGAACAATTATGTCAGTGAGTGAGTGGTAATTTAGCTTTATATAGTATAACTAGTATTTGCGTGTTGCGCGAGGTGCAAGCACCTCGCATGCTTGTGAAAAAAACTAAAGCATTGCCCCTCTAAATCAAGTATTTGCGTGTTGCGCGAGGTGCAAGCACCTCGCGTGCTTGTGAAAAAAGAAATTGGTATTTGCGTGTTGCGCGAGGTGCAAGCACCTCGCGAGCTTGTGAAAAAAAAAAAAAAAAAAAAGAGGGGGGGGGTGATGGGGGGGGGGGTTGCACAAGTATTTCGACTAAAGCATTGCCCCTCTAAATGAATCTGAAAAAAAAAATGTTCCAAGTCTCTTAGATTCCGAGATCCGCCTAAAGGGGGGGAGAAGGGGGGCGGGGGGGGGGACTTTGAAAAATGGTTTTTACTTTACCGAGCCTCCTCTATACGAATCCGTAAAAAAAAAAACTACGGGTCTCGTAGTTTCCGAGATACGATAGGGAGGGGGGAGAAGGGGGGGGAAAAGGGGAGGTTTGGCACTTTTCCCGTAAGTTTGAGAGTTATTTGTTTACGAATCTGTCAAAATATTCCCACCTCCCCATCCACCATCTGGGAGAACAATTATGTCAATGAGTCAGTCAGTGAGTGGTAATTTAGCTTTATATAATATAACTAGTATTTGCGTGTTGCGCGAGGTGCAAGCACCTCGCGTGCTTGTGAAAAAATAAAAGTATTTGTGTGTTGCGCGAGGTGCAAGCACCTCGCGTGCTTGTGAAGAAAACTAAAGCATTGCCCCTCTAAATCAAGTATTTGCGTGTTGCGCGAGGTGCAAGCACCTCGCGAGCTTGTGAAAAAAAAAAAAAAAAAAGGGGGGGGGGGGTGATGGGGGCTTTAGTATTTGCGTGTTGCGCGAGGTGCAAGCACCTCGCGTGCTTGTGAAAAAAAAAAAAAAAAGGGGGGGGGGGGGTGATGGGGGGGGGGTTGCACAAGTATTTCGACTAAAGCATTGCCCCTCTAAATGAATCTGAAAAAAAAAAATGTTCCAAGTCTCTTAGATTCCGAGATCCGCCTGAAGGGGGGGAGAAGGGGGGCGGGGGGGAGACTTTGAAAAATGGTTTTTACTTTACCGAGCCTCCTCTATACGAATCCGTAAAAAGCAAAAAATACGGGTCTCGTAGTTTCCGAGATACGATAGGGAGGGGGGAGAAGGGGGGTGAAAAGGGGAGGTTTGGCACTTTTCCCGTAGGTTTGAGAGTTACTTGTTTACGAATCTGTCAAAATATACCCACCTCCCCATCCACCATCTGGGAGAACAATTATGTCAGTGAGTGAGTGGTAATTTAGCTTTATATAGTATAACTAGTATTTGCGTGTTGCGCGAGGTGCAAGCACCTCGCATGCTTGTGAAAAAAACTAAAGCATTGCCCCTCTAAATCAAGTATTTGCGTGTTGCGCGAGGTGCAAGCACCTCGCGTGCTTGTGAAAAAAGAAATTGGTATTTGCGTGTTGCGCGAGGTGCAAGCACCTCGCGAGCTTGTGAAAAAAAAAAAAAAAAAAAAGAGGGGGGGGGTGATGGGGGGGGGGGTTGCACAAGTATTTCGACTAAAGCATTGCCCCTCTAAATGAATCTGAAAAAAAAAATGTTCCAAGTCTCTTAGATTCCGAGATCCGCCTAAAGGGGGGGAGAAGGGGGGCGGGGGGGGGGACTTTGAAAAATGGTTTTTACTTTACCGAGCCTCCTCTATACGAATCCGTAAAAAAAAAAACTACGGGTCTCGTAGTTTCCGAGATACGATAGGGAGGGGGGAGAAGGGGGGGGAAAAGGGGAGGTTTGGCACTTTTCCCGTAGGTTTCAGAGTTACTTGTTTACGAATCTGTCAAAATATACCCACCTCCCCATCCACCATCTGGGAGAACAATTATGTCAGTGAGTCAGTGAGTGGTAATTTAGCTTTATATAGTATAACTAGTATTTGCGTGTTGCGCGAGGTGCAAGCACCTCGCGTGCTTGTGAAAAAAAAAAAGTGGGGGGGTGATGGGGGGTTTAGTATTTGCGTGTTGCGCGAGGTGCAAGCACCTCGCGTGCTTGTGAAAAAAACTAAAGCATTGCCCCTCTAAATCAAGTATTTGCGTGTTGCGCGAGGTGCAAGCACCTCGCGTGCTTGTGAAGAAAACTAAAGCATTGCCCCTCTAAATCAAGTATTTGCGTGTTGCGCGAGGTGCAAGCACCTCGCGTGCTTGTGAAAAAAAAAAAAAAAAGAGGGGGGGGGGTGATGGGGGGGGGGTTGCACAAGTATTTCGACTAAAGCATTGCCCCTCTAAATGAATCTGAAAAAAAAAATGTTCCAAGTCTCTTAGATTCCGAGATCCGCCTAAAGGGAGGGGAGAAGGGGGGCGGGGGGGGGGACTTTGAAAAATGGTTTTTACTTTACCGAGCCTCCTCTATACGAATCCGTAAAAAAAAAAAATACGGGTCTCGTAGTTTCCGAGATACGATAGGGAGGGGGGAGAAGGGGGGGGAAAAGGGGAGGTTTGGCACTTTTCCCGTAGGTTTCAGAGTTACTTGTTTACGAATCTGTCAAAATATACCCACCTCCCCATCCACCATCTGGGAGAACAATTATGTCAGTGAGTCAGTGAGTGGTAATTTAGCTTTATATAGTATAATATAATATGTTCACATTAGTTAACCCTATTCTTGGCGCTGTATACAATTTGATACGTTGTTCTTTTCAAAAATCTAGACATAAACCGAGATATATTTTTAAAACTTTTATTATTTTAGGGGGGGTAAAATATAATTAAATTTCTACCAAAAATGTTGTTTCACTATTAGGAATACTGAGAAAGCAGTAGAATCCTAGATGGTGAACCGAACAAACGCGTCTACGCATCGCAAGGTAAGAAAATTCATTTTATACTGTATTTTGCAATAATTTGAAACGTAAGTGATATAATTTTAATAGCTTAGAATATTTTACAACACAATTTTTTATTTTGGTTGTTCTAAATCGATTGTAACTATATTTTATTCACTGGTTTTTCCGAGTGTATCAGATCTGATACATTGCCAGATAACCAATATTATAGATATTTTTGACTATGTATCTAATATGTTACATTGCCAGAGGTGTGTACAGATTCATTTATTAAGTTAGTATTTATATTTTTATAATTACAGGTGGTTGGTCAACTAACTATGCAGCAACAAAATAGAGCTCGACAACTTGTGGCTCTTGTACCGAAGCCGGGGGCAAAATCTGATTTGGACGAAAGTGAATCATCGGGAGATGAACTCCAGTATTACGAAGGCCCAGCTTACTCTGACAGTAGTTCACCACCGCTCTCATTACCATCTTCGATGGAAAACCTCCAACTATTATCAGACGACGATACTGAGGTAAATCATATTGCTGCTTCAACATCTTTGGTGCTATACCAACATTCATCGCCGATAACCAACCCTTGTTCGCCATCAATTTTATCGCCAAACGTATCTGCAAGTACACAGCTGCATTCATTTGAGACTACACCATTGTCTCCAGTGCCATCTACATCGTATCAAGTAAGTTTACCATCTCCACTGGCATCGTCCCCACAAGTTCCGGCACCACTCGTCAATAACTTGATGCGTCATAACCAGCTGCTGTCTCCATTATTAGCGGCTACCCGCTCAAGTAGACCTAGAGTTGTCACGGTACGGCGAAGAGTAATACCACCGAAAAGATTAGTACCAAATTGGCGTTGCTGTAAATTTACTGGTTCCGCAGAAGTAGAAGATATTTCATTTGAGCCTCGTGAAGAAAAGAGTACCATTGAATACTTCAAGCTGTTCTTCTCCGAGGTCATCGCTGGTATTTGCCAATCTTCTCACAAATGTTAGCTATCTGCGTAAACAACGCCTGGCTTTTATATAGGCGTGATAAAAAAGCTAGGCATGATACGAAAAAACAGAAGTCACTAAAAACATTTAGTACAGAAATATTCGAACGATTACGCAGATTTGAACGAACTGAGGCGAACGATATCGGTAGACCCCCTTCCAGCTCAATAGCTACGATACAGAAACCAGAAGCTGAAAGACCCCCAGATGCTGTGCGATGTGACCAGGTTGGTCATTATCCCAAAATAATAATTACCAGGGGAAGGTGTATGTACTGCACAAAAAGACAGATGAAATTCTTTTGCCAAAAATGTGAAATACGGCTGTGCTTATTGCCCGAACGTAATTGTTTTTTAGAGTACCACTCTAAGAAGTAAAAATGAGTAATTAATAGACTGACTAGACTGATATGTATACGTTATAAAATTGATCTCATTTTATTCATAAACCCTTTAGGTAAGACTTAAAGGCTGATTATGACTGATAATTATGTTGATTTTTCGAAGGTTTTCTTTTATATTTGTTGATTATGAAAACAGAATTTGTATTATTTTTAGTTTTCCTATTCTAAGCAATGTGTCAAATATGATACATAGTTTCTTTTCTATTGATTATTATAAACCTGGCAATGTGCCTAATGTGATACATATAATAAAACGTAAACTAAACAATTATAATTTTTCTTATTATTTTTTGCCTTTCCAGTGAACACCTATAAACACAAATCAGGCATTTTTTTTCAAAAATTCTGAAAAAAAAATCTCTGCCAAGTATAGGGTTAAAAAATATGAGGCTATACAACAAACTTTTGTAGTTATAGTAATTTCTCCGCTTAATTTGTTAATGTGTTTAAGCCATATTCAGACCATTTTATTTATCAGTAACGTGTATAGTATTTGTTATTACAAATACCAAATAACTTACGTTTTCTTTGTAATCATAATCCATAATTCATCCATCAAAACAAATATTTTCTTGTCATGACATTTTTTACGTCAAGGCTGACAAACTGTAATTTTTCCTTCTTGTAGTCACTTAATGGCTAATAGACTAAAAAGGTTGTTCATACTTTTATTATATAATTGTTATTCACTTTTATCGATAGGACTAGCTTAATATTGTATACTATATTGTGGTTGTCTACTGATTAACGGCATTTTAAATTATAATTATAAATTTCTAAAACACACTCTCAGATTTTATCGAAGAGGTTTAATAAATTATGCTCGAATATAACTGGCTGATCAAATAACTGGCAAGATGGACTATTTTGGACTCTACAATTTGAATTCTGGTACAGAATGAGAATGGAATGGATTTTGAACGCTGAGCTGGGTATAAAAGGCGCTGGGGGCCATCTCCGGGGAGTTCAGTCTTAGACCAGTTTTTAGAAGAGTTTAGTTCTCGACGACTTTTGACGAAGAGGAAGTGCAGTACCCGCTACCCTGACTCCTTGCTGGGAGCCTGCTGCCTTGACTCCTTGCTGAGAGCCCGCTATCCTGACTCCTTGCTGGGAGCCTGCTGCCTTGACTCCTTGCTGAGAGCCTGCTGCCTTGACTCCTTGCTGAGAGCCTGCTGCCCTGACGCCTTGCTGAGAGCCTGCTGCCTTGACTCCTTGCTGAGAGCCTGCTGCCCTGACGCCTTGCTGAGAGCCTGCTGCCCTGACGCCTTGCTGAGATCCTGCTGCCCTGACGCCTTGCTGGGAGCCTGCTGCCCTGACGCCTTGCTGAGAGCCTGCTGCCCAGACGCCTTGTTGGGAGCCTACTGCCAGACCGCCTTGCTCAAGCTGCTGTACGACGAAGACATCGTGGAGGAGAAGGCGATCCTGGAGTGGTCTGCCAAGCCGTCCCGCAAAAGTTAATGGCTTTGGCGGCGTTGGTGGAATTGGCGGCGCGGGCCCTCGTGGTGTGTCTCCAGGAAGACCTTTGTTAACGGCTGCTGAGGAAACCTCTCTTGTACCTCCTCCTCCGGCTCCTCTTGTGCGTGCCACAAAAGCTACACCTATGCATATTCGTTACAGTTTGGCGCCCAACGTAAAATCATAGCTAGTCGGTTTAATTTTTTTTTTCAAAATTCCAAAAAAAACTATTACTAGTAACTTTTTTCTTTGGACTCACTTTTTGGCTTAGACTCTTTTTTAATATTAAGTTCTAGGAAAGGAGACTCACTCTTTACACTAACACTATTCTAGACTTCCTCTTCACACGAACACTAGTTTATCACCTCTTTTACCACTAGTTTATTCCCTCTTTAACCTCTTATAACACTTTTTTTTATTTTTTTGTGATCTTACTCTTACTCAACCTCTTTCTTATATTTAATTTATCCTCTTGAGTTTTTTTTAGCACTCTTTAACCCTCTCATTTACCTGCCCTCTCCCTCTTTACCTTCTTTTGCTATCTATAATATTAATTTTCAGTCATGGATAGAATTATACTCCACTCATCGTCAAAAACTAAACGATTTAAGTATATAATTATGTAAATATATTCATCTTTCGTACTATATTCATGACTCATCTCTATCTTCTTCTCTTCTTTTAACTATCGAGTTCTTTTCGGCTTATTGAAACTCAATAGTTTATTTTATTTCTTTCTTTAACTTTGTTCTTAAAATTTAAGAGGCTTCTCTTAATTTTTATTTTTTCTCTTCTATCTGAACTAATCAGATATCACTTAGAAGTGCGTTTAGGTACATATTACCAAACCTTCTCCCTTTCTAACTCTCCAAGTTAGTTTATTACTATTTATCGACTCTAAAGTTGATCGAAGCGGATAGCAACTTCGTAAAAATAAGCCTTTGCTAAACCTTGTTTTTTATGTTATCGACTCTAAAGTTGATCGAAGCGGCTAGCAACTTCGTAAAAATAAGCCTTTGCTAAACCTTGTTTTTTATGTTATCGACTCTAAAGTTGATCGAAGCGGCTAGCAACTTCGTAAAAATAAGCCTTTGCTAAACCTTGTTTTTTATGTTATCGACTCTAAAGTTGATCGAAGCGGCTAGCAACTTCGTAAAAATAAGCCTTTGCTAAATCTTGTTTTTTATTTGATGGGTTTTCGACGCGAGCGGACTGACAGACTCCGAAAACAAGCCTACTGTCATGTACTAATCAGGTCGAGTAGTGATCATTGAATGTGAATCCTACCTGACCTAACTTCGTGAGATGTTAGTGTGATTGAATGAGGCATGTAAGTTATATGAATGTGGATAAACTTTAACCTTACAAAATTTTTGTTCTAGACCAAAAATTTTCTCGGGGTCGATGGGGAAATATAGTATTTGTTATTACAAATACCAAATAACTTACGTTTTCTTTGTAATCATAATCCATAATTCATCCATCAAAACAAATATTTTCTTGTCATGACATTTTTTACGTCAAGGCTGACAAACTGTAATTTTTCCTTCTTGTAGTCACTTAATGGCTAATAGACTAAAAAGGTTGTTCATACTTTTATTATATAATTGTTATTCACTTTTATCGATAGGACTAGCTTAATATTGTATACTATATTGTGGTTGTCTACTGATTAACGGCATTTTAAATTATAATTATAAATTTCTGAAACACACTCTCAGATTTTATCGAAGAGGTTTAATAAATTATGCTCGAATATAACTGGCTGATCAAATAACTGGCAAGATGGACTATTTTGGACTCTACAATTTGAATTCTGGTACAGAATGAGAATGGAATGGATTTTGAACGCTGAGCTGGGTATAAAAGGCGCTGGGGGCCATCTCCGGGGAGTTCAGTCTTAGACCAGTTTTTAGAAGAGTTTAGTTCTCGACGACTTTTGACGAAGAGGAAGTGCAGTACCCGCTACCCTGACTCCTTGCTGGGAGCCTGCTGCCTTGACTCCTTGCTGAGAGCCCGCTATCCTGACTCCTTGCTGGGAGCCTGCTGCCTTGACTCCTTGCTGAGAGCCTGCTGCCTTGACTCCTTGCTGAGAGCCTGCTGCCCTGACGCCTTGCTGAGAGCCTGCTGCCTTGACTCCTTGCTGAGAGCCTGCTGCCCTGACGCCTTGCTGAGAGCCTGCTGCCCTGACGCCTTGCTGAGATCCTGCTGCCCTGACGCCTTGCTGGGAGCCTGCTGCCCTGACGCCTTGCTGAGAGCCTGCTGCCCAGACGCCTTGTTGGGAGCCTACTGCCAGACCGAGTGGCCTGCCAAGCCGTCCCGCAAGTACTATTTTCTAAACCTCCTCCTCTTCTCTCCTGAGAGTGTGTCAGATAGGTAGGTAGGCCGGTTTCTAGGATAGGTAGATAGGTAGGCAGGTTTTTTATATAATACTGTATATAAATAATATATTAAATTTAATGGTACATTTACCCTCTTTTATTGGTGAAGAAGAAGGTATCGTTACACGTGCTATACGAAATTATTGTCGTTTGATACTTTATCGATATTCGTATTCATTTAGGTAGTATTTTCTTACACGTCCATTATTTTTTACAATAATTATAAAAACGGATCTCAAATTACACAATATGTACACCTACAAAGTCTCATGAATATGAGTTTTTTTTTAGGTAGGGCCTTTCGTAGTTCAGCACACTAAGGCTGGTTACTACTTAACTGAATGATCCTGTGGTGACCTCTAAATTTAAAGGCCCCCAGCCAGGGCTTACATACTAAAATTTACATTTAGACGATCGCACGCTAAGGGCACACCCTGTGAAGTACGGGCCTCAGCATAGCGAGGTCGTTGGTGGAGGGCAGCAAAGGGTCAGGCTGGGTCATATTATTTAAGGGGTTATTTATTGCTACTGGCTCAGCATCGCGGACTGGCTCGTTTGGCAAAGGTCGGGAAGGGTTTACGTTACAAGTACGCGGACGTCGCGATGGGCCTCGTCGGCAAGGCCGGATACGGAACGCGTTTTGTTTATGTGTTTTCTAAGAGTGCTAGTTTCTCTACTGCTCTCTTGTCGGATAGTGGTGGGGTCGTCGGGTTCGTCTAGGACGTGACGTGGACGACGAACCCAAGAAATATTTGAGGGTCTGTATCAGGCGGCCGATACAATCAGGGGGTTTGTGTGTTTTTCAGCAGAAGTGAAGTAACGCACTGAATGGCGTTTCAACACTTGCTTTATGGTCGGAAGTTTGAGGTCTACATGGAGATCCTCGTTCCTCAAGTACCAGGGCGCGCCCGTGGCCTTTCGGAGAAAACGGTTCTGTGAATATGAGTGAATGCAAATACCTTAAAGTAAGTATCATCATTAAAAAGACCTAATTTGAAGAACAGAGAAAAACTATGCATCTTATGCCGACGGCGAGTTGAGTTTCATTGGTATGCAAATTAGTAGATACCAAGTGTTCAAGAAAAAATCAAAACTAGGTATGTCGGAGTTGTGGGAATGTTTTGACGAGATACCGCGGCTCTGGAACTTAAGGGCAGCTGAAGGAACGGGGTGGGTTTTTAGACAGTAGAAGTCTGACACACCCTTCCGCTTAACCCAGAGCGGGAGAATTCATTCAGATTTTCTCACCTGGAAAAAAAATAAAAAAGAACAAGGTTGGGTTTTCAGTCAGTAGAAGTCTAACATTCCCTTCCGCTCCACGTAGGAGCTCTTTGATGGTGTTCCCAAGGAAAAAAGAAAACTATACTCCTGATACATTGACATTGATTATTACCCACTCATTCAGGTATGTTATATACTAATATTATAAATGCGAAAGTTTACTCAACCGCACTTAAATTATTGATGGATCTAAGTTATATTTGGCACAGAAATTGATTTAAATAGACTGAAATATTATACATATAGGCTGCTTTTGATCCGGAGAAATTGTACGAAATTTCCACGCATACGTAAGTCGCGAGCAAAAGGTAACTTTATGAACAGCACACAACACATACAACATACTCTCATACAAAACATGAACAACACACACTCACGCACACAACACAAACAGACTCTCATCCACAAATAGTTATTTTAATGTTACGTAATAGTTTATAATATGTATTAAGGCTAGCTACTGCTGTACCGAGGAACACTGACTCCCGTAATACAGATTACTCTAGCTTGGGAGTCAGCAGACTCACATTTTGTATACTTTCCCCTCCAAAAATGTATGTACTCATTGACTATTGTAATGTGTTCTGGCTGTTAATAAAGTCATTATAAAAGCAGTAAAAAATATAAATATAGTATGTACAAGTACAATAACAATGACAAGGTTATTGGTAAATTCAACATAATGACGTCTTCTTCTTTTTCATGTTTTTTTATTCATGATAGGCACCTCCCACACATGATAAGTATCTCTTCACCACTCATGGTTGACTGGTAGAGAATGCCTACGGCATTAAGTTTCCTTTGTACCTATGTATGTGCATAAAGTGTAAATAAATAAATAAATAGGCTCGAGTTTGACCACCATTTCACCAGATGGTAAGCGATGATGTGGTCGAAGATAAATCACGCTCGCCTAGAAGTAATCTATTCACTCATGACTTAGACCGCCAGGTTATTGCTATCAGGAAATATAGACTGGCAGAGAATTCACCATCGTTGATGAACATTCGTACTGGGCGGATATTCATGTAAGTGTTCCGAGCTGATATAAGGTTTGACTCTACCTATTACCCAGGGGCGTGCACAGGATTATGACAGGGTATGCGGCGGAGTAATCGGTCACAAAAACTTTGCCTTTTATAGATTTTTAGCATAGCCACAGCCACGCATCGTAGCATGGTGGCGATGCGTGG
This sequence comes from Tholera decimalis, assembly GCA_943138885.2. NCBI lineage: Eukaryota > Metazoa > Arthropoda > Insecta > Lepidoptera > Noctuidae > Tholera > Tholera decimalis. The sequence goes on from OW964572.2 coordinate 13,401,969, forward strand.
CTGTGGCTATGCTAAAAATCTATAAAAGAAAAAGTTTTTGTAAGTTTTTGTGACCGATTACTCCGCCGCATACCCTGTCATAATCCTGTGCACGCGCATGATTACCTACCTATTATGTATTATTATTTTTAACTTATGTGAACGATAGGTGATACAAACCATTGTGATATTAATGTATCCTAAAATCATTGGGTAAGCTGATACTATTATAACACATGCTCAGGTCCTATCAGGTCCATTCAATCCTTCTACTAATCTTTTGTTTATGTTACACTAATTTATATCACTAGGACTCTTAGATCGATAAAGGTATACATCGAGAGGTAACAGGCATGTCCTACATGATACTACAGTGGTAACGTTATTGGCTATTTTTTTTTTTTCATTTTTTTTTTCTATTTCATTTTAAAACAAGCAAATAACAATTTTACTTACCGACTGACTGGCCATCGACTCCTTGATTACACAAAAGTTTTCAAAATCATTATTACTGACAGGTACGTAGTACATACGTCAAATACGTTTGTTCGTATTTGCAATGCTTCGAAGTTCCAATTTGAATTCTGAGACTGTTATTATCAAAGGACGTTAACGAATGTACATTTTGTACTACGTAACACTTAAAGAACAAATATAATGTTAGTTGACAAGCTCAGGAAGATAATGACATAGTCAGTTTCAAAGACATCCACTCAATCTCCTGACAAGAGAATAATAGAGTCGACGACGCGTCGTGTTGTACAATCAGCAGTTGTCGAAGCTCGATAGGATCAAAGCCTGCAAGGGTTGCGGGATAGTTCTGACGAGATACCGCGGGGGTGGGCTGTTAGGCAGTAAAGTCTGTCATTTTTTTTCAATCCGCCCCGAGCGGGAGGAATTAATTGATTATTTTCACCCCGAAAAAAAGAGATAAATAATGGGGTGGGTAGAACTAGCCAAGCCAAGATCGCATTTTTTTAAACTTTATCATCCCAAATTATAAGCACAGCGGCGCCCGCGCATTACTTCTTTGTCATGCTTACTTCCGCTATCTATGACACCACAGCAGGGTCACCATATATTATGATCATTAAAGATATATCTAATATTTTTTCTAATTTTTACACTATCGAAGTAGGTAGCTTTCAATTTAATTTTTTTTTTCTCGAATAGCCGTCAAAACTCTTAGCTTAGTAAATAGAAATTATAAATCTTTTTATGTGAATTGGAGGAGACTGTAAACTCTCAGATTCGTTTTTTAATTTTTTATTTGTAATTATATTGTGCTGTGTTAATTAATCTATACTGTCCTCTCATACCTATGTCTATACCTCTCATACCAATTTTGAGCCGTGCACTAGCTTCGACCGTTTTATAAGTGCCTATGTGAAATAAAATATTTTGAGTTTGAGTATGATGTTATATCTGCCCCTTTGATTATTCCAAATGGAGTTGAGTTGAAGAACATAAGAGACATAAACAATTTAATCTTAAGAAATATCGTTACAATATATAAAACAGTAAATCATGTGACAACCTTTAACGTCATGTCGGTTGTTCATTCACGGTAGACACCGAGTTTATCAGTCTATAGATTCGTCTGCATAAATGAATCACGATGTTGCCACAAAATGTATTCATAGAAGTTTCATTTCCTACAACTTTATTATATATATGATCAAAGAGTGAATAGCCATCTTCTCGGCTCGCTCGTTCCATCGTAGACCATCAGGCGAGTGGGCTCATCCCGAATAAAAATAATAATAAAAAAAAATGATGAGAAGATGATAATAAATGGTAGGTGCCTATGTATTTACATAGTGTTTGATATTTAAAGCGTGTGTATGCGTGGTCTTAGGTATTTCAGGGTGATGTTATGTTACTGATTTACAGAAAATTAATATAAATAGGTATTCATGAAAATTAAAAATATAAAACTTGACTTCGAACAATCAACTAATAAGTCATACTTTTCGAGCAGTTTGACGCAGTTGGTTGCCTTTATCACCGGTTTTATCAATTACCTACATCTCTCACTCACTGGAAAATTTTGTTTAGATACACATAATCCTTAAATATGTTACACCATGCATGTCTATAACACCGAGCATAAAAAATAATAAGTTCCATGGTATTGATAGTTTTCGGTGGGAAATCAACAAAAGACTTCTCCCCCTCTGGATGAAACGGAAGAGTGTGTCAGACTTCTACTGACTAAAAATCCACTCTGTCGTTTCAGTTGCCCTTGTGGTACGGGGCCGTGGTATCTCGATAGAACATTCCCGCAACCCCAGCAGGCAAACGGTATTGATACTTACTTTATTTATTGTAGGATGTAATTATATAAGCAGTCATACGGGGCTTTGCTACCGTGGACTTTATCACGACAAAAACATAACCCAAGAAGAGTTATGGTTATGGTTATGCTTTTGCAATATGGTAAAAAGTAACATGTAACCTTCCCCAAGCTTCAAGCTACTTCTATACTAATCCACCCAGTTCTTTCGAAGGTTAGCGCGTTTAAAAACAAACAAAAAACTTTTCCACTTTATAATATTAGTAGGTATAGATAGTATACGGTAGTTATCTAGGATACGATCCCATATTGTTTTTTATATCTCTCTAAAGCATATTATACTTAAATTCCACTCCCTAATATGTTGATACTTTTAAACTGCCCTTTGTCTTTTTAAAAATAGAATATGTTACTTTTAGGTAAGCGTGCTCCATCTTCGACCACATCATCACTTAACATCAGGTGAGATGGTGGTCAGCCGCGAACCTATTTTAAATAAAAAAATCGTAAATAAAAAGTCATCAGATCCTGACTTGGTGACAATGGGACCAAATTCGAAGTATACCCTTTCAAACAAAAAAAGAATTTTCCAAATCGGTTCAGCCGTCTCCGAGTAATCGGTGATCATACATAAAAAAATATACGCGTCCAATTGATAACCTCCTCCTTTTTTTGTCGTCGGTTGAAAAATTTAGAAATGATAACCGGGACCAATGGCTTAACGTGCTTTCCGAAGCACGGAAGAATCTCAAAATGTTAAGATAATATAGTACCTATAGTCACCCATCCAAACGACGAGCTCCTCAATATAGATTAAGTCGAATTAAGGTTGCTCGAATGTGTATTTTTGTACACCACCACGTGTCTAGTGTATGGTAGTTCTGCTATTTTTATTTTTCAACGCAACTTATTTATTTTAGGCTTATTCTATTGTCAGTATTGTACAGCGTGACTGTAATGTACACGGTGTTTTTTGATATTTTCACAAACATGTGAATAATGCGGTGATTTCCGCAGTAAGTATAGGTACTTATTGAAAGAAGAAAAGGAAGAGTGGTTTTGTAGAATTAAAGTCAGCAACGCCATTGCGATAATTTTGCAGCATCTAGTGGTTTGCAAATACAGAATGAAAATTGGTACAGCTAGGAAAAGATGGTGATTGAATACTTTTTTGTTAATTTCAACTACCTAATAAACTATTAAGGACACAATAAAATATACGTCGCAATTATTTATTTATGATATCTATAGAGTCCGTGAAGTTGTTCATCGTATTTTCCTCGTTAATTTATCTTCACTTCTATACTAATGTTACAGAGGTCATAATATGTATCTGTCAGTTTGTATATCTATAATTATGTAGTATTTCGATCTGCGGAAGCGGAACTATTAACCAATTCTATTTTTTACAATATTATTTGTCGTAAGCTGCTTTATCCGTGAGTGTCATAAGCCATAGGCTATAATTTTTTTGTAATCCAATCCACCAAAAAAAAACAATTAAATCAACTTATTTGGATGCATGTAACATAAGCCACAAAAGGTCGTAAGTCAAAGCTATCTAATAAACTAGCAGTTGTTCGCGACTTCGTTCGCGTGGGAAGTTTTCCCGTGTAAATCCCGAGCTCGTGGAAATTTCGAAAAATCCCGTCTTAGCGAGCATCTACGTACTAAAAGGAAACCCCATGTAAAATTTGAGAGCCCTGTACCTGTAGTTTCTGAGATTTCGTGATTAATCAGTGTACGAGCATAGCTGTACATTGGCCTTGGCCGTTGTTTGTATGCTCTACTTACTTGTAAGTGCTTAGGTTAACATTTTGTACACGTAATAAAACTGTAATAAAATCAATAATATATTCAGTAGCGATTAAGTAGCAACAAGATCGAAGTTGAAATAAACCAACTGCAAAATCGTCTACTCATTTCAATCAAACCAAACACTGCTGGGACTTACAACCCCAGCATCCTCACTGTTGGGAGTTACAACCCCAACATTTGGTCCTTCGAGCACGTAAGTACTGTGGATTTTGTTTTTTTTCTTCTTTTACGGTCACGAATCGGTTGGTCTGGCCTCCCAGAAGCGGGTCTCACCGGTACCAATTGAGAATCGTATATATCGTGGGAAAAAGGGTTACACAGTGACGAGAACCAGGAGTGTGGAGCTACAGCCTGCACTTGAAAACAAAAGAGTTTAGCGCAGATTCATCGGAAAAAATCGTCAGCAATATGGCATCAAAAGCAATTTACGAGAATCAGTGTGAGCTCTATGATAACATCAAGAAGATTGGAGTCAATATCAAGAAAGATAGTTGGGATAGGAAAAGTTCTGACTATTTCAAGCGGCGTATGCAGATGCTGGAAAACCTTTGGAATGATTTCCAGTTCAATCACGACCGTTTATCAACAGAAGAAAACGTGAGTCATCCTTACTTCACTAGCGACTTACAAAACAAAACACTACAGTGCTACAAAGAAGTTAAGGAGCTTATTCTTCTGCAACATAAACAACTCTCGTCGCCTCAACGATCCTCGGGAGGACAAACACTAACGACGGGAGGTACCTACCAACAAGCTGGAGAAGGTACATCAAGCGAATCGAACAAAAAGCAAGGCGAATCCCAAGGGGAAGAAGATACCAGTGCGCGAGAGAGGAATCAAGGCGAAGACAATAGTGATCGCTCGCCTCCTCACGAAGATCAACCGAAACCCGCGATGAGGGAATCAGGATCGAATAGTAAACTGGACGATATGATACGCAAGCAGTCAGCAAACTTCAAAGCTTTTATGAGAGCTGTTGCCAACATACAAGTGGAGTTTATATCGGAAAAATGGGAATTTCAGGATGCTTTACAAACACTACAGTCCCGTTGGTCAACTATCGACAACCTGCACTGGGAGATTGAGTGCGAACTTGATGGAGATAAGATCACGGTGTATGAAGAACGCTACACAAGATTTGAAGGTCAATATAACGACTTGAAGAAGGCTCTGAATACTAAGATGTGGTCTGGAGCGCATCGAGAGAAAACAACACCGAAGTTGGAGATACCAGTTTTTCAGGGAAAATATCAACAGTGGGTTTCATTCAAGGATCTTTTCACAGAAGCGATCCACAACAATTCATCCTTATCACATGCACAAAAGATGCAGTTTTTGAAAAGTAAAGTCCAAGGAGAAGCTGAGAGACTGATACATCACTTACAGATCAGCTCAGATAACTACTTGGTGTGTTGGGACATCCTTAATCACCGCTATAACAATAAGAGACTTATATTTACTTCCCACATAAACATGCTTCTCAATCTGCCGACTATGCAACAACAGTCACTGGCACAATTGAAGAAAATGCATGACGTTACCATCGAATGTGTGCATGCTATTCAAAATCTGGATGTGGATGTCAGCAGCTGGGATCCAATACTAGTACATATACTGTCGCTGAAATTGGACCCAGAGACATTCTCAGATTATATTGAATCCCTGAAGAGCTCTCGAGAGCTACCTGTATTGAAAGATTTCTTAGACTACCTAGAAACGAAGTTTACGGCATTAGAAGTATCGCACCGAAAGCAAGATAGTGTTCAGAAATCAAGTGCCAACAAACAGCACGAATTATTGCATCTGAAGAAACAAAATGGCAATAACCATAAAAATAGTCAAGTGACTAGCAACAAGACTGTTAATAAAGCATTTCATGCTTCAACAAACAAAACGTGCTTATTATGCAAGGGCGAGCACGGCATATACAATTGTGCAAAATTTTTAGAAATGTCAAGTGAAGACAAACTTGACACAGTTAAAAAATTACAACTTTGCGTTAATTGTCTCAACATTCACGGAAATAGATGCAAATCATTCAATCGATGTCAAGAATGCAAATCGAGACATAATAGCCTACTTCATGACGCATGTATAAAAAATGAGAACAAGACTCAAACGGATTCTTCGCATGTTTCCCAAGATGATGATACTTCTGAGATTCTGCTGGCGACCGCAATATTAAAAGTTGAAGCAGCTGACGGGACCCAGTACAAACTGCGAGCTCTTATTGATCAAGGATCTCAAATATCTTTGATCACCGAAAATGCAGCCCAACTACTCGGAATAAAGCGCCGGAGATGCAAAGGAGTTATATTCGGAGTTGGCCAGAGAGAGAATAACTGCAAAGGGATGATAACCATCTCATGTAACTCAGTTTATAATGACTTTCGATTTGATACATCTGTCATCATTATGACAAACCTAACCAAGAATCTGCCAAACAAGAGCTTTGCCAAACCTTCATGGTCCTATATACATAATATCAATTTAGCGGATCCGGATTTCAACAAAAGTCGTCCTATAGATCTACTATTCGGAGCCGACATATACTCTCAAATCATGCTAGGAGGGATGATAAAGGGCAACGACGTCACTCAGCCTATCGCGCAACAAACCTATTTAGGATGGCTGTTATGCGGCAAAGCCAGGACATTTCAATGCAACGTAGTATTGAACAATTTGGAAGACATGAAACAGTTTTGGGATACTGAAGATATTAGTGATGAAACTGATGTTACATCGGAAGATCAAGTTTGTATGGAGTACTATATCAACACGACACAACGCTTGGGAAATGGGAGATATGAAGTCAGGCTGCCAATGAAACAGGATGCAGAAAGCAAGTTGGGCTCGTCCAAACCGATGGCTATTGCGCAATTTAAAAGCTTGGAACGAAAGTTTGAAAAACATATTAGCTTAGCAAAAGCATATAAAGATTTTATGAATGAATATAATGACCTAGGTCATAATTATGAAACAGTCAATCGGCAACATGACACCCGAGTGTTATTTGCCTCACCACGGCGTGCATCGCGCTGATTCAACAACAACCAAGTACAGAGTGGTATTTAACGCATCAGCTAAAACCTCTTTAGGAAGCAGCTTAAACGACCTTATGTACAGAGGGCCAAATCTTCAACAAGATCTGCAAACATTAATGATCAAATGGAGACAATACAAGTATGCTTATACAGCGGATATTGAGAAGATGTACCGTCAGATCTTGGTAGCTGATTGTGATCAACATCTTCAAAAAATTGTATGGCGAGAATCGCCAAAACAACCGCTGCGTGCATATCAGCTATCAACAGTTACATATGGCACCAAGGCCGCGCCATTCCTAGCCATGATGACTTTAAGAAGATTGGCGGAGGACGAACGCAGGCATTTTCCGGAAGCATCGAAAGTGGTGGAAGGATCATTTTACATGGATGATTTGGTCCACGGAACACATACAATTGAACAAGGACAGAAATTAATTTTGGATCTTGAAACACTGCTCAAAAGTGGCGGGTTTAACCTTAGAAAATGGTCAGCTAACAACACAGCTCTGTTGGAAAAAGTTGTAGACCAAAGTAATGATGAAAACATCATCTTCAACTTTAAAACTGAACAAACTTCTAAAACATTAGGTTTATGTTGGAATGCAAAAGAAGATAAATTCACCTTTCAGTGCGCCATTTCGGATGTGAAGAAAAAGCTCACAAAACGCAGCTTATTGGCCGAAATAGCAAAACTGTTTGACCCACTTGGTTGGCTAGCCCCTGTATCAACGAAATTGAAATTATTATTTCAAAAATTGTGGGAAGAGGACCTGCAATGGGACGATGAAGTGTCCCATAATATAAACAAAGAGTGGTGCAAGATACAGGCGGATATAACGGCAATAAACTCATGTGAGATACCTAGATGGCTCCTGAGTGACGGAAAACATATAATAGAACTCCATGGATTCAGTAACGCTTCTTTGGAAGCCTATGGGTGTGTTATCTACGCAAGGATACACTCATCGTCAAACATCATACTTGTCGCGGCGAAGTCAAAGATTGTAGCACACAGAAAAGTAACAACACTGCCTAGACTCGAATTAAATGGGGCATATCTTCTAGCCAAATTAATGCGTAAAGTCAAGGCGGCCTTAGATGAACAGGAAATTCGAGTCTATGGCTGGACTGATTCAATGGTAGTTCTCGGATGGCTACAAGGTAATCCTTCACGATGGAAAGTATATGTGGAGAACAGAGTCCGTCAAATCAATGACGTAATACCGCATTCAAATTGGAGCTACGTAAAAACAAATGAAAACCCCGCGGACGCTGTGAGCAGAGGCCAATATGCCGGGCAATTGAAAAATAATCAACTGTGGTGGCAGGGTCCCGGGTGGCTGGCATCGCTAGATACAAAGAATTTAGAGAAACAGATCTATTCAACAAATCAAGAACAGAAAACAATGATTAATAAACAAGCAAATGCAACTCAAATTGGCATAGAAACAACGAGCGTTGTAGAAAGATTGTTAAATAATCACAGCTCGATGAATCATGTTATTAGAATTACTGCATGGTTACTAAGAGCACTGAATCCTAAGCATCGGCAATTACCAAAGTACCTTACGTTGCATGAACTAGATAAAGCGACCAAGGTAATTATTAAACAAATACAACAACACGTATTTGGCACAGATATTATTCATATCCGCAAACACGGCTGTGTGTCATCGAATAGCAAATTATTACCACTCAATCCGTACATTGATCAAGACGCTTTGCTACGAGTTGGAGGGAGATTAAAAAACGCTATGATCGGCGAAGAGATGAAGCACCCGCTTATCATTCCCTACGACAACCGTTTAACTCACCTTCTCATCGATCAAGCTCATCAAATGACGTTCCACGGTGGACCGCGACTCACTTTGTCATTTCTTCGCCAAAAATACTGGATCATCGGGGGTATCAGAGCCACAAAGATGCAAGTAAGAAAATGCGTGACATGCCGCAAGCTGAGTCCGATAAAACAACATCAACTGATGGGGGAATTACCAACCGCCAGAACGAATCCTGCTCCACCGTTTTATCACACAGGAGTGGACTATACAGGATTTGTGGATATTAAGATGAACAAGGGAAGGGGTGCTAAGACAACAAAGGGCTACATTGCTGTCTTTATCTGCATGGTGACGAAGGCGGTACACATCGAATTGGTCTCCGATTTAACATTTGAGTAGTATTTCGCTCTTATGCATATATATTTGCACCCTGAAAAACAACATACTTAACATAATTTCCTGACTGAGAAAAATAAGCCGTGACTGCAAAATAAGGCACAAATTATGTACTTTATTTGAATAAAAACTCATTACTATAAGAAAAAAAATATATTCAAAAACTCGTGTTAAGAACTTGTTAGTTGCCTTGTTGAATTATGTCAAATCATACCAGATACCAAAAAATATTAAATTTCTAGGATTATAGTTTATGAAAGAAGACAGAAAGTTTTTTTTATTACAAATATCCTAATTTAATCACGTATGTAGGTACCGACTTAAATAATAAATTAAAAGAAACGGCTAATGTTACAATAATAAAATGTCAAAATAGTAAGCTCCAGCAAATCGGTGCTTCCGTAATAATAATTTTTATGCTATCTATGTATTCATTGAATATAAATTGAATTAACTTCTGAAACAAAAATGTCCAATTTCTATGCCAACCGTACATAACTAAATGTGTGACAAAACGTAAGGTTCTTGTCACGTGCATGAATGGTTCGAGACTTACAGTTCATGACGTGATGACGTCATCATGCAGTATAATGTTCACGCACAGTATGTATGGGGTTGGCAGCGGAATTTGCCAAAACAGACATTTCTTTAATATTTGGTGAGTGATTAGTCGAGCGATGACTGTTTTAGCAAATAAATCCAACTTAATTGAAAGTCTAGTGATTACAGGCGCGAATTATGGAGTCGTGGGGTCGAACCCAGGTAGGCACATTTCTTTGAGTAATGTTCATTATTCTAATTATAATTATAATTCTACTTTTACCAAACATGTGCTTACCAATGCTTTTTTAGGGTTCCGTTGTCAACAAGGAACCTTTATAGTTTCGCCATGTCCGTCTGTCTGTCCGTCTGTCCGCGGTTTAGCTCAAAAACTATTGGTACTAGAAAGTTGTACTTTGGCATGAGTTTACACGTTAATGACGCCAAAAAGTGGTAAAATAAAATTTTGAAAAAAACAATTATTTAGTGTACCTCCCATACATGTAAAGTGGGATGATAATTTTTTTTTTTCGTTCTTCCCATAGTGTGGGATATCGTTGGATAGGTCTTTCAAAAATATTAGAGGTATTGTAATATCGTTTTTTGATTTAGTAAACCGTTCGTGACTTATCAAGCTTTAAAGTACCAATTTTCGTTAGAGTCAAGTGTCCGCCCCCTCTATCAACTAAACGGTTGTAGTTAGAAATTCAAATGTCACGGCAGTAGTACCTATATATAACGAAATTTAAAGGAAAACTATCACACATAAGTGGGCTTTACAAGTTTACGAGTAATAGTCGACCAATTGTATTTGACTCGAAAATTTCGAACAACTCTATAGAAATGTCGATAGATGGCGCTAAGCGCCAGTTGTATCGTGCTAGTTTCTTGTGACGATTGTGTAGTGTAGCTGTGACTCCGTATTTAAATTCAAAACACCGGCTATGATAAGTTTTATACAAATCTCTAAAAAATATTTTAACTTTCCGTGCAAAATTGTCGGATCAGGTGAGGATTTGTATAGTAAGTCAAATTAGTTAGGTAGTCATGTTTGGCTTTTAGTTAGAGCATGGTACAAAACGATCAGTCAGCGAATACGATACGCACTTGGCTGTTATAAAAACTACGGAACCCTACACAGCGCGTGGCCCGACACGCACTTGACCGGTTTTTTTAAATAATGAATGTTACAATAATGAAATTTTTAGACCTTTGCGAGGGATGTATATTGAGTGATTTATTTACACAGGATCATCACGAAAACGTAGTGTTATAGTATTTAATCGTAAATAAGTGACTGGTGTGCCGTTGAAATAAATACATAAATCATCACACCTGCTCTGATGAAGGAAAGCATCGTGAGAAAATCGGAACCTTGAATTGATCTTTAAGCGGTAAAGCAGTTTATAAGCCAGTGATCAAAATCGACGACAATGCAGAAAGCTATCGATTGTGATGACTACATAGTCATACATTTGTACAAATATATATATAAACAATATCTTAATACATAATAAGATATTGTTTATATGTATCTTTGTACAAAGCCTATTTAAGAAAAGTTTAAAATATTACAAAGACCCATAAAATGCTTTAACACTCCACACAATTGTGTTCATAAATCAAAATAAAAAACAAAGTCAATATTATTTTATTTTACATAGGCGTAGGCCTATGGGCACTCATAAAACGTCAGAAGTTAATACACGGTTCGAACTTAGAATTAGAATTTGAAATTGGTAGTTTCCTATGGAGAAGAACCGGCAAGAAACTCCACGGTTACTCTTTTAAAAAAATTCTTGATTTTCACAATCTTTGCATAATAGATACATTTTTTTTTTTTTGTATAAGTCGACAGTATCTATAGACTAATTGACATAATATAATGTAATAAAACTAATCAGATATGAATGGCAGTCTATAGTGTTCACACATTTACAAATCAATCTTAAAATAAAAGTACCTATTTATTTATTTATTTACACTTTATGCACATAGGTACAAAGGCAGTTTAATTTTCTACCAGTCAACCATGAGTGGTGAAGAGATAGTGTGGGAGGTGCAATATGAACGTGAAAAGTAAAATTAGAAAAATATATATATACACTTCTGGACACATCTATTGGCCCACCTTAGAGTTTAGGTTTCGATGGCCCCTACCGAAATATGATTGCTAGATTGAACAAAAACTGTTGATGCAGTTTTAAACCTGATACATTTTACCATCTTTTTCGATCGTATAGTTTTAAATTTGAATTCAGAATACCATACGACATGGACCTACGCCTAACAAGTCGGATATGCGCCTTGTTAAAGGCAATTAATTTTTGAATAAAAAACATGTTTTATCAAATAAAGGCTTAATTTAATAACGCGTGTTGCCTCCATGGGCATCTACCACAGCTCTCATACGATTAGGCATAGAGTTTATCAACCGCTCTATGAAATTTTGAGGGATCATCTCCCATTCCTCTTCTATGGCAGTTTTCAACTCCTGCATCGTCTGGGCAACTGGCTGACGAGCCCTAACACGCCTTTTTAGCTCGTCCCACATGTGCTCAATGGGGTTCATGTCTGGGCTTCTGGCTGGCCAGTCCATAACTGTGATGTTCACATCCCGAAGATATTCCCTGACGATGCCGGCCGCATGGGCTCTTGCATTATCATGCATAAAAAGGAAATTTGGGCCCACATAGTCCGCGTATGGTATCACGTGAGGTTCTAAGCACTCACGAATGTATCTTTCAGCATTTAATGTTGGCAGCCGTGGTCCTGTAACAACCTCAAGTTGAGTTTTGCCGCTCGCGGATATACCGCCCCAGACAGTCCATGAGCCACCGCCATAAGCAACCCTCTCTTCAAAGCAGCATTGTGCGAAACGCTCTCCCTTACGCCGGTAGACCTTCTTCCTTCCATCATTGCCATGTAACACAATTTTAGACTCATCAGAAAAGAGTACACGGCTCCAATCTTGCTGTGTCCAATTTAAATGACTGCGTGCGAAATGAAGGCGCGCTGTTCGGTGGGCTCGCTTTAGTTTGGGCCCATTAGCTGGCTTGTGTGGTACCATATCGCGTTCTTTTAACCTTCTCCGAACAGTTCGAGCGCTCACAGATACTCCGTGGAAGTCGCGAAGTTGGTTTTGTATCTCAATGGAGGTAAGGTGACGATTTCTCAAGCTGGTCGTCACGATGAATCGATCCTGCCTTTCAGTTGTGACCCGAGATCGTGGCCTTCCTTGGCGACGAACAAAGCCGCCAGTCTCTAGGTACCTCCGATAAACATTTCGGACCGCAGATCGACTTAAATTAAGTTGAGCACTCACGTTTCTTTGGCTGTGTCCGGCCTGAATAAGTGCCACAGCTTGGGCGGCGACTTCAGGTGAAGTATCCATAGATTATTGATAGAACCTCACCTTAATGTTAAGAATAAGTAATGTTTGTTGCAAAAGCAAAGATATCAATCACTTTTTCAAGAATTAAATCCAAGTAAACCAATAAAACCAAGTTTTCTTAGTATTCGATTGTTTGATATCAACAAACAGGCTCCAAATTGTCTTTTGTTTCTTTAAATTCTGTGTTCGAAATTCAAAAAAAGACTATTGAATGAAATTGTGAATGTGCCAGGTTCAAAACTGCATAAAAACTTTTTGCTCGACCTAATATAAAATTTTAGCTAGGACCAAACGAAACTGAAAATACAAGGTGGGCCAATAGATGTGTCCAGAAGTGTATATATATATAATAATAATAACACAGAAAATTGAAATCTACATAAATAATATATATGAATAAATAAAAAGAAAAGAAAGAAAGAAAGAAAAAGTATTTATTGCCAACAGACAAACGACATGCTAACAATATTAAAAACTTATTTAGTTCCTTAGACTAGAGTTAGTAATTGGTACTTATAATTATGTTAGTAATTAAAATACTTATATAAATACATACAAATATATATATAATGAAGAAGCAAATGAAAACCAACCTATGTTAGTAACTATCACTTAGTTGCACTAAGTATTTGTATTTGTGTGCGAGTCAGACTCGCACATGAAGGGTTCCGTAGTAACTACGCAAAATAACTTACGTTTTTCATCTTAATCTTAATCTTAACATAGTATAAAACTACGCAACGGATTTTGATGCAGTTTCTTTTCAATAGAAAGAGTAATTCAACAGAAAGGGTTTTAAGTATATAACATGCATAATATAGTAGAGGAACACTGATGATTTTTGAGGTTTCTAATGTGATGTCGCAAATAAACACATTTTTTTTGCGCTTGCATTGCAAATACTGGCTGAACCCTACGAGATAGATCAAAATAATGTACTACAGTATTGTACACCTTAAAAAGGTCAACAAAAAAGTTCGCGATGGTATATGTCTATCTCTTATAGGTAACCCACAAGTCCCATTTTTTATCCATAATATAATCTAATCCATCTGAAGGTTGTCTGTAAAAGATCGCTTTTAGCGATAAGACCGCCCATTGTAACACTCTTTGTAGTTTTTAAGTCCTTATTTAATTCTGTTATGGTGTACAATAAAGAGTATATCTATCTATCCTTTACTTTTTACGAGAAATACGAGCATATTTTACGAAGCGATTTTAAGCAATACATCATTAATTAAATAACATAAATACATTGTGCATTTATTATGGATCAATATTGCCCCTTACAGCATATAATTTAAATGAATAGTTTCGAAGATATTACAGATTTAAAATGCAAGGACATAGCGGTTTCGGCGCGGTGCCGGCGAAATAGGGCATCGCAGACCGTGCTAGGAGTGATCCTAGACCAAAACAGAAAGCATATAAAGTCGGTTCGCTCGCGAGCCGCTTTTGCTCTCGGTAGGTTACACAGCATGCTGAATGCACACAGCAAACTCTCCCTAAAATGCAAACTACGCATTTTTACCACGTGCATACGCCCTATTTTGACATACTCCTGTCCGGTGTTTGCTCAATCCAGTTCAGCTCAGATCCATTGGATGCAAGTCATTCAAAACCGATTTCACCGAAAGGCCACGGGCGCGCCCTGGTACTTGAGGAACGAGGATCTCCACTTGGACCTCAAAATCCCGACCATAAAGCAAGTGTTGAAACGCCATTCAGTGCGTTACTTCGCCTCTGCTAAAAACACACACAAACCCCCTGATTGTATCGGCCGCCCGATACACAGCCTCAAAAAATTCCCGGGTCGGTTTCGTTGTCTTCACGTGAGAACAGGCTTTTTCAGAGATGCTGCTAAAAGTTGGCAATGGAGAGTTAACACAAATTGATGGAAGGATTAAACTAGAAAACCTTTGTTTTTTGATAGACAACCTCCAAGAGTTGATCAAGAATGTCTATACCGACATTGATAACATAAGTTGTAAGGCTATATCTTGGTCATCTTGGTTTAAAGAAAGGGCGATTCTATCACCCACTAACGAACAAGTTATATGATAAGGTAAATAAATTGATTCTTTCAAAGATTGATGCACCGACGCAAATATACTACTCGGTTGATACTGTTCTGGATTTGGAAGAACTTTTGAAAAAAATCCTATAGAATTTCTTAATTCTTTGAACCGTCTGGACTCCCTCCTCATAAAATGGTGTTGAAAGTAGGTTGTCCTGTTATTTTATTAAGAAACCTGAATTCACCTAAACTTTGCAATGGCACGCGTTTGCTGGTAAAATCACTAAAACTTTCATAATAGAGTGCACAATACTCACCGGATGTGGTACCGGAGGAGATGTATTGATTCCCCGAATTTCTTTGATACCATCGAATTCACCGTTCCAATATAAACGTCTACAATTTCCGTTAAAGATATCTTTTGAAATGACCATTAACAAATCCCAGGGTCAAATATTCAACGTTGCAGGCTTAGATTTGAGCGTTAAATGATTTTCCCATGGTCAATTATATGTCGCACCTTCAAAAGTAACTACTAAAGAGAACATGTATGTATTTTCGAATGACAAAAAGGCTGTCAATGTTGTATATAAAGACATTCTGTAGTATTTATTTTATTATTAAAATTGCACCCGTGCGAAGCCGGGGCGGATCGCTAGTAGTGTATAAAATACAAAGTTATATTTGCAGTTTTACAAAACGTGTTATAAATAATTCAAAAACTAATGACTCTATCTCGTTCAATCCAACTTTCGTTGAAAGTTTTAATTAAGATTTACATCATATTTTTTTATTTTTCCTTCTATTATTAAAGAAGTTAGAGGGGGGAGGGGGGGACACATTTTACCACTTTAGAAGTGTCTATCTTTTAAACGATTGACTTTAAGAAAAAATGGGTTTAGAAACCTTCATGCCATTCCATCTATCCCAGCTTCTTCAGAAAGACGAGCAAAGCCCTGGTTTTACTTACCATATCCCGGAGGATACCTGAGTTGCCGGGCATAGCGCCTCTCAGCGATGGTCTTCATACAGTTTTATTCTCAATTTTTTACTCCCTCTTTCACAATTTTATTTCGTGATACTGCAGACAATGCAGCAACTGGGTAATTCAAACAGATTCGCGGAAAAAAACCTTGCCAAGGTCCTCCTTTATCATCGTAATTAATGTCACTAAAACAATTTTTCATAAACTTTCCATTTCAAGAACAGATACAAAAATATTTATTTAATTTCCATTTAAGGTTGTTGCGATAAGAGATGGTAACTAGTTTACCCGACTGCCCCAGATGGAGATAATTAATTTAACCGTCACAGTATGTCATGAAAAGATTTATGCAGCATGCAAGGCGTTAAGATTATTATTAAGTATCAAAAGTAAGACGACTTGCAAGCATAATTTACAATCCATCCGACTGATGAATCACCCGTTACGAAATGCGTCACACAATGCAATCCAAAGAACAAATTTCCGAACCGATTCCTTTCATCGATGTTTCAAGATTCAGATTTCTTTCCATAATACTCTTACCTGTTTGCTCTTCAAACCATGAACGAACTGCTTTGATGGGTTGGGTTGATCTATATTTTTTCCACCTTTTCCCAAAATACGCGCTTGTTCATGTAGTTAGACTGATTGGCGTACATAATTATGTACATACAACTACATCAGAACTTTTAATACAGTCCGCTTGCAGCTGGCATGCAGATTTTCGGCGGTCCTTGTATCTATTGAAACATAAGGTATCTCAAATCGATAAATACTTAAGACTATAAGTCAATGTTTGGAACTCTCCACCGGCTTCAGTGTTCCCTTCCGACACTGTCTGGGCTCACTCGTTCCATCGTAGACCTTACGCTTACCGCTTACCATCAGGCATGACCGAGGTCAAGAGCAGGTTTAGCAGTAATAAAAAAAGGATCGGAGTTTCCTGCAGTGGAGTCTGTTGTCAGCCATTGACCTCCACAGTACCGACATTTGAAATTGAAAACCATTTATTCGGTTATAAACACACACAACAACAGAAAATTACAAACATTAAAAAAAAAATACACTAAGAATTTCGCTGAGCATGTCTACATCGAAATTCCTGTCCAACACAACTATATATTTATATTTATGAAGGCAGTTCTCTCTTCCTTATTTTTTTGCTTTTTTGGCACACTTGGGTTCCCTCGCTCAATAATAATTGAGTTCTCTCAAAAGGCCCAAGTGCTGCGTATGTTTGAGCTCAAACATACGCAGCACGATTATAGGTACTCCGGAAGAATGACTATTACTAATTAATTGTTTGTTTTGTGTCACCGAGATAACGCAGTCTAGTAGCGCCAATCTTGAAATCTAGATTAGAGTCTGAGTAATTGTAACAGAAATAAACTCGAAGAGATTATGTTGTTGTCTTACTTTTGTAACATGGTTGTTTATACTAACTAGGTTAGGGAGAAAAACAGAGTTTCAGGTATGTTTCTGTAGTAACATATTATTATTTTTAACATTAGACTATGCATAGAAGGGATAAAGGGACACTTGATCCCCTCTTTGCATAATACGTTACCTACGTCACGGAAGTTATATTGAATCCCGGCCGTAATTAAAGATTCTCGAGTTAACTCCCGAGCGTACCGCCCTCGCTGCGGTTTTCTAGAATCTTGATAAAAAGTAACAAAATAATTCAAGTTTAATAATAAAGCAAGTCATTAGGAACGGTTGTAACCGCTGCCATGCGAAGGCTACGTTGAAATGTTACTAAGAATCCGAAGACATGTGACATCCACGAACTCATACATCACCTCTCATAGAGAGTGAGTCCTGTGGTCTATGCCCCAGCAGTGCGAAGGCTGGTAATCTTACGTATAACAGAATTGTGAGAATCTGCTTGCTGTAGCAAGCTATTTTTTTATCTCTCTGGCATTGGTAAAATCTGGTGTTTTGAGATGTTAAAAATTAATCCTATAGCAATCATTATGAATTAGCATGTAACATATTAAATTTCTACGAATTCCGGATTTATCATGTTTTTACCGTCAAAAAATAATTAATCAAATATATTTTGAGGTTGATAAATTTATAGATTTTTCCTTTGTGTTTTATATCTAAATTGCATAAGTCGTTAAGAATCTATTAAGATTTATTACAGTTGGTGAGATTCTTAATAATATAAGTAATAATGCTATTTTTATCACAGGATGTTAACACATGACAGTCGCGGTTTGTATAAAATTAATAGGTGTCATTAAGATTAAATAACTGCGATCTGTCGTTTATTTTCGGGCAGCATTTTAGGTTAATAATCAACGGACAACATTTTCGGAAACTTAAAATTGATGATCACAAGATTGTACACAACCTCGTAATGGGTAGGTACTTCGGCATAGAAAAGTAAATACGGAGACAACAAACAAGAAACTCACTTAGTACAAGTCCAAACGTACTCGATCGCGTTAAAAGAAACGTAAATTTGTTTTATTGCCACAAAACGGCGCTTATCCATGTTGCGTACATGGATAATGCATGGATAAGAACCTTTTTTCTTACTCGCAAACTACTACTGTTCAGCATGCGATGGAATACATCGATTGAGTAGGTATAGTATAATAAATTGTAAGTAGTGTAGTCACTAACACGACGCATATATAAGACTGCAAGTAAATTATTTTCTTGTACGCTCTGAAACGTACCTTCGCTTTAACAATCTGATGGGTCTATAGATAGATAGATAGGTATTTCTTTATTGTACACCATTTTAAGTTTTAGTAACAGTTATGGCATAGTTGACAGTTTGTTTACAGTTTTCTTATCGATTTAGGTGAAGGTCTGTTAGGTACCTACGTGAGGTTTAAAAACAATTAAGTAGTTGTTAAATATTTCTATCACGCTTGTGGTGCCTGGAGAAATATCAGAGAAAATTAGATGCCTTCCTTCGAATCTTCGATCAGAGATATCTTCGTCACCGGCATATTGCATACACTTTGTTTGTAAAAAAAACATTGCCTCACACTAGTTCCGTGATTCATTATTTGGCCATACAAACAATTGTTCCAGTGCGGGAGTCGAACTAGAGACACGAACTGCAGCAGCTAATCACTCAACCGCTGCACCAACCTTGTCGCTTTCTCCATATAAGTACTTGTACTATTAAGTATTCTGTGATATAAGGTACAAGGCTTTTAAATTTTATATTAGGCAAAGATTGTGAAAATCAATTATTTTTTATAAGAGTAAACGTGGAGGTTCTTGCCGGTTCTTCTTCATAGGAAACTACCAATTTCGATCCGTGCACTATAGCTTCTGACGTTATAAATAAAAATATTTTTGATTTTGAACCGATTCTAATAGAGTATAACAGGCTTGTCCCAAGGAATGACATTACTAAAAGTGCATGAGATGTGTCCCAATCCCGTTCCTTTCTAACATGTATTTTATTTTGTTTCTATAAACATAATGATCACGCCTGAAACAAATGTAAGCAAGAAATTTATTTCAGTAGGCAAACATTCCAGTGTCTGTTTGCAGGCCATAAGTTATACAACGGTTGTAAACATAGGCGTTCTGTTGACATAGATTTTTTACGAAACAGATACTGTGACGGTTATTGTCCTCTATGAAAATAACACGTTATGAAATGCCATATTAGATAATTATTTACTTTATTGTGTTTTATATTAGTTATGTAGTAAATTGTGCAGGACATTTATTGCTTAACTTTTTTATTAATAATAGGCTCGCGTTTGACCACCATTTCACCTAATCGTAAGTGATGACTGATGATGTCGTCGAAGATGGAGCACGTTTGCCTAGAAGTAATCTATTCACTCTTGACTTAAAGACCCCCAGGTTATAGCGATCAGGAAACAGACTCCGGCAGGGAATTCCACTCCTTAGCCGTACGCCAGAGAGTATATAACCACTTGAGCGCGTATGGGCCGATTACTTTGAAGGTCAGGACTCACTACTCCGGTCCGGGGGGGACAGAGAAATGCATAGCTGCAATTGGTCAGTTCAAGGTCAAGTTGCGTAGATGTGCCTGGTTAGGGATTAGTCTACTTGATTAAGGGAAAGTAGTCGATATCGATAAAATTGATTTTTACATTGTAAAAATGCTGAGTAAAATTCCATAATAAATATATTTTCATTAAAATCAGTTGTGTCAACAACTGTAGTTTCAGCAGGCACTCGGTAATAATTATTTTTTTGGTGGTGAGTCATTAGATGATTTATCTAATGACTCCTCCCTCCTACATACACTTAACCCGTGGACTCGAAATCGAAACAAAGTAACCTGTTTTTTTTTCCTGGGTGGGAAAATCATCGAATGACTTCTCCCACTCTGGGTAAAATGGAAGGAAGTGTCAGACATCGACTGACTAAAAACCCACCCTGTTCCTTCAGCTGCCCTTAAGTTCCGGGACCGCGGTATCTCATTAGAACATTACCGCAACCCCGGAACCAAAGTAGCTTACGAGGGTGATATTGTAATGCAAAGGTCCCAGTTAATTAGTATTAGAAACCGTCATACTATTTGAAGCCTTTTGTTTTTCTAGGTGGGAAAATCATCGAATGACTTCTCCCGCTGTGGGCAAAATGGAAGGGAGTGTCAGACTTCTACTGACTAAAAATCCACCCTTTTCCTTCAGCTGCCCTTAAGTTCCGGGGCCGCGGTATCTCATTAGAACATTACCGCAACCCCGGAACCAAAGTAACTTACGAGGGCGATATTGTAATGCAAAGGCCCAAGTTAATTAGTATTAGACTCCGTCATTCGTCCGTCCGTCAGTCGAAACATTGGATATAGGTATCTTATATTATTTTGACTTTTCTCAACATTATATCAATAAAAACAAAACTAGAAACCAATATTCCCTAGTAACCTTATCCATCCACTTTTCTTTTTAATCTGGAATCTTGGGAAATCTAAAATGAAAACAATGCATGTCACACGAAGAAAAAATATTAGAACTTTCTCCTTTTTTTAAAGTCGGTTGATGTAGATAGATTTTATGACAACTATCTGAATTGAATTAAAAAAAAATAAGTTTAATATTATAATCATCGATATCGTATTCAGCCGTTAAAGGTAAAACCACAGATTTTTACGATAAAAATACAAAGGAAAAGAAAGCGATAAAAGAATTAGAATTTCTTCATGAAAGAAAGACACTTTTCCAAAAGACATCAACGCGCGACTCAATTTTATCCTTGATCACTCAAACCACCACTTTAAATAGACCTCTGCGGTGGCTTATAATCTGATTAAATGATAAATAATTTTCGTATTATTTCATTACTGATGAATAGTTATGTCATCCATTTGGTATCTAGATGTCTGGGAATGTTTTCCACACCACTTTAACGCACATGAAAGCATTATTATTATGCGTTATAAATTGGATACAAAAATTTAAAATTTGTATTTTTTTAGCACGCACACAAGCCTAATACTTGGTCACAACTAAAATGGTTCGTGTATCGTAGCCAATATATAAGAGCAAAAACACTCATAGTTTTCGTGCGTCGGGGCAACGTATGCGCGGTCAATGGTTTTATGGTCTTTGCCGTACGCACAATGAAAGTATTCCCAAACTTGTCCCTAATATATATTATATATACGTTACTTCGTATTGAAGAGTTGACATTGATCGCAATAGGTTCAGTCAGTCTCCTGTCTGAATCCTAACAAATAATATGGATATTAAGAACAAATCCTTTATAGAAATAATGGTGTTATAAAATTTCGAATTCCAATAATTATATAAAAGTAAGAAGTGAACAAACCCTCATCATTAATAAATACTGGAAAAAAAATGTTATGAAGTAATAAACATGAGAAGCTCGTGGGTAAATAATAACAGCCACATGGGTCGATAGGGTTTCGGTTACCATATAGAGATTCCTCCATGCTTCGAAAAGTACCTACGTTAAGCCATTCGCTCCAACTTTGACAGTCGTTAGTAGAAGCAGGGCCTGTCTGACTCCGCGTGTAGGTATCGAAAACGCAAGTACATGCGGCGGCGGCTACGTCGTCGGTGGGGCTAGTCCATAAGGGACTCACATGGGAGTTTTGTTCTTCACCACTACTTTGTGATCGCGATCCTACTACAAAAATGGAGAATTATAAAAAAAGGTAAAAAGATACTGTGCAGTGTTTAACTGTTTAAACACGGATTGCAATCCAAATTTAACTTTTTTTACGTTTCTAATAACACCTTATAATTCAGGCACTAAGTATCCATACCCATACTAATATTATAAATGCGAAAGTAACTCTGTGTGTCTGTCTGTTACCTTTTCACGCCTAAACCGCTGAACCGATTTAGACGAAATTTGGCGTGGGAATACTTTAGGACCCTGGAAAGGACATAGGATAGTTCTTATCCCGGAATTTTCACGGGATCGGGAATTACGCGGGAAACCTCCTACGCGAACGAAGTCGCGAGCAAAAGCTAGTTTTAAATAACTGTTACATACAAATCAACAGGCTAGCTCCTACACTATAATACAATAATCTAATATAATGTATTTGTTCCACTGAAAATAGTTAAAAACTAATGTTATGATTTTTAGATGTTGGCTTTTAGACTATCTTGTTTGCGTCGTATGTCATTCTGATTTGATACGCACTTCTACCTTCATAAACACCTAAACAAGATATTTAGTCTCATAAACAAGTTAGGTACACACTAACGTACTCCTAGATAAATACACTCACAGGCACAATTAACCGCTCACCTATATCATTCGTCGCTCTGTTTGTTCATGTCAACTATGGCTTATCAACTGTTTTGCTTTTTGTCAAGTGTACCCACTTGACATCTCTGACACTCTGGCAATAACTACAGTACGCACCCTTATTTCGGCTGCTAAATTTGAGACTGCGACGAGTTTTTGGAATTTAGGAGTTTTTGACATTTTTGCCGTTACGGTCCCGTGTTAACATTTCCAGTTCTTTTCGGCTAAAGTGTCTGAATTTGAGTTTGTAGGATTTGTTCACTATTTTTTACTTTTAAAAATGTCCTTGGCTGCAACTGGTGCAGCTAGGGTAATGGCATTAGCTGACGCTGGGTACAGCCAACGTCGCATCGCTCGTATACTCGGTGTACCGCGAACTACGGTACGGGATGCCATTAGGCGATTTCAGTTTTGTTGTCAGTAAAGCGTTGCGAAATCGCTTTTGTACCGCCACTGACGCTCGTACGCGTCTTAATGAGGTGAGAAATGTTAGTGTAAGTGACTGTACAATTTGGAGAAGACTGGCAGAAAGAAACCCGAGGACTTTTCGTCCAGCTCGCGCCCCACAAATACTCCCACAGCACCGTAGAGCTAGACTTGCTTTTGCGCAAGAACATGCTGACTGGACTGTAGAAGAATGGAAGGACGTATTGTTCTCTGATGAGAGCAGAATAGCTTTAAGAGGTCCAGATGGACGTCAAGTTCTACCGTGGCCTGCACGGAGTCCCGATCTTAACCCAATTGAGCACATCTGGGACAACCTGAAAAGACGTGTCCGAGCTAGAGTTCCAGCCCCTAGCACCCTAGGAGAGCTCAAGACGGCTGTAGTAGAAGAGTGCCAAAATATCCCTCAATCGGATATCCAAGACATCATGGATGGACTGGAAACCAGCTTCAAGAAGTCATAAGGGCCTGAGGAGGCAACACTCAAATTTTTTTTTTATTTGAAGTGGGTTTTTTATTTTTTCAAAATAATACTGATTAATTTTTATCAGAAAATTTCACATCGATTTTTGGTGTGCATCTTTACAATAAACGACTATTTTTTTTTCAAGACGTTATTTTTTGCTTTAAAGGTAGGTACGCTTGCAACGTAGGTACCTCTCATAAAATGGGGTTACAATATTGAAAGATTTCTGCAAATTGAAAGAAGTACAAGGTGGGCGGTTAATTGTGCCTGTGAGTGTAGATTAAGATCTAGCCTAGGTTTATTTGAAGTATATACCTAATTGGTAGTTAAATATCCATATTAAATTATTTCTAATTGAAGACAACCCTACCTAACGTCGTCAGAGAAGGTAAGCGATACGAGATAGAAAGAGACGCGACTCGTAGGTGAATATAGTAGATTAAGCGCTGTGCGATCTGAACTGCACTTTATTCTAACGTAGCAAGAGTCCCTATTTCTTTGATTGATTTTGGGGAGTGAATTTTCTGTACTTGTACTATTAGGTATTCTATGGTAGAAGCTTGGAAATCTGACACTGGACTTGCCAACTTTGAGGTCAGGTAGGTAGTCGCTACACGAGTATTCCGCTACATCCGGTTAGACCCGAAGCCGAACCCATATTGGAAAGAGGTAAAACAGAAGATGATGCCTCTGTGAATTTGTAGTTATCATTTTACAACACCAAAAAGAATACGAATAAAACAATCTTATTCTATAAAATATCTATTTATTTGCTGGTAATAATTATTAACTATTGCGACGACAATAATATCGGTACACTTATGTATCTAATAATATACAATATACAAAAACACAACAATCGTATATTTGGTGTGGTATGGCCGCGGAACGAGGATTTGTCAAGTTATTCTTTTCTTATGGAAGACTATTACAAGTAGTTAAATAAAGCAAATTATTTGTGTAATGCTTCACAATATTTGACTTCAAGACTTTGTTTTAAATTAAACATAAACAGCTTTTTGTCTCTCAAAAATGCTCCGCGATTCACGAAAGAATAATCAACAATAACTTAACATTAACACTAAATGACGTAATCATAAAAATGCTACAAAATATATAAATAAACATTTCGCTAAATCTAGTTTGATCTGTTTATTTTTAAGAAATATAAATAACAAAAGCATAGTCGACCACAAAACTACATCACTATTCTTTAAAACTCTTGATAGTAAATTGTCCAACTTCATAAATTTTCTAAAATTATTAATTGTATTATGATAGCTTATACTGTATTATCAAATACATTGACTCGAGCGTCTAATATACATTTCTTATATTTAGATACAAAACTCTTTTTTGTATATTTGGTGTTACGTATGGCCGCAATATGCTATGAGTGGAAACTTCTGTGGTTTTGCTTAAATAACATTACAGAATTATTATAATCTAGCTTGTAATGAAAGCATTTAAATTTTGAAAGGCTCATATGGTCCACATTTTTCGACATTTACATTTATATTTTTGACACAGATAAAATATACTTCAGGTGTATTGAGTTCATGGTATATGTATAAACATCATCTTTATAAACATGGCTACTAAAGAGTACTAATAATGATTACTTATAATACAAATCCAATAATTATTTCCAAACACATTTTCTAACTTAAATAACATTTACGTATAAATAAAAATACTGAAAAGCAATTTCCTATTTTTCATGATTTTAATACATTGATTTATTAAAAGAAAAAGTATTTTAAGGCCTAAAAAATAAAGCTTATCAAACTCTTCAATAAGTTCCTTAAAATATCATGTTTCGGTAACATTTTCAAATATCAATGTAAGAACTTTGGATTAATGGCATCTAGTGAATTTTTAATATCACAAAAATATCAATAGTTACACATTTAAAATAAGAGTGTAAAATATTATAAACTTATATTATCTTTAATTTCCTAAAATTTCTCGGTGGCTTAATAATCGGTACAATTTTGAATGGCTAATTTTTGTTTACTCTGATATACTCACTGGATTTAATACAGTATAATAAGTAGTCTCCATACTTGCACATCGCCTATAAAAATGCATTACATGTTTTAAGCAGATATATCTATAGTTTTCTTAGACGGGAGCTTACTACATTATGCAACTAAGACTTCAAGAATATTTTTTTAAATACTATTTACTCTGCATTCATCATTTTACTTATGTTAATAAACGTGTTTAATCTCAATTTTCATTACATTTATTTTAAACATTCTCACGAAACAGTATTGCCAGCAAAAATATGAGTAATATTTTTTTTATTAATGGTAACATTTCTATAAGTACTGCATAAAGAATTAATAACGCAGATTTAGTTGGGCGAAAAGGCTCTCGGCCATAAAAAGCATTCAAATTCATGTCTCAACGACAATCAATGAGAAAATGTAGAGAAATAAGACTACAGTTTCTGACTGCGGTGCGATTGCTCTTTGATAATTCGAGAATTACACTGAAGATGACAGGTAAAACCCAACCCAAGAACGCTATGAAATTAGGAATACTAAAAAATAGCTTCAAATCCTACTAAACATATAAATAACAATTGGAATTAATGTTTTGTAAAGTAAGAAAAAATGCGATTACAAAGAATTGTGAATGAATAGCGATGGCAATTATTGTTAATAATAATTTATAATACTATTCAATATTAATAGCATTGAAACTGAAAAATCAACATTTACAAACACCTCTCATTAATTTGTAATATTTTGTCTATGCACAGGCGCCGATCTACATAAATTAGAATCTTAGTATCTAAAAGTAGGAAAAAACGAACTATTTAAAAAATAAGCTGTGACTGAAACTACCAAATCCAAAAGGGATTTACCTCATCATTATGAACCCAGGAACAGAGTTCCGAAAATCTTAAGAACATTGTCTTTTAGCATTCCAAAGATTGGCATATTAGAAGTCCAACACTATATAATATACTACTGACACTTTCCACTCCGTTTTTAATCTATACTAATATTATAAAGCGGAAAAGTTTGTTAGTTTGTTTGTTTGTTTGTTTGTTTGTTTGTTTGTTTGCTTGAACGCGCTAATCTTCGAAAGTACTGGGTGGATTTGGATGAAATTTGGTATGGAAGTAGCTTGAAGCTTGAGGAAGGTTATAGGCTACTTTTTACCCGACTGCAAAAAAGGAGAGTTATGTTTTTACCGTGATAGAATCCACGGGAGCGAAGCCCCGCGAGAGTACTAGTAATATTATAGTTTTAAAGCCTGTATTTATAATATCAATCGCAAGTCAAAAAAGCATAATAAAAAAGTCTTTGTTAATGCCTATCGACAACTACACAAAGGTCTATTTATGGTACCTTCCCCCTCTAGTGAATTGAACACTGAAAACGAGGTGCGTACGCGCCGTTCAGTAGCCTACGCAATGTTGGTGTTTCTTTTCATCATAGAATTGATGAAAAATAACTAGCGGTAGTAGAAACAGTAGTCCAACTTCTAACCAACCAATTTTTGATAATGATGAGTACAATCGACAAATTTGAATAATGAGTATAATGACTAATGACCCACCATAAGCTTATTTTCTTACAGACATTCAAATACAATTAGGTCGACATTCGCGTAAACATACATTTCTATAGTAACGGCCTACGACGACGTATTGACATAGCTTGATTAATACATATTTAAAAACGTCCTAACGTTATGTTATGTTGACGGTTTCGATCGATTAATCGTCAAAGTGGGTTATGATTCAAATTAGTCGATTGTACAATGACACCTTCTCAAGTTCAGAGTTAACAAAGTGTGGATGTTTATGCTATTAAGTCTGTGCATTTCGCTTTTTAGGAGGCGGCGTGGGTGCCTTTTCCGTGGTCGTATTACGTCTAGCTATAGAGTTGTACAAGAATGATCCTCGCGGCGCCCATACTGTGTCGTAGTTGTGTCTGGGAGGGAGGGGGGTCGCCTCCCCATTGTTATTGGTGTCGCTGTCAAGGTCCATGCTTCGGTGGGCGTATTTCTTTGGTAGCGGGGGAGGCTCTTCTTCTTCTTGATTTGAGTCTGTTGTTCCTGGATTTTATGAAGAGAACGTTAGGTTGGATTTTCTTTGGCTTTTCGTTTTTGATAACTTATTTATAACAGCAATTCTTTACTACTAATCAGAACAAATGTCCTGATTGATAGTAAAGAATTGCTGAATTCGAGAAAACGAGTCCGTTTTGTCTGAAAATTATTTATTTATTAGCCTTACAGAAACTAGAAATAAGTAACAGTACATATTGTAGAGTTCTGCCATAATATTAAGAATGACACAAATTGAAAATTGTCTATTGATATTTTTTTAATATGGCAGAAAACATAAACAAACAGCTAAGGCATAGACTGGCTGGAAAGCAGATTTAGTCTTTGAGATAACTATACAAAATACGAATGAATTAAAAAGTTATAGATCAAATATCTGTGGTATTATCCAAACTCTAATGAATATAAAGTAATCGTTCAAATATCAAAGCGATAAAAGATACAAAGAAACTATATAACTACAGAAATAGAACACTACACTTAAGGCTTTGGCTAAGCCAAACTTAAATTAAGTTTTGCCTGTTCAGGTTAAGATAATTTACAAACTCACACTTAAATCTCATTGTAAAGTGTCAAAACATAATCAATCAATGGAAAAAATGCGATGCTTCATAGTAAGCGTTTGGCATGACTGTGTTACGTGTGTTAGAAATCATCATAAAATCAACAGGGAAAAGCAAAAGCTCTTGTAAACAGAAAAATATATAATACTTTGTATAGAAGCGATACGTTTTATAAGATTCAAAGCTGTAGGCTCGTAGCTAGACAGAATATTATATAGTACCGTTAATCGGAAGCATTTCTTAAAATCACCGGTTTGGACACAATTTCAAACGATATCTTAATGACCTAACACATTAGTGGAATTACCCATTTTTGTTTTAACATTAACGTCAATATCCGAAACGAGTTTTTTTCTTTATACGCTACGGACGTCATTATACTGTGAAAAAGAAAATAGAAAATATTTTTTTTATTATCTTTGATAGGTTCGCGTTTAACTATCATGTCACCTGATGGTAAGTGATAATAACGCACGCTTAATCGAATACTGTCATTATCCAAAATTTTGTCCACTAGACTAAAAGTAACAGAAATAACCACGTTACGGGCAGTAGTCCGCTTCGTCACTAAACAAAAATGCTCCCATCCTCATTCCATTTTTTGCCTGTCCTGAAAAGTTGACTTTTTGGGATAGTGACAGTATTGGAATAAGCGTGCGATATGGTCCAAGATGAACCACAATTACCTAAAAGTAATCTGTTCACTCGTGTCTTAGACTCCCAGATTATAGCTGATATAGTTAGTTTTATAGTAATTGATATAGTTTCGCTTCTATACGAAGTATTATATGTTTTTCTGAGGTAAAAAAGGTCAAAATCGCTCACCCATAGAGTCTCGATTCGAGGGTGGTGCTGAAGAGGTGATGAGACTAGTTCGTTGCGACAGACGCCGCTCTCGCTCCACCTCAGCGCGGAGCGGCCGTTCAGTCACCAGCTGACAAGCGAAAGCGAACTATAGACTTCAACTTTTTTCGTCATTCAAATATCTATTTTAGGTCAAAGGAGTTTAAGTTGAATTTTGAATAATCGCTTAATATAATTCCAGTTTTATAATTGTGGATTGTAATTGTGATGAAAAGAAAGAAGTCATCACTAATAGTTCTCATATGATTTGAACAGTACGGATTGTATAGACTTCAAAAAAGACGTCTGAGTTAGTTTTTGTGTTTTTTTTTATTCTCAGGGTAGTCAGAACACACCGGTCTCATCTATTTTAAATTTATGAGAAAAAAGTTACGTTTAAAAATGTTATTTATTACCAATTTGCAAAATAAATATCATAATCAGTATTTCATTACAGCGTTGCGATAGATACCGCCTTCTATATTCTACAATCAACAGCTGCTAAGCAAATGCAACGTACAAAATTGAATTTAGAACCGAAGATATCCCATTGCTAATTTTATATTTCTTTTAATCGTATGTATTAAACTAAACCGGTTTTCAAATGATCATTGATAATGAATTATTGAAAAATGACTTTTCAATTGCAATAGAATTAGAACTAAACAGAGCATCTGCAGCTTGCATTGAGTATGAATTTCGACAATGATTCTGAACGAGATCTGTCAATTTTTGTCGTATTCAGGAACTGATCATATTCAAATCAATAATTACACTGTCCATTCTTTAACTTGTAATTATAAAATTCTGAATTCAAGTCTATTGTGTTATATCACACCGTATCTATAGGGTGAGATTACACAAACAAGGTACTTTGGTACTTATCATATTCAGTTGTCTTAAGTCTCTTAAAAATATGAACTGGCAATTGGTAAACACATATTCTAAACCATCGCATGTTTATTCTCACCAGTTTTCGTGCTTGTTTGTTGAGCGTACGATAGTGTACAATTTATAGATAGGCCAAATATAAAAGCAGTTTAAAGTAGTCGGATATAAGAACCCTTTTTAAACTACAGCATATTTCAGAGGAAAAGTGCATATGCTACTACATAGTTAGCTACTCATTAATACGTGAAGCAAAAACTCAGTACTCCTTTTTACGAAATAGCGCAGTCGGAGGAGTAACAAATTTGGCACAGTTAAAGTTGAGTGCAGAAAGCTAATATTTGTATTATTAAGTAATTTAAATTATGATGGAGTTATGACCACTGGGCGAGTACAATGTTTATAAAATATACAGGGTTAATTGTAAAACACCGAAAACCTCTCGGGACTATGTTACTAACATCATAATCAACAACTTTTGTTCTATGACGTTTAAAAATTCGTCATATTTTAGTTCACCAGATTTTCATACAAAAATAAAAATATTTAAATTTAACGCCCTAAATGTTACGGAGTCTATGCGAAACAAAAGAAAGTGATAGTACAAGTCGTTTTCTTTTGCTTCGCATAGACTTTGTAACATTTAGGGCGTTCAATTTAAATATTTTTATTTTTGTATGAAAATCTGGTGAACTAAAATATGACGAATTTTTAAAAGTCATAGAACAAAAGTTGTAGATTATGATGTTAGTAACATAGTCCCAAGAGGTTTTCGGTGTTTTACAATTAACCCTGTATATCTGCATTAAATTGATATATCGTTTATTTTTCCCTGGCGTGTATCATCCGTTTTTACTTAGTCACAAAGCGAAGCCAAATTAGCATAATTAAGTATTAGTCAACGTGGTTATACTAAGTTTTCTTTACATAAATTTGCTTCGTAATTCCTCGCAAAATAAAAACTGATTGAAACAGTTAATTATAATTATATTATTTTCAGTTAGGCGACTACGTTAAAAACAATAACGTGTAAGCATATTAACCGCTGAGGTAACTAAACCAATGTACTTGAATAAACCTGCTTTACGATTCAGAACTAAAATCATAAATAGAGTGCAGCACAAAAAATGTTGAAGACTGGTTCGAAATGACAATGCAATTTGGCGTTAAGCATGCAATTTCTTGAAGCGGGCTCGTGTCATTTTCCTTGTTATGTAAGTAACTAGAGATCCCTTTACTGTACATAGCCATGAAATGAAATGAAATGAAATATTTATTTTGTAAATTGGTTATAAATAACACTTTTACACGTCATGTTTTTTTGCGTGTTAAGTTTAGCTAGATGAGGCCGGTATTTCCTAACTGACTACTCTGAGAAGAAACACCGAAACAAACTCAGAGGTCATAGTCTCTTTTAAAGTCCAGACAATTTGTATTTTTATATGAGAAGCATGTAGGTTCATGTCTGTGGTATTCTTTTGATTTTGCTTCATGTACACATATATAACTGTGTATTATAAAGTACGTGCGTATATGCGAAAACAAAATGAAATATTATATCGGCGAACATATCTAGGTCATCGATCTACCTCCGACGCTGCAACGTTTCGGCGCTATCGCCTATCTTTCTTTCTTTTTTTACAGAAAACTCGCAATGTGGAAAATGCTTGTGTCTGGAGTGGGTTCACGGCAATCGTGCAATGGGTGGGGTTCGAACCCGGGACCTCTCAATCACAAGTCCGACACATTAGGCTATTGACGCTTATCTGTTCTGCGAGCCACTTAAGTAACTTAATTTCTATTCGATTGTGAATCGACAAACAGGAAAACCTATGCATATGCCTTCAGTACATTGCTTAGTTACGTCAGTCACTGTCTATGAAAATAATTCCATTGCGAACTTGTGTGCATTCCGAACATACGTTAGAAACATATTTGTGTTACCAATTTTAAGCTTTAAGCTGCACGGAATACAGCTCAAAATGCAATGCAATCAAAATAAGCATTGGAATGCCTACCCACTTTCTGTTAACCTTTTTTTTCGTGGGGGGTTTCTCCTCAAGGACACTCTCAGAAACCTGGGGAAAATCGAATTATTTTATTAATTGTTATTAAATTTTAACCGATACGTTAATATGGATGCGATAATAGGACCAGAAGAAGTAATTAATCAATTGATATTGAATAATAAACATTATGACACGGAAAATAAAGTGGATTATTCAATATTGTAATTAAATTATTTCCTCTGAATTATCTCTTTTGTCATTTTGCAAGCCTGATGTTATTATGCGGGGATAACACAATTTAAACATAATATGTAGAAGAATATGCTTGCACTATCGCATCTTGTAAGCAAATAAAAGTAATTATGCTCATAATTTTAAAAATACTTCAAAACTTAATTTAAAAAGTGTCGCTAGGACAGTCCTATACTTATTCTGATTACATTGAATGCAATATATTGCAAATATGATTGTTAGAATCAACAATAATATCTATAAACTGTTTATACACATATCCGTCAGATACCTATCAACTATTCGAGACATAAAAAAAAATGCTATGACGCTAAATTTAATCGTACTTAGTTTAACAATCTATTGAAAAAAAATCAAATATGTTCTATTATCGTCGCCGCAGTAATTAAAAATCAGTCATCGTGTATTAAAAATCATGTTATTTATTAAAAACTAACATTAGGCGAAGCCAATAAGGTTAAACTTACTTATTAGACACAATATCCGTTAGAAAAACTGACATTCAACACTCAAAAATGTATACCATATCGACTAACCTTAGAAATGTGCCTCACCTCTTGCCTCAACTCCCTCAAAGGGGACGCGGAAGGCGTATCTGTTTGTGTGTTGATGCTGGTGACGCTGTTGTTGTTGTTTGTGTTGTTGTTGATAGCTGGTGTCGAGCTATTGTTGAGAGAGCCGTTGGTTGTCGAATGGGAGGTGTACCATTGACTGCCGCTGGCTTGGGTGCCGACTTCACTCTGTTAAATACAAGTTATTAATAATAAATACGTAGTGGGCATTATTTTTCTTTTGCGAATTATCGAAATAAAAACACACATTAAAATCATTATAGAAATTTAGCGAACTGGTGGTTTTTTAAAACAGGGTATATAAGTTTTTTACTGTTTTTGGGCTAACATTTATCTATATAAAGAAACAAAAAATGGATTAAATAAGCAAACATTAAAATACTAACATAAGTTCATCTTTCATCAAACTTCTCACGATATTACTCGCGCACTAATCAAACTATAAAATTATATATTACGCGGAACGAGCGAAATGTATCGCTGCCGCTCTCAGAGTTTCATTTCAGACTTTTGCTGACCAAAACCCACCCGTGTGTGATAAGTTTTTTTCAACGAAATAAAAATTGCCCCTCCAGCCCTTCAACTATCTACCAAAGCTAAAATCACACCGATTTGGCGTAAAGCAGGACAAACAAACCACTTTCGCATTCATAATATTAAAAGTAATATTATAAATGCGAAAGTACTTCCACAGTAGTAAGAAGTTACTTCCATAGTAATCTACAAAATAATATTACGTATGATTTAGTTGTAAGAGACCTTTGTGGAAGAGAAATAAATATTTTAGATTATGATTATAATAATCTACAGGGATTACGGTGGAAGTAAGAATGCATTGACAGCTCACTTCAAGATTATTTTACATACTTGTACACAGTGAAATTTTACATAATGATCCACTAGTTTATTATAATGGTTTTGGCGAGGAAGACGTTTAAAAATGTTAAGTTTACCTTTCTCAAATTCCTTTTGTTCCGTCTACCGGGAGAACTCTGCAACGTCGCAAAGCGGCTAACGACACCAGTGCTACTGTTCCTGTAAATATTAAAATGTTTTCTTAAGAAATTTCTAAGTTTTCCCCAATAAAGTATAGGTTGGGTTTTCTTTGTATATAGCGCTAGTGTGTTAGGCCGCATTAACTCACTCCAGACAAGCATATTTAACTTAGTTGGAGGGGTTAACAAGATTGCTAGTAATGTGAATTCTACCCATATTGAAAAAGATAACTAGTTATCTTTTTAAAAAAGAGAAAATTATAACTTGTTCGAATTCGTTGCAAATAAAGAAATCATTTCAATGAGAAGAATCTTACTCAATTACCTGTAATAAATGTAAGAATCCAAATAATATTTATAAAAATAATTGAACATTAAAGTGGCCAAAATTATTTAAACTTGTTGCAATGAGAATAACTTACCTAGTGAGTGGGTTAATGGCAGCATTGAAGCTGAAAAACCGGCCCTTGGATGATGTTCTAAAATCAAACAAAACAAGACTTTGTTATATCTTGTAAGTATGAATATAAAACTCAATTGCTGTTCCTTTATCTCCCTAAAACTCAGATATTATAGTGCACAAATATGTGCGCAAGTACATGTATCTGTTCCTTAAGGCTGCGTTTCCACCAGAGATGTGCGAGGATGCGTAGCGAGAGATGTGTCTGTAAAGAACCAATAGAATCGCTTCATTTACCTCGCCTCGGTCAGCACAGCTCTGGTGGAAACGGCTCAGCGGAGCTAGATTTTTGCGCATACAAAACAAGCGAGGGATGTGTGCGAGGAATGTGTGTTGAGAAGGATGTGTTGCGACGTTTGCGCATACTCGCATCACACATTAATGAGCATTTTCACAGCTCCGCTACACATCCTCGTAGGCACGTTTTCATTGCACAGCTTTGGTGGAAACCCCCACACATTTTCACAGCACAGCTAGACATCCTCGCACGACACATTTCCATCGCACATCTCTGGTGGAAACGTAGTCTTACTCTCATATTCCAGTGGGACGGCAATCCGATACGACCGGAGATAGACCAGGAGCAGGACCAACAGCTAAACGTACTTTCCGAGGTATGGGGGTACCACACCGCCAGCTTACAAACTTCACACAAATACTGAGAAAGGCCCGCCCGGGAACCGAACTCGAGTCATAATCAGCAGTCATGCTTACAACTATACCAACCAACGGGGCAGGTCCTAGTGACGTATACTCAACTAGTGTACAACTGTTGGTATACTCAACAGTTTCTAATAACATGAAATTTAGTAATAGGTGACGTACAAAAATAATCTTAACCTCTCAAGGACCACCATTATTACGTCAATCATCCGTCAAGCACCGCGGGCGGGCTCTCATCGTAAAAAAACGGGGCTCAACTAATACTGGTTTACTGGCACGTTTTTGTGCCGCTGGGGCTCTAGAGGTTAAACATGTGAATACTCACTCGGTGCCCGTAGATATGTCAGATATCCTGTTATTGGAAGAATTGTTGGAGTCTATGTGGAAACTGTCGCGGAACTGATGCATGCGCAACTGTACCTCCGGTGAGCCCACCTCTATGTCGCAGTTCTGTAAAAACAATAATATATTATGTTATTATCTGTATATATAAAAACGAAATACCACTCACTGATTAATCACGAAATCTCAGAAACTACGGCGGTAGAGGGGTAGCTAATCCTAGTTCTTTATTGTGCACGAACTCGACTAAAACTATGTTCGCGTTCATGTTCGAAAATGCTGTCCATACGTACGAACCGAATGTTCGAGTTTGATGTTTGTGTTCTCTATGTTTGTGTTCGTACGTACGTACACGGCTTTAGATTGACCTGTGTTAGAACATTGACTGACACTCCCTTGCGCTCCACCCACAGCGAGAAGATCGATAACTAACTTATGACGTTTTATAAGTCTCCATGTGAAATAAAATAATTTTTACGCCGCCAAGGCTCACGTACAATAGTCACATACAATGATAACACTAGAAAGGCCGGGGATATGCCTTAACTTCAAAGACCGCGACCGTCAAATTGACGGTATATGATAATTACGGAGAAAATATGTTTAAAATATTCAATATTTGTGATTAACCTTTTGAACGCCACGATCGGATATAGCCGACATACGAAACGTGCCAAACACGCCACCGTCATCTACAGTCGACAAGAAAACAAAATTTTTTAAGTACAAAATAAATATACTAAATTAAGTTTTCTGTGTTTCTTTTTCCTATTATTTAAAACTACATTAATGAAATATTGTAAAATAGCACAAAGATATATTCATCTATACTAATATTATAAAGAGGAAACCTTTGTATTTTTGTATGTTTGTATTGAATAGGCTCAAAAACTACTGGACCGATTTCAAAATTTCTTTTACCATTACTTAGAGGGATTCTTCCAAATCCGTATAGGCTATATTTTATCCCGGAAAATAGATAGGATTTTTCGTGGTAGCGAAAATTGTGGAGTAAGGCGTCGAAAAAACTGCCGTACGTTAACGATTCTCGCGAACGCTGCCTATATTTAATATAAACATTGCACCCGTGCGAAGCCGGGGCGGGTCGCTAGTTACTTATATTTCACTAGAAAAAACAATAATCAAAAATTGCTAATCGAAATCCGTAAAAAAGTGTTCTTCCTCACGCCAAAGTCGTCAAGACACGACAGCTGGTGATGGGTAAATAAAGTATCTTATATTTCAAATTTATGAAATATTTTATTAAAAGTAGCTTACTATTACTTCGACAATTATTTTTAATGATAACTATTCGTATCTGAATATTCCTAATGTATAATATTTTTTAAATTGCGGAAAAAAAAACATAATTAATATCCATAGATCGATAGTCCACTCTCGCGCATCCCTACGCAAAAGCGCATAAACAGTAACCTGTACGCCACAGTCGGGAATAGACGTCAAGCGGTGACGTCATTAGCGCTACGGGAGACTGTTAGTGATTTCCTACATTTATTATTATGATCGGTGGTAATATTTGTAACGGCATTATTATTGTGCGAGTAATAAAAATGGCTGGCAGTCGACTGCTGAAGAACTCCATCTATCAACGGAGCATGTGGGACGCAAATAATTTAAGGTGTAACGTCTCCAATTTACCTCCGTTGGATTTTAACCAACCAAGACCTAGCAACCCACGAAATGCAGCGTTCGCATGACTGGTCGCCTTTGAACTGGATCGAGTGCCAGAAGAAAAACGATCAGAACTTATGTAAATATACTGAACGTTATTAGAAAGGTACGACAGCAAAAGGACTTGGATGACATAAGTATGCCAAGTTACGAAGACTCGGAGTAATAATAAATAAATTGATTAAATTGTTTTAATACTATTTGATTATTATTTATTAGGTATGTCCCACAAAATCACATCCCTACGCGCATGCGAGAAAGTTATCAAAAGTCGTGCCAGCCACGCCAGAGTCGGATCTTCCCGACAGCAGATGACGTCATGAAAGAAATTACTGATGTACCTTATTATTATTATTTGATTTATTCGTTTGTAGTTCTAATGTCATGCTTTTAGGTTGTTTAGAACTTTGTAACTGGTGTTTAATGATAGTATGATACCAAATAGACTCAAACTAAATAAAGGAATAATGCAACGAGTAATATTTTATTTAAAAAATATGGAACGAAAAGCAATGATTAATTAGTTATCGATAATTTATTGATAAGATGTTGGAATCACTATTTTTTTTTAAGTTTTTGCGCTGAATTTGTGGCTTCGCGTAGCAGGGGCGCCGATGCGTTTACGCTCTGGCGTTCAAAAGGTTAAAATAAAATTATGAATTTGAATGAATGCTTTTAATAATATACTTTGATTACCTACATAGAAAATGTAGAATTAATTTTTTATACAATTTTTTACACACTGACAATGCACAGTGAGCACAAACAGCGTTTTTTTAAACAATGTATATGCGGTTGCGATATATTTTTAATTAATTTGACATTGTCCTCTTTTTCTTGAAAAAGAGAAGAAGAACTATTCTTCTACTATGGCTAAATTATACAAACGTTGAATGGCTGTTGAGCTTTGAACAAATACAAAATATAAATAAAACTTACGATAGGAAGTAGAAAAAAACTTTTGTTTATAAGACTTCAAAGTATTTAACGTGCCGTCAAACTGACGGAGTCCGGTCTTATTAGGTATACGTAAGCATTCCTTGCATATCAATCAATCATTATTAATTTATTTATTTTTATTAAGTTAAAACATATACATTCATAAGTTAGGAAAAGTCATTGAATATGAATACAAACTGAAATATAGACACAAAGTTATTAGCGATAGAAATCCTTAAGCCCTGATCCCTCAATCCGATTTACTTAAGCAAAGCATTTTTTTGTAATACATAGTATCTCTCTCATAGCGAAGAGGTCTGTGTCCAAGCTGAGCGTTGAATGATTATTATTTCCTTCATACTATATACATATAAATTATATTTTTAAATATTCCTATAAAAAAAAAAGACATTTAAAAATATTAAAAAAAATAGTAGCCTACCGGTATCGGAAAAAGGGTCCAAGCTACCGGTGGTCAGGGCTCCAGAGAGAGGAACCTCCTAACGATACGCGCCGTGTCCAGGAGTACCGCTTTCTGAAGCAAGCCCTTGATCCAGCCGCCTAACGAGAGCCTCCTAAGGTGTTGGTCGAGGCTCTTGGCTATTAAGCCATTGGCTGAGACAACTATCGGTACAATAATTGCCGAGTTCACATCCCACATGTGGACAATCTCGTGTGCTAGGTCAAGATTATTATTATGACATAGTATAACGTACCTTCCGTCCGTATCGTTGGTGCACATGCTGTTGTACTCTTCGGAAGCACCTCAACAGATGCGCGTGCAACTCTTCAAGTTCAGACGGAGCGCGATTACCGTGTACATCCAGACCTGCGGAATAAAGGTTATTTATACTACACCTGCTTGGAAAGTACCTTGATACTTTATCAAATTTACGGTAGAAAGTACGTCATTGCATATCGAACAAATATGCGGGGAGAAAACGCATCTGAGCGGGAGAGAAAAGTGTATGAAAATCCATTTCTTACGTGGTTTTTCTTTTTTAATTTTGGGTAAGACTATGCGCCGGTAACCTAAATATCAAAAGCCAAAAAGTTTTACAGTGAGTTTTTATCTCCAAGTTCGCAAAATGACACTGACCACTAGCTGTGTGTTGGATGGTGTCGGGCTGGCAGTGCGACCCTGCGGCGGCAGGATAAACAATTTGAAAAAAGAACATGTGAAAATTGCAGACGCCATTGGCGCCATTTTCAATTTGTGTGTTGTTTGAGGATTCAGTTTTCGTAGAAAGTAAAATAAAACTATCAAAATGATAAGTAGTGATAGTGATGATGAAGATTTTTTAACTCCGCCGCAGTTGAAAGAAACAGCAAAAATACTGATTGATAACCTTTTACCACAGAAATCAATTAAAAAATATATTAAAACTTATGACGATTTTTTGCAATGGAAAAGTGAAAAAAATGCGGCATCTTTTTCTGAAACTGTTTTGCTAGCTTATTTCAGTGAAAAAGCGCAAAAATACAAACCAAGTACGTTATGATCTATGTACTCAATGATGAAAAGTACTATTTATTTTCCTCGTAGGTGTAGTATAAAGCACTATGTATCACTCGACGGAAAGTGCGATTCCCGATCTCGGGTGTTTTAAAGCCCTCGCCTACGGCTCGGGCTTCAAACGACACCCTCGACGGTAATCGGTCACTTTCTCCTCTCGGTGAACAATGTACTATTATTATAAACTTAGACATTTAGCTGCAGGAGGTCGACGCAAAATAATAATAGCAGCACGGGTCGATCTTAACCTCTAGAGCCCCAGCGGCACAAAAACATGCCAGTAAACCAGTATTAGTTGAGCCCCGCTGGCATACGATAAGAGCCCGCTCGCGGTGCTAGACGGATGGTTCACGTAAATATGGCGGTCCTTGCGAGGTTAAAGGTTAAGCAATGCTTGCCAAGGTTAGTTTGTGGATAGGTGGCCGTTTTAACATCAAGCCGTTTGTTCTCGCCAGGATCAAAGCGGGCAGCTCACGGGCCCATAGATGAATCGCCAACAGACAGTCTGATCCTGACGAGAGCAAATGGAACGCGATACGCGCCCGCTAAAATCTATCTAACTTAACCTAGACACCAACCTGTACTTCGAGTTGACTTCTTCTCGGCTCGCAAGTTTGTGTTAATGTATATGTGTATGTGAGTGTTTGTGACCTTGCGAGGATCCTGCCGATGTACCAGCTCGTTGCCCCAACGACGCTTCTCCAGCGGCGTCTCGTTCACACCAAACTCCACACACACTTTAAACTCCTGTCCCACAATATGTCCAAATACACGCGAGGCTAACAATCTAACCTCAACAAAGGCGCACTTGCAACCCCAGTTGCTTCCCGTAGTGTCCAAATATATATCGCGCGGAGGCTCACTCTCTGAGCCCAACCAAAACACGCGCGTCCGTCTAGCCGTAACCACGAACCGGCACTGAGTCAGATGCCGGCGGCCGCGCCGTTACAGCGACCGCGCTCCCTACCGTCTTTTGGCAAGATGACGATATCATACAATCAGTTCCGTACATTAACTAATTAAATTATTCTTAGGCTTGATTTCAAACATCCACCCGCCCCGGACCGACCCGTTGTCGGTCCGCTCAAACTCCCGGTAGTCGGGATAATGTTGAAACCGCCCGTCTAAGGATCGAGTCCCTCACCTGCACATCTGCGATCCGTGGAGACCCATCCTTGCCCGCAATCAGGTTAACGATGCGCCCCCGTCGCCAACACAACGGTGATAGGTTAGCATCCTTAACCAGTACGAGGTCTCCAACGCAGGGTGGGGTCGTCCTGTCCGTCCACTTAACGCGTTGCTGCAGAATGTGCAAATACTCCAGCGACCATCGCTTCCAAAAATTTTGAGTCATTTGCTGCAACATCTGATACCGTGACAACCGGTACAACTTTACATCCGTATAAGGATACTCCGGCAAGGCGTTAAGTGGTTGGCCAATTAAGAAATGACCTGGGGTAATGGCCTCAAGGTCATTCGGGTCAGCGCTCAACGGGCACAAAGGGCGCGAGTTTAAGACCGCCTCGATTTTGCAAAATACCGTTTGCAACTCCTCAAAGGTGAGGATCGTTGAGCCGATGACCCGATACAGATGAGTCTTGGAGGACTTAACTACTGCCTCAAAAATTCCACCCCAGTGGGGGCATCCAGGTGGACTGAAATACCACGAAATGCCCCGACTGGCGAGGCCCGAGCCAATCTCTCGCTCATTTTGACTCAAAAACACTACAATTTCCTTTAAACAGCGGTCGGCGCCCTTGAAGTTGGTACCACAGTCCGACCGAATTAGTGACGGTATACCCCTTCGAGAAACGAGTCTATCCAACGCTGCCAAAAAGGCCTCCGTAGAGAGATCAGCTACCATTTCCAAATGAACTGCCTTGGTCGCCAGACACACGAAGACGCACAAATATGCCTTAACCGACTTCGCGTTTCGAAGGCTTGATGTCTTGACCATGAAAGGCCCCGCGAAATCTGTCCCTACGCCAGCAAACGGCCGAGCCTCCGTGACTCGGTCGGGCGGGAGATCTCCCATTTGTGGCTGCATTGTGGCTGCCTTGAGTCGGTAACAAGGCAAGCAACGAAACACAACGCTCCGTATCACTCTCCGTGCCGACAAAATCCAGAACTCACGCTGCAAAATGCCCAAAAGGGTGTTGCAGCCTGCGTGTGAGTTCCTGGTGTGACGGTCCGAAACCAACAACTCTACCAAAGCTCCCTTCTTGGGGAGAATTAGAGGATGTCGCCCTGCATAGGGCAAGTTGGCATTCCGTAATCGGCCTCCCACCCGGAGCATTCCGTGCTCATCAATGAACGGGTTGAGGCGGATAAGACCTTTCTTCAAACGACTCGCGCCAGTCCTCAGGACCCTGATTTCGTCCTGGAACTCGTTCCCCTGCACGACCTTCACCCAAAGTGAAAGAGCCCTTTGTTGCTCCTCAGGTCCCATTACAGGCGACATGTTTCGCTGCGCGACAGGGCGTCGACAATTATGGACAAACCGCATTATCCATCCCGTGACTCTAAGTAACTTGCCCAGTGAGCTATACCGTTCCAAAAGCGTGTGGTCTACGGTGGCAGACTCCACTGTAGTCACATTGACCCTCAAACCCTGGTCCGGGGGCAATGAATGTCGTCCGCACTCATTAAATGGCCACTCTTCATGTGGCCGTTCCAACCATTGTGGCCCCCACCAAAGGGAATGCTCAACCAGAGCAGGCGCCGGACAGCCGCGTGATGCGCAGTCAGCCGGGTTAAACTCACCTGGAACATGTCTCCAGACCAGAGGAGTATCCGAATTATTTATTTGTGACACTCGGTTGGCCACAAATACCTCGAGCGTGTGGACCGAAGTCTGCAGCCAGCACAACACGATCCGGCTGTCAGTCCATGCATAAACCGTCTCGCTCAGATCCACCGTACCACGCAAGTTCTGCTCCACATGGTTCAGTAGCCGCGTCAGGAGGGCTGCACCCGCCAATTCCATCTTCGGAATTGTCCAGCGGGTCCGAACAGGCGCAACCTTGCTCTTGGCCATGACCAGGCGCACAATTCCCGCACCAGCGGTCTCACCTGTTCTCAGGTAGACTGCGGCTGCGTACCCCTTTTCTGACGCATCGCAAAATCCGTGCAGGGTGGCCTTGACCCCTGCCTGCGGAAGCAGTTTGCGTGGGATCTCAATCTCCGTGATATATGGCAATGTGGTCACGAATGCCGTCCATTCCCGAGCCAGCTCCTCCGTGAGCTGATCATCCCAACCTAGTTGGGCCAACCAAAGCTTCTGAATGAAGCACTTTGCCATGAACGTGATCGGCGCGATCCAACCGGTTGGATCGAATGTTCGGGCGACGGTTGAAAGAACCGATCGCTTAGTCCAGGTCTTCGCCAGTCCGTAACGAAGACAACCTGGTGTCTCCTGAAGTCCGTAAGAATGTCTGCAATGTCTCTGGTCAACTTAGGACCAGCATGCAGACATTGATTCAGGGACACTCCGCTAGATGTCGCCGCGCTCCCGTCAAACACGACCCTGATCTTGGAGTCAGGTGTCTTCAGGACTGCATGATGAGGCAGAACGTAGTGCTCCTCATGACGCCAGTCTACCCTGGACACCGACATGTGGCCCAAGGCCAGGTATTCGCGCATGAACTCCACATATTTCTGTCGGAAGTTGGAGTCCCGTTTCATGCGCCTCTCCATTGCCACCATCCGCTTCTCTGCCAGACTCCAGGAGCTCCCCAGCGGAGGTCGAGTCGACAGAAACGGCAACCGTGTCATAAATCTGCCCGACGGGAGGCGCACCGTGTGACATTGATAAAATGTCTCGCACTCCTCGTCAAGCGGGCTAATCCTAGAAGCGGTGGGAGGTTCTTCCGTTGCCCAGAACCTTTTCAGGACCTCTGATAGAACGCTGCCATAATATATGGGGCTATAATCCGTTGTGTCCTGTGGTCCCCGTACTGGGCCCAATAATACATATCCTCCTGCGGTACGCATGGCCACCACCCCGTTTGGTTGTAGCTCACGTTTGCCGCTCCGTAGCAGCTTCCCGAGGACGTCAGACCCAAGCAAGACGTCCACCCGTCCGGGAATCGCAAAGTGGGGATCGGCCAACTCCAATCCATTGGTCAACCCCTTTACCGCCGGCGGTAACCGTATCTGAGGGAGGACCCCTACCACTTCGTCTAAAACAATCGCAGTGGCATTCACCCGTGTGACCGATGCCGAGTCACCCATGTCAAGCAGGAGAGTAGTCTGACCCCTGAGGTGAGGCACCCGATTGCCACCTATACCTACTGCGCCATCCCGTGATGGCTCTAAAGCAAGGCCCAGCCTGTCCACTAGACGGCTAGACACAATACAACCTTGTGCCCCTGAGTCCAAAAGTGCTCGCACGTGCACTGGCTGTCCATCCGTACCCCAGACAGTAATCCTAGCTGTCGGTAACAATACCGTCACTGGCGGGGTGGGCACCACGGATGAACAGACTGATAATTGCTAGCAGGGACCACCTCCCTCCCCTCCGGCCGGAGGGGGGGGAAGCCCCGTGTACGGGTCCCAACCCGGGTAGTACACCCCTCGATCCGTCGGTGACATGTGCATCGGTCGGAAGTAGCCCACCGGCATCCTTCCAAACGGAGGTGGACGCGCCATCAAGCGCGGGTACTCTGCGAGGGGCGGGGAGAAGCGACTACTCGGGGGCGGCAGCGGGCCCCCCAGCACGGACGAGTAAGTCGCATAACCCGGCTCCCCATGTGTTACTTCCGGGCACCCGCCCGTGCCTTGGCGCCGACCCCCCCCCCGCGGAGGAGACGGCGGCCTCGGGCGGCCCTCTGGATCCCTTGCTGACCCCCCTCCCCGAGGAGGGGGCGACCGCGGATGCGCAGCTGACCCCCCTCCCGTATGGGGGGGTGACCGTTCACCCGAAGCTGGCCTCGGAGGGGGGGGGGTGACCTCCCGTCAAGGCTCCGTGCACCCCCCCACTCTTCGCCAGGCAGAGGAGCTCATGATGAGCCCCCCCG
The DNA here is from genome assembly GCA_943138885.2 of Tholera decimalis. NCBI lineage: Eukaryota > Metazoa > Arthropoda > Insecta > Lepidoptera > Noctuidae > Tholera > Tholera decimalis. The sequence goes on from OW964572.2 coordinate 13,446,711, forward strand.
CATGTCCGACAGGCGGTGGTCTTGTTGCACTCACGCACAAAGTGTGTGCCAAGGCAGCGGAAGCACAAGTAGCGCTGCTTGACCACCCCTCTGCGTCTCTGCACCCGCTGCGCCTTAAAATCCGCGCATGTGGTGAGACCGTGTCCCCCCTCCCCGCAGAATGGGCACACTTGCGATTGGAGGGCGTTATATTTCTGTCCCCTCCGACGGGGCTCAACCGGTTTGGGCCCGCTAGTACGTCGGGGTGACGGGGGGGGTCGCGACGTGGTTGCCCCGTGGCAATCCGCCCGCCTGCACTCGCCCTCCAAAAACATCCTCAAATCATCAAAGGTCGGGAGGTGGTCGGGTGACTCACCTCCATGAGTTTGCTCAAACCGGGCCACTATTTCGCTCGGCAATTTGCGTAAAACCCGGTTGACAATAATATACCTATTATCGCCTAACGACAACTTAAGTCGGTCTAACGTGTTGACCGCTACCGTGACCGGATTCAGGATTTTCGACCTTATGTCATGCACGTTAGACACCGTCGGGATCCCAAATATTTTCTCAATGAGCCCATCAATAATTAATCGCCGATTATCATAACGGTCGATTAATAGGCCCCATGCTGTTTCGTAACTAGCATCCGTAATTTCCAGGTGAGTCAAAAGGTCGTGAGGCTCACCGGAGAGCCGACCCATTAGCTGCGCCATTTTATACGCAGGCGAGAGATCTGTACGCGAGTGCACAACACTACTAAATATGTCGCGAAACCTCGGCCAATCGGCATACTCGCCACTAAACTCTGGCACATTCACTGGAGGCAGTGGCGCCATAATCCCTAAGCCCGCCTGCATTTTTCCCGACTGTCGCCCTTTCGCGACCTCTCAATGTCAGCTGCCGCCTGGATGATGCTCATCACCATCTCACCGCACTGGTCTACATTACCCCGCACTACCGCCTGCGCATCCTTTCCCACCGCTGGGACCTCGTCCTCAAGAAGCGCTAAATAGTCGGCGTGACATTTTAGTACCGCGTCATACCGTTCGTCGGCTTGTTTAGCGCGCGTCAATAGCGCGTCTTCGCGATCCGAACGACCAACTAACGTGACTACTAATGAGAACCACCTTAATTCCGATTCAATCTTGGCTGCGATAGTCTTAGTTACTGACGGCGCCATAGTACCAACTTCAATACACGCAAATAAGCAACAATAATTTATAAACACTTAATTTTACCGTAATTAAATAATATAGTTTATTTGAGTGAATAAGTTTACCAATTATTAATAATAACTGACGTTTTTCCGTATCTAAACGCAACCCTAACAAGTTATTATGACAAAGTTATTCACTCAATTCACACAAATATCTACCTATTGTTATTACACTATTGTTACTACTACTTATCTGCCTTCTTACAACCGTTACTTTAATGTAGGTACAATGAAAAATATAAATGTGCGGTCTACCTTCAATAGGAATTATAACAAATTACAATGAAAATTACTTTATTTTGTACCAAATTGTACAAAATCTATACCAGTAGGTAGAACCACGCTCTGCTACCAGAATTATGTTCTCGCCAGGATCAAAGCGGGCAGCTCACGGGCCCATAGATGAATCGCCAACAGACAGTCTGATCCTGACGAGAGCAAATGGAACGCGATACGCGCCCGCTAAAATCTATCTAACTTAACCTAGACACCAACCTGTACTTCGAGTTGACTTCTTCTCGGCTCGCAAGTTTGTGTTAACTCTTCGAATCACGGAAGGCCGCCGGCGGCCACAAAAACCAGCTTAAGTTGACCTCTAAAATCGAAAAAAGGAAAAATAATTTTAGAGGTCAACTTAAGCTGGCCGCCGGCGGCCTGCCGTGACCTGAGGGGTTAATGTATATGTGTATGTGAGTGTTTGTGACCTTGCGAGGATCCTGCCGATGTACCAGCTCGTTGCCCCAACGACGCTTCTCCAGCGGCGTCTCGTTCACACCAAACTCCACACACACTTTAAACTCCTGTCCCACAATATGTCCAAATACACGCGAGGCTAACAATCTAACCTCAACAAAGGCGCACTTGCAACCCCAGTTGCTTCCCGTAGTGTCCAAATATATATCGCGCGGAGGCTCACTCTCTGAGCCCAACCAAAACACGCGCGTCCGTCTAGCCGTAACCACGAACCGGCACTGAGTCAGATGCCGGCGGCCGCGCCGTTACAGCGACCGCGCTCCCTACCGTCTTTTGGCAAGATGACGATATCATACAATCAGTTCCGTACATTAACTAATTAAATTATTCTTAGGCTTGATTTCAAACACCGTTAGTCCCGGCAGACATTTGTACACCTCTGACAGTCGTCGCCGTTAGAGGCTAGAAAGTCTGACACCAGACTTGCCAAAACGTATTGTGTTACCCAGCCACTGGGTCCTGTACGCAGCCTCTAAGTAAAAGGCTAGAATTCAGTAGAATCCGGTAAGATGAGAAGCCAACCCCGACAAAGGGAAAAGATAAACAGATGATAATAAGGTTTCGCTGTTGCCTGTCTTAGGTGCTATGGCCACTGATTCTGACGCTATGTCAGGCACCAATTAACAATGCGACTGAGAAAAATAACGAATGGGTTTTTAACACACACCAAGTAAAGTACAATATTTTGAGTTTGACTTTCATCCTCTGCGCAGTCTGGTGCCCTCCATCTTGCTTTGGATAGCGATACGTTATATAGAGTCGTTGTAACGCCTTGAAATTTGTCTGAATATTTTTAAGATGCGAGTTTGTACTAGATTTAGCCGTGCTTAATGCTTACCAAACTTCAAGAGCGGTATCTGGTCTGCGATGAGATCTTTGAGCTCAGCGAGAAGGGACGCATGTTCGGGGTGCCTCGCCTCGTACGCCGGCGTCAGGAAGGCTCGCTCGTAGTTCACTATGCCGCCTTGCACGGCTGGGTCTAAGATACCTGTAAACACATAATTATTTATTTAAATATAACAGCCTAAAAGCAATAATGTAATTAATTAAAAGAAACTTTTAATATAATTTATTTAAGAAATTCTCTTACAATAATTAAATCATTCTGACAATATCATCGACCATTCATCTGCAAACATATCCAAGTCCAAGAGAACGTTAATAGTGGCTAATACTCGAGGAATAGTCAAATTGGAGTATACATAGAATAGTTTATGTTGCTTTTCGTAGATGTAATCTCGCATTATCAATAGTTTTCCTCTGTTATTTTAACTGGTATCAACCGAGGAATCGAACAGAATTTAGTTGACTGAATTGGTGAGTGCTAAGTTTGAACATACGAAAAGCAAGTATACCTTACTCAAAATAAATAGGAAGTTTAAAAAAAAAACTGCCTTAAAAAACAGGCTATAAATTGCTCCTGTGACCTGACTATATTTTTACAAACACCCAGACTCGGTACGACTATTTGCAGGTCTACAAACATTTGTTCCGGTGCGCTAATAGAACTCTAGACATGCAACCAACGATTTAGGAATGATATAGAAATATAACTCTCTAACGAAGCCCGCTAAAACATGGTTCCAAACTCATACCACTAAACTGATAACACGAATGCAACACGCGCACAAACAAAACAAAATACTTTGCTAAATTAATTTTCTGCGCATGGATCCGTCAATTCATTCATTTGAGGCGCTATTTTATTTAGTAAGATAATGTTAGAGTGAAACAGAAATATCGAATCAAGCTAGTGCGAACGAGATGGATTGTTTTGTGACATCGAGCGGCTAGGATGGTGTTATGCAGTATGCAGTAGGAGTCAGTCATTTATTATGAACTCAAATATTATAAATTAATATTAAACCTCTTTACATTAAGTTAAGGTTAAGGGAATGCCCGTCGGCCATATAAAAAAAATCCTGAAATGAACAAGAGTGAAATATACGCCAAATGTTACTACAAATCGTAGGTTACATTACAATTTCAATAATTATCAAAAAAAACTAGGTAGAAGTCAGTTACAAACCTTTTTCGGTGGTCGTAATAAGTCTAGAGTTAAGGATGCCAAGTCATCGTTTAGGCGGGTCCAACCTAAGTCCGTGTTTAAAAATGGGTATCGTGTGCACAACTAAAATCAAAATCTTCGAAAAATGACCATAGTTGTTGCTATACCATAAAAAAGCAATCCGTATGTAACTCAAATCGCAAGCGCTATTGTAGAATCAAGTAAACAAACAATCAAACTGTCAGTCTGTCAGTAGGTAAGGCAAAGGAGATGTGATTCATACAGCCTACGATACGTTTTCTATTCAAAAAATATTTGATTTTAATTAATATTGACATGCATGTATTATTTTTTAGATTTATGGTACACATAGGTCGAATTATATTAAATTTATAATTACTGTGCACTAAATCTGCAAACTAATTCGTTAGGAATTATTTTACGATTCCTGTTTGGCTGAATTCCACTTACTAGTGTCAAATAAACACTGACCTCCAATAAAAATAAGAATGAATTAAACGGATATCAGGTTAAATATTTAAATGATTTCCATATTTGTATATCCTACTTAAACAAACTTGAAAATTATTTAATCTATACTAATATTATAAAGCGGAAAAGTTTGTTAGTTTGTTTGTTTGTTTGTTTGTTTGCTTGAACGCGCTAATCTTCGAAAGTACTGGGTGGATTTGGATGAAATTTGGTATGGAAGTAGCTTGAAGCTTGAGGAAGGTTATAGGCTACTTTTTACCCGACTGCAAAAAAGGAGAGTTATGTTTTTACCGTGATAGAATCCACGGGAGCGAAGCCCCGCAGTGTCAAATAAACACTGACCTCCAATAAAAATAAGAATGAATTAAACGGATATCAGGTTAAATATTTAAATGATTTCCATATTTGTATATCCTACTTAAACAAACTTGAAAATTATTTAATTACTAGCTTCCGCCCGCGACTTCATCCACGTGGAAAAAAAATCCCCCGATTTTGAAACATTCTTCATTGCTGCTCCGCTCCTATTAGTCTTAGCGTGATGATATATAGCCTATAGCCTTCCTCGATAAATGGGCTATCTAACACTGAAAGAATTTTTCAAATCGGAACCGTAGTTCCTGAGATTAGCGCGTTCAAGCAAACAAACAAACAAACAAACAAACTCTTCAGCTTTATAATATTAGTATAGATACATATTTTATTTCAAAAAGAATTAAGGACTATTCGCAGTTTCTGTCCATTTCAAGCATTTGGACAACACCCTTTGGAAACGAATAAGTTATTTTATTACTTACCTGATACCTATTTTAAATGGAATAATGATTTCCTCAGGATCTGCCGAATTTCATATTTTTTAATTTCTTAAAGTACATAAATAAGGTAAGAACTCAATAACTAACCCCCATCAGAAGAGCGTTAGGCTTATAAGCTCTGAAACTAGATTTATATATTATATATATATAATGTGTGAGTACAGTAAATTTAATATACAAGGTGGTTTTTTAAAAGTACGAGCCAAAATTTAAGGGTACTTGAGGTACTCAAAACAAAACTTTGTTGTTTAGTAAAATTGACAGAAATATCTCCTAAATATTGGCTCGCTCTATTTATCAGCTCATATACGGAGTGCCGATTTAATTACGCACATTGTTTCAACGTGGTGTAATACCTACTGATAACATAAAACACATTAGACGTGGTTTAAAATTTGTATTCTTAAGCAATCCTTAAATTAAGTTATTAGGATTTACCAGTATTTTTCACGAAATGCTGTGCAACAGTACTAACCGTACTAATAGGTATAGCTGATTTTTTAGCATACGATAGCCTGTGTGTGACGAATATATGTCTTCGTTACCAAAATGTATGGAGCAAACCCTACTGACATTAGTTGGTCACCAGTCATCCTCTCTTTTTTCTAAGCAGACTGCTGCAATCTACTGTAGTCGTCGAATCTCTTTTTTGGGGAAACTAAAATAAGAAACACATAGGCAAACCAATCCATCCAATTTATAAAACTCTGTACTTAATATAAAATATATAATAGTTAGGTATTAAAAACTGGCTGGCTACCTGTTGCATAATACTGACAACTTGTGGTTGTCTATACGAAAATAAAACACGAAATTATTTTACTTACGAATGATAAGCTATCCCAGTTAGTTTTATACTTCTTTCTTTCCGTCTTTTACACCACCTTACTACGCAGGAGGTCATTTTTATCCCTCAGAAACGAGCTTTTTCTTGGATTTTTCACTAATCAACACGATTCTGGCGTCTGTCACTGAGCGCACGTCAGACTGAGAGGCGCTTTGATTGTATTTTTTTTTCCCCGCCTACTTTATTGTGTTTTGCGTGGAACCATTTTTGAGCGGAGTTCGTGTTCTATATCATTCCTAATTCGTTGCATGCAACACAACAACCAATCGCTCAACCATCGCTCAACCATTGCTCAAACTGTGTTGTCGGCGTCGGATTTCGCGTTCCTGTTTGCATTGTCTGTGAAAACTTACATGAACATATCTTGTTATACTCAGAAGACGACTTGTCTTGACTTAAGCTTTTTTATTTGAAAAAATGCGATACACAGGACTTTCAAATGCAATCTTTTAATGTTTATTTGTATTATTCAAAGAGAATTAGCAATGTGGGTAGGATTCACATTACTAGCAATCTTCTTAATCCCTCCAACTAAGCTAAATATGCGTTTTGGGAATACCTTCATTGTGCGTACGGCTAAGGAGTGGAATTCTCCGCCAAAGTCTGTTTACCGATAACTATAACCTAGGGGTCTTTAACTCAAGAGTGAATAAGTTACTTTTAAATAAGCGTGCTCTATCTTCGACAACATCATCACTTACCATCAGGTAAGATGGTGGTCAAACCCGAGCCTATTATCAATAAAAAGTCAACTAACCGCTTAGCCTCATAGTGAGTGGATGTAGGGGAGAATCAGGGGCTCGCGCCTCTATGATGAGAGAGCGTAGTCTTCTGTTGGTATCCTTCAGCGCCTCCACTGCGGCTGTTATCGGTGACACTTCGTACGTGCGCTGCGACACTACTGGGAACCAGCGGAGAATGCCTGCAAATATTGGAAATTTCTTAAAAAAAAAAACTACTAGCCACCCAGTGGTCGCAATTCTACCATAATCTAAATTACTATAAAACGAATTTACTTTCTGCACACATAAAACTTTTTAATCAAATTACAAACTTCTGTGTCCGCCACAACATATTGCTCCATTCCTAGGAAAGTATGTTAAACCATTAGTCCCTATTGTCATTTTCAACCGACGACAAAAAAAGAAGGAGGTTATCAATTCGAAGCGTATATTTTTTTTTAATGTCTGATTACCGATTACTCGAAAACAGCTGAACTGATTTGGAAAATTACTTTTTTGTTTGAAAGGGTATACTTTGAAATTGGTCCCATTGTCACCAAGTCAGGATCTGATGATGGGATCACCTATAGTGATTTGAGTATTTTTTATAGTAACTTGTGTAGTTGCATTCGAAAAGCACCATTTGTGAAATGGACCTGATGATGGAAACCACAGATGGCCACTGGAACTACGCAATATATAATAATAATAATAATATTCCACAACTTTTTCACACAACGCCATCTAGTCCCAAACTAAGCAGAGCTTGTGGTATGGGTACTAGACAACTGATAAACATACATATATATTTCTAAATACATACATATTATAGATAAATTACACCCAGACAAAGAACAAATGACCGTGCTCATCACACAAACATTTGTCCTAGGTGGGAATCGAACCCACGACCTTGCGCATAGCATATAAGTAGGAATAATAAGTATTTCATGTGTTCCGCTTCGATTACTTGAATGTGGTTATTAAGCACAATATGCTCGTCATAATACATATGGTGAAGTGAAGCTGATGGTGAAGTACCAGGAGAACTCCTCAACAATTCACGGCCCAACATTGGGAAAAGCAATATTTTGTAAATGATTATAAGTAGTTGACATTTAGGCTCTTGTAACTAGGTAAATTAAAAATCGACCAACTAAAAAGAGTGAAATAAAAACTTTTTACCAAAAAATTAAACCGACTCCCAAAAAACACTGCAAAGTGAAAAATAACTTTAATTTCGGAAGTCGGAGCCAAAAACGAAAATACAAAGCTAAAGACATCGACTACCGAAATTAAAGTTATTTTTCACTTTGCGGTGTTTTTTGGGAGTCGGTTTAATTTTTTGGTAAAAAGTTTTTTTACATCTTTGAAAGTCATTACGGATAGTCAAAAGCCAGAAAATCTGTCACAAGTCTTAGCTAAAGGTATCATAATTATTACCCTGTGTCTGGTATCTGCAGGCCAGATAGGCGGTAGCTTTAATACCTTGATCACACGTACCGAGCAAACGGGCGAGACAGTAACATGTTTCTCGGCCGAGACAGTGATATAAGCGAGTCGCTGTTCACACATCATTTGAAATTAGTACAGTCAGTTCAGTTCTAATGAGACTACAATTCGGACACGATGGATCGTAAAAAGATTTGAACGAAGCGAAGCGACAACAATCATGTCGGCCGAGTGGGGAGACACGGAGACAGTGCACGTTCAGACCTGCCGAGTGAACGAGAGAGAGTGCGGGGAAGCGGGAGGTTGGACACTCGGCCTAGTATGTAGAACGGGAGCCGAGCTACTGTCAGGCCTCCATCACTCGCTCAAGGTCGCGCGATAAGTACCTACCGGCTAGCCGTGTGTTCGAACGCACAAGTGGCAGAGGGGCGCCGCACGCCCGCCTGTGACACTGATTATCGTTTTGATTTACCCATGCAAAATGCTCTCACGTATATTTCTGAGTATTTACTATTTAAATGCAACAAAAAACATAATTGTGCAAACCTCGCAGACGAATTTAAAAAAATACCAAATGTGAATAACTCTGGAATGTTCACACATTTCAAAGCATATAACAAGAGCTCTTCCTTTTATGGTGGTTTGAAAGTACCACTGGAGACGTTCAATGACTATGTTAGAAGATTAGAAATTGCATTTATACAAAACTTTTAATCGAACTTGATGGGACGGCCTGGGAGCAAACATCTTTAATACATCATACAATTTGCTCAATATCATTTAAGTCTTTGTGTCCATGCTTCCCACATGATTATTTGATCAAACTTTTTATTAGATTCAGAATTTTTGCCGTTAATAAATTTACAAATGCAACGTTTAGAGAAGGTAAAAAGCAAATTGACCATTTTTAAAATTAAATCATTTATAAAACATTTTTGTATTTTATTTCATTGGGTCAACCCTAAGGTATTTTCATACCGTCCGACGTCATCGCCCGCTGTGCACTTGAAACGCTCCGTTGAGTCAAAGCAGTTAAGCTCATATTTCTTCCTGTCGCTTGACAGCTAGAAAGTTTAGTTAATTATAGCGTAGGTATTTGTCGTTTTGCAGGGAAGTGATGGATCTGTTACGTTAGTAACTTATTAGTAATCTGTGCTACTGTCTCGCCGCTTCGTTCGGCCGAGCTCTCGGCGCCATGTTTATACCTACCGAGTCTCGGCCGAGAGCACTGTCTCGCCCGTTTGCTCCGTACGTGTGATCAAGACATAAAATCTTCACAATTACACTTAATATATGTAGGTATGTTATAATGCTTACCTGGTAACTTTTCACTAATCTCAAGTTCTGTTCTTTCGAGCCATCTTGTTGCGAATTCGTTTTGATTCGATAGGTCATCTGTCGAACCGTTCAGGGATTCTTCTGGAAACATACATGTGTTAATATTAATCAGTCTGTATTTTTTCGATAATTTACTATCTCTCCTGCTATTTCAGGTTACCACATAGATCTATTGACCGTTAACTGAATATGTCTACCGCATGTGTGAAACTCAAAATAGGTGTCCAGAAATTGCTCAACGACTTGGATTTGATGCTTAATCATTGGCTAAAAGAAACAAAAAGCTGGAAACATTGGAATGAATGCTTACGGCTTCGCTCACGTGTAAAGTTCTGCATCAGATGTTCCAATTTCCGAAATCAATTTTAACCTATAATGATCGTCAGACTTAATTGCTATATAACAAAAAAGTTTCATTTAAATCCGTGAAGTCGTTCTGTACAAACAGATAAACAAACAGACATATTTTTTAAATTCTTGTTCTATTACTGTTTCTTAACCCCTTTCAATAATTCTTTTTTTTTTGTAAATATATTCAATTTACACACATTTTTTACTGTTTTATTATATGTATAAATAAAAATTATTATGCAAACCCACCTGCTCTATAGAAAGGCCTGGAGAACTCAAACTTGTCGACGTTATTATGCTTGTAGTACTGTAGAATTTGTTCAGCTATCGGTTTCCCGGAGAGTCGCTTCAGTTTGTCGCCCATCACCGGTTCTACCGCGTTTATTTGTAGGTCTGTTTTGCTGTTAAGGACTTTGTATTATAAGCAGTTAGAAGCCTATAAGAAGATATAAAGCCTACTAGCAGTTACCCGTGATTTCATTCGAGTATAAATCTATATATAGAAGCAAAAACCTCATTGTTTTATTTGCCTTATATAAATGTGAATATTTTCAATATGCGGGATCCCGCAAATACCGAGATCCCGCGGGATTGAAAATTCGTAGTCCCGCAAATACCGAGATTGAATTCAGGCTGCGGGATTGGACGCCCTATTCACAACCGAGTAGCCAGTGTCAGATTTTCTGGCTATAGACCATTGCAGCTGTTATTATTTTAGTCTCGAGCTCCTCCATTACACACAAGCACATATTATTGGTGGTATTCAACTTTTAAAAAGGATACACTGTCCGTCCGACTCTGTAATCTCCGGGCCGGGCGGGTCCAACTTCGGTAGCACTTCGGCGTCGGGCCACTCGTCTAAAAGGCGGTCCTTGAAATCTTGTAGTTGCTCGTATTCGTTACCGCGGTAGATATAACCCTGGAAAGTTTTTATGTTTTGAGAATTTAGTGAGTAGTTTAAAGATCGCAACCATTATATCTGGCGAAGATTAGAGACGGCGAGAATTGGGCTCCAGGCACATTTAATTATTCTCTAACGCGGCCCCCAACTGGTACCATCTAGTCAGATATTTGACTGCCTTATAACCTCTGGGCAAAGCCACCTCACCAAGTACCACCACATCGATCGATTCTATGCATCTCGCATCCAACGGAATGCCGCGACATTTATCATCATCCAGTCTAACCGGATACAGTTGAGTATTAGTGTTTTTAACCAACTTCTAAAAAAGGAGGAGGTTCTCAATTCGGATGTTTGTTTGTTTTTTTTTTTTAAGTTTGTTCGGGCATAGCTCCGTCACTTGCCAACCGAATCGAAAAATTCTTTTTTTGTTGAAAAGGGTATACTTCCCAAATGGTCCCATGAAAATATTATCAAAATCGGACAAGCCGTTTCTGAAAAATCACAAAAGTCTAAAAAAAAATATTTACGTTGATGATCTTTTCGTTTACTCTGCATAGAGTTTTTTGTTCGCGCATAACTCCGTCATTTAGGAACCGATTTGGAAAATTACTGACCCACTAAAAAGCGCGAAAATAAAAACTTTTTTGCAAAAAATAAAACCGACTTCCATATCAAAACACTACAAAGCCCAAAATAATTTTAATTTCGGAAGGCGGTGTGAAAAAAAAAGAAAATACAGAACCAGTAACACCGACTACCGAAACTAAAATTATTTTGGGCTTTGTAGTGTTTTGATATGGAAGTCGGTTTTATTTTTTGCAAAAAAGTTTTTATTCATGGAGCGACTGCCTATCTGACCTCCACAACCCAGTAGCTGGGTAGCACGATACACCTTGGGCAGACCAGTATGAGATTTTCATGTCAAAGATGTCCAAATGACAGTGGGAATCAACGACTTATCGTGCTTTCTGAGGCAAAGAAGAAACTCGATATGTTGGTCACCCGCAACCGCTGCTAAACCTCAAAGATCAACCCTTTTTACCCTGCTTTTATTATTTACTCCGGAGCCCCTTGACTGCCGCGGCATTAATAAGTAGTACATTGTGTATTAAGGGCGGTAAGTAAGGAATTACGATCGAGGCTCTAGTAGAAGCCCGAAGTCGAAGACTGAGGGCTTTCTGAGTCGAGGTTCGTAATTCCCGTATCGCCCGTGAAACATACAATGTTTTTCATCACGTTTGCGAGTAAATAAATAAAATTATAGGGCAGAAAAAACTTATTTATTAAAATTTATAGTCACTGTACATCATTAATTGTTTTTGCTGCATGGATAATATCTGGCGGTGTTGCATTGAAATCACACTCATCGGACGACGCCGACGACATTTTTTATAACTTTTACTTGTCTTCAAATACAAAAGGTAAATAATTATGAATTATAGCTTTAATACACAAATCAGCACAACTATTATTACGTAACTTACGAAATAAGTGAACTTTTTTTTAAGCGGATGGCGGTCTTTATGCCCACACCACAGATTATACAAATGTTTCATTCAGAAACGTTAAGGGCAAATACTTACGTAGGTATACTGCCATGACGGAATGAAAAAACTAAGAATATTTTCGACGGTTTGATACAAAAAAGTATTAAAATCGATTATTAAGAACATTAGTTGAGTATTTAAGTAACATGTAGCGACATTGCAATGACATTCCAGTTTAGATAACATTTTAAGAAAAAAATTCAATTGCGTGTAAACTCCTTACTTGGACTTGCATGAACTGTGTGCTGTGCTGTTAATGAAAAAAAAATTACTTACCGACCTTGGGTTTCATGACAAAAAGAAAGCCCGAGGGTTTTATATGGGGCATTACGGCCAAGTTAACCTGTACGTTTAGATACTGTTTACGTGCAAGTGTGATGAAAATGTATAAAAAAGCCTACACTTACATTGGGCGTCCTCAGCAGTTCTGGGAATCCTTTCCCATGATATACAACTCGGTAATACCCTGGATGTGACCTCGGCGTTCGCAGCATGGCATCGTACAAGCTGGCTAGTTGCGTGTGTAGGTGCGCTAGCGGTGCGTACCCGAGCGCTTCCTCTTCGTACACGGAAACTAACTCTTTGACTATTTCCACTGCAAGTTCCCATTGACGGCCCCGGTTTAGGAGATCGGCTATATCGAGGTAAAGGTCTTCCTGAAAGAGGAAATTCGTAGTTTATTATTATATAGGTTACAGACATATACAACGTACTCAAAGAACGCATAAAATGTATACGTATTGAGTATTCAATTAGAATGTAGAATTAGAAATTTATCTAGGCTTTTTGTCATCAGAGTGACCAGAGAGTTATCGTTAACGGTATACATAGATTGTATTGGATATTGACTTCGATCGAGATTTTATTGACGCGGGTAATCATACATTGCGAACATACAGACAGACAGACGCGACGGGAGACTGTCGTATATATATTTTTTATAGGCTTGCGTTTGACCAACAGCTCACCTGATGTTAAGCGATGATGTGGTCGAAGATGAAGCACGCTTACCTAGAAGTAACCTATTCACTTATGACTTAAAGACTGCCAGATTGTAGCTATCAGAAAACACAGACTCCGGCAGAGAATTCCACTCCTTAGCTGTACAAGGAAACTATTCCCAAAAAATTTGTGCGAATGGGTGGGATGTCCACCATGTAACGATAGCGCATCGCCGTTTGTCTTGTAGTCCTTAGACTGTGCAATTCCATGGCACACTTCCCGAAATGTAACTAATAGAAAACTGATAGGCTAGCAACACGTCGCCTATGTGCAAGGCTCTGAAGCTTTGTCTCGACCAGTTTCTCATTGCCAATGAGCCTTTCAACCCGTTTCTCCATAGTCTCAAGTGCATCAAGCTGGTATTGGGCAGACCCGTCTCTTCCCTTACCTTGAGCTCTCTATGTGTCGTATGACTGTCATGTTCCATGTTCGGATGCCTGAGTCGCGGCGGTAGAGGGTCGTGACTCCACGCTAACAGTTTGGCGTGAAGGCGGAGCGACAGGCCTGCTTCGGCCCATTGTTGTGCTGCGCGGTGCATTTTAGCTAGTTTGTGGACGTATCTGAAAGAAAATTGTCATAGCTAGACTTCTTTTTTTACGCAGGATAAGCCCGCTTTAGACCTCGATCTCGCCTGATGGTAAGCGTCTACGATGAAACGAGCGAGCCCAGAAGATGCCTGTTCAGTATTGCTTTAAAGGTTGACGGATCATATGTGATAGGGAACACGGAAGCCGGTAGTTAGTTCCACACGTTGTGTTAATGTGGAACTTCAACATTTTGACAGGCCTGTTGGTCTAGTGGTCAGTGGCCCTGACTGCTATGCGCAAGGTCGTGAGTTCGATTCCCACCCAGGACAAATGTTTGTGTGATGAGCACGATCATTTGTTCTTTGTCTGGGTGTAATTTATTTATAATATGCAACGAATTAGGAATGATATAGAACACTAACTCCGCTCAAAAATGGTTCCACGCAAAACACGTGGCGGGGTGAAAAAAATACAATCAAAGCGCCTCTCAGTCTGACGTGCGCTCAGTGACAGACGCCAGAATCATGTTGATTAGTGAAAAATCCAAGAAAAAGCTCGTTTCTGAGGGATAAAAATGACCTCCTGCGTAGTAAGGTGGTGTAAAAGACGGAAAGAAGAAAGTAGAAAACTAACTGGGATAACTTATCACTCGGAAGTAAAATAATTTCGTGTTTTATTTTCGTATAGACGAGTTGTCATTATTATGCAATAGGTAGCCAGCCAGTTTTTAATACCTAACTATTATATATTTTATATTAAGTACAGAGTTTTATAAATTGGATGGATTGGTTTGCCTGTGTGTTTCTTATTTTAGTTCCCCAAAAAAGAGATTCGACGACTACAGCGAATTGCAGCAGTCCGCTCAGAAAAAAGAGAGGATGACTGGTTACCAACTAATGCCAGTAGGGTTTGTTCCATACATTTTGGTAACGAAGACATATATTCGTCACGCACTGGCTATCGTATGCTAAAAAAATCAGCTGTACCTATTTGTACGGTTAGTACTGTTGCACAGCATTTCGTGAAAAATTCGGGTACATCCTAATAACTTTATTTAAGGATTGCTTAAGAATACAAATTTTAAATCACGTCTAATGTGTTTTATGTTATCAGTAGGTATATGAGCATTTTACTAAACAACAAAGATTTGTTTTGAGTACCTCGACTACCCTTAAATTTTGGCTCGTACTTTTTAAAAACTACCTGGTATATTCAGTTTACTTTACTCACACATTATATATATATTAATCTAGTTTCACAGATTATAAGCCTAACGCTCTTCTGATGGGGGGTTAGCTAATGAATTCTTACCTTATTTATGTACTTTAAGAAACTAATAATTATGAAATTCGGTAGATCCTGAGGAAATAATATTTGATTTACATTTAAAATAGGTATTAGGTAAGTAATAAATTAACTGTTTCGTTTCCAAAGGGGAATGCCTATAAAATGCTTGAAATGCACAGAAACTGCGAATAGTCCTTAATTCTATTTAAAATAAAATATGTATAATGAAATAATTTTCAAGTTTAAGTATATCCTACTTAAACAAACTTGAAAATTAATTAAATAACAATTTATTTATCTTAGGATATAAAAATATGGGAATAATTGAAATATTTAACCTGATATCCGTTTAATTCATTCTTATTTTTATTGAAGGTCAGTGTTTATTTGACACTAGTAAGTGGCATTCAGACAAACAGGAATCGTAGAATAATGCCTAACGAATTAATATAATTCAACCTATGTGTACCATAAATCTAAAACAAATAATATATGCATGTCAATATTAATTAAAATCGAATATTTTTTGAATAGAAAACGTATCGTAGTAGGCTGTATGAATCACATCTCCTTTGCCTTACCTACTGACAGACTGACAGTTTGACATTACTGCATTTTCGATTGTTTGTTTACTTGATTCTACAATAGCGCTAGCGAATTGAGTTACGTACGGATTGCTTTTTTATGGCATAGCAACGACTATGGTCATTTTTCGAGGACTTTAATTTTAGTTGTGCACACGATATCCATTTTTAAACACGGACTTAGGTTGGACCCGCCTAAACGACGACTTGGCATCCTTAACCCTAGACTTAACCAATATTTCAGAAAAAGGTTTGTAACTGACTTTACCTAGTTTTTTTGATAATTATTGAAATTGTAATGGGTTACCTACGATTTGTAGTAACATTTGGCGTATATTTCACTCTTGTTCATTTCAGGATTTTTTTTTATATGGCCCACGGGCAATCCCTTTTATGAAGTTTTACACTTTTTGTAAACTTAAGGTAAAGAGGTTTAATATTAATTATAATACTCGAGTTCATAATAAATGACTGACTCCTACTGCATACTGCATAACACCATCCTCGCCGCTCGATGTCACGAAACAATCCATCTCGTTCGCACTCGCTTGATTCCATATTTCAGTTTCTTTATAACATTATCTTACTAAATAAAATAGTGCCCCGAATGAATGAACTGACGGATCCATGCGCAAAAAAAAAATTTAGCAAAGTATTTTGTTTTGTTTGTGCGCGTGTTGCATTCGTATTATCAGTTTAGTGGTATGAGTTTGGAACCATGTTTTAGCGGGCTTCGTTAGAGAGTTATGATTCTATATCATTCCTAATTCGTTGATAATATGTATGTTTTTAGAAATATATATGTATGTTTATCAGTTGTCTAGTACTCATACCACAAGGTCTGCTTAGTTTGGGACTAGATGAAATAGATGTAGAAAGTTGTGGAATAAAAAAAAATTTACAAACAGATCATTTATAAAAAAACGGCCCAGAGCAAACTGGATTCTTACAACGATGCTTCCGTACAAACATATCTAAGTATATGAATGCATTAGTAAGAAAGCAGCTTGAGATCTTCATTAACATTTGATTTATATCACAATGTACATATAAGTGTCTCCTTTCGTATGGGATTTTTGTGTAAGTCTGATTGACTATAATACAACATAGAGACTTATTGAGGAGACCATTAGACAGTGTAAATATGAATGCTATACGTTGAATTTATGTCGTATTTTTTGTGATTAAGTACTCGGAATTAAACAACTTGGATATTTTTTAGTTTGTTTCTGTGATTCCACGATATTATAAATTAAGCTATTTTTAGGGTTCCGTAGCCGAATGGCGACGGTGTGTGTCTGTCTGTCTGTCTGTGCGTCCGTCCGTATGTCACAGCCATTTTATTACGAAACTATTAAGACTATACATGTGAAACTTAGTAGATAGATGTGTTCTATGAACCGCTTTCCGATTTTAAGAAAAAAAATAAAAAATATTTAAATTATAGGGGCGTCCCCATACATGGAACTAGAACTGAAAATATTTTTTTTTTCATGAAACCTATGCGTGTATGGTATCTATAGACAGGTCTTTAAAAATGATATAAGGGTTTCTAAAACTACTTTTTCATAAAGTTAATCGTTTAAAATATATAAACTTCGTAAGTGGTAAAATGTGTGTGTCCCCCCCCTCTAACTTCTATAATAATGGAGTGAAAAATCTTAAAGAAATATATGTCTGTAGATCTTAATGTAAACTTTCAACCAAAATTGGTTTGAACGAAATCGGGTCAGCAGTTTTTGAGATACAACATATTTTCTAAAATCGCAAATATAACTTTGTAATTCATACAAACACTATGAAAAACAAAGTTATTTAGCGTAGTTGTAAAAATTTAAATAAGCTAGTTTTAAGAAATTTTTAAGGTTTTTTTTATTCGGTAAATAAATATACATGTTATATTATATTATTATAGTTACTACGGAACCCTTCATGGGAGTCTGACTCGCACTTGGCCAATTTTTTTGTTAATTAATTTACCGTCCATCTGCAATTCTTCTCGTCGGGTTCTGTGTTGGATCAATTCGATCCATTTCTTTCTTTAAAGATCTTCCCCGTAGATTTTCCCGCATAAATACCTATCCTGTGGGAATTCCGGGATAAAAATAGCTTGTGTTATTCCAGGATGTTAACTATTTTACTTCTTGCTTTCTTTTATCTGTTTACTGTCTCTCGTTCTTTTCTAATACTGTCTGTGAAAACTTGTAATTGGCCTTCTTTTAATATTTGTAAACCATCTGTATCCTTGCTGAAGTTTTCCGAAGATAATCTATACTAATATTATAAAGCTGAAGAGTTTGTTTGTTTGTTTGTTTGCTTGAACGCGCTAATCTCAGGAACTACGGTTCTGATTTGAAAAATTCTTTCAGTGTTAGATAGCTCATTTATCGAGGAAGGCTATAGGCTATATATCATCACGCTAAGACCAATAGGAGCGGAGCACTAATGAAGAATGTTTCAAAATCGGGGGATTTTTTTTCCACGCTGACGAAGTCGTGGGCGGAAGCTAGTAAAATATAATAAAATAGATGGTATGAGCACTGACCGTATATACATGTGCGGGCGCTCGATCTGCTGGTAGAAGTGCAGCACGCAGGTGGTGAGGTGCATGCGGTGCGGCGTGGCGGAGCGCGCGGCGGCGGCGCGGTACTGCAGCAGCGCGTCCAGCTGCCGCGCCGCCGCCGCCACCAGCGCCGCCGCCGCGCCGCGCAGCGGGCCCGCCGCCGCGCCGCACAGCGCACCGCACAGCGACACGAAGCGCGCGCGCCACTCCGCGTCGCCGTACCCCCCCTCAACCAACACGTCCACCTTGTCTATCATCTCGCTCTCCAGGTCTTTCAGAGGGCTTTCGTCTGTGGAGCGGTGCATTGTTAGAATTCATATTAAAATAAAATTAAGTAACCCCCGACAACCTTGATACACCTGAACAGATCTTCATAATTTAGCTAAAAGACTCATCTCGATCACGTCAACTTTCTAACAAAAAAAAACCGCATTATAATTGGCCCATTCGTTTAGGAACTACGATGACACCGCGGCCCCGGAATGCAAGGTCAACAGAAGGATCAGGGTGGGTTTTTAGTCAGTAGACGTCTGATACTCCCTACAGCGGGAGGAGTCATATGATGATTTTCCCATCCAAAAAAAAGGTGCTAATTGAAAGATAGGAAATAGTTATTTGCGCTGTCACATGATCCATAGGAACCAAAAATTATTTAAAATCAACGGAAAACATTCGTCACATACTCGCAAGCCGATCATCGCTTCTATAACATAGTTGATGGTGTAGCAGTTACCTTTAAAATAAAATTAATAAATTAATTCACTACTCACTGGTATCTCCATGTAGAATACTATGACTGTACTCCGTCTGCATCATGTCGAAGAACAGAGGTATAGTGGTGTTGCGTACTTCTTCGTCTCTTAGGAAGGACACCTCTAGAAATGGGCTCACTAGGCACGGGATGAATGACCGCTTATGATGGTCTGCGGACAAAAGAACAACATCGTATACAGATTTTCCCTTGACAGCATTGATATAATAAAAACCCAAGATGCACAGTCAACGTCTCAAAACCGTCCGCATAAAATGAGCGCAACGTTCTAAATTATGCGCTCATTTCAAATACAGTCACGTCGCTCGCGTCTAGGTACACACGTCAAAAATGCCGAAGTGTTCTTTGACATATTGTAAAAATATTATCGTAATTTCGGTAAGTAAAAGAGTTTGTTGATTAGTTTTTGTTGTTTTTATGACTGATTATAGGAATAAATATATGATTCAGATGCGTCCGATTGACAATTTATTTTCATCGTCATTTCACATGTCTTTAGCTGTTGTTCTGTTGGTAAATTAATAAATAAACAATTGTTCTTACCCAAACCGTACCACATCTCGCTGAGACACTCGGCCACACCAAGCCTCACATCGCCGTACAACGCACTGAGCCTCTGTTTCCTCGCCGCTGGTAACGTCTCCAGTTGAAGCGGTGCTGATGTTGCAAGGGACGCCCCAGCTTCAAACCAAGTTCGACATAGTGAATGGATGGCTGATAGTGTTTCAGTGTCCGATTCGTCAGTTGAGTGTAGGCGTTCACGAAGCGTTGTTGATAGCAATCTGAAATATGTAAATGGGATTTTATTATTTATGTGTGAATGAAATTAGAAGCGTCACAGTGACATATAGATTTTTACATAGATAATAATGTATATTTACATATAAGTATTTTTTTATTTAAACTGAACCTGCTTATTGGGAAATCTATAATTTTTTATTCGCCCCTCAATAATTACCTTTTTTTTTCTGGGTGGGAAAGTCATCGAACGACTTCTGCCGCTCTGGGTGAAGCGGGAGGCTGTGTCAGACTTGTACTGACTAAAAACCCACCCTGTTCCTGGCTCTCGCTCTCTTAAGTTCCGGGGTCACGGTAACTCGTTAGAACGTTCCCGCAACCCCGACAAGACTCAATAGTGACCCTACACTTAACCGGAACGAATTCAAGCTGGTATATATTTATTATTATATACATTATTTATTTCTATATGTTTATGAATGGGCATTTTTATGCTTTTAATATATATTATTTATTTACGTTATGCATTCAGGTTTGAGTCTTACGAACAATGAAGAATGTTACTAGGTATGCCAAATCGGTTGAAAGTTTGTTACAGTAAAGCTTGTATGTATAGAAATACACTAGTTTTTGTTGTATTCGAAACTACCTATTAGTTTTCATTTTACAGGCATTTAAACTTATGATAAATACAGTCCCGCTACAGTCACGTGACCGCATGTGACGCCAATTTACAACGTTCCGCTTAGTAGCAAGTCGAAATTGGTGGTTATATTTGCACATTTCGGCACAACACATGATTTCTTAATATTTGGATTGGACACTTTTGAAAGTATTTATAATTTCTAATGAAACAACACCGTGCTGAGAGCGCGATCGGACTGAGCGAGTGTTGTGAGATGACGTCACACCGTCACGAGTCCGCGTCGCACGTTTACTTGTATAAATCGGAAACTAATTGACGTATCGAAGTAATTCCAAAGAGCTAATATTCAAAATTAGTTAACATTCTTCATTGATATATAGACCAAATTTCAAAAAATAGTCCAGCAGTTTCAGAGGAAAATGTCTGCAACAGACGAGCGAACAAATAGGCACACGAATTATCCCAATATTTTGATACAGACGTTCTGAATTCAGAAAGTTCGTACCTTAAAGCGTGTAGCATAACATAATGCTGTAGATGCAGCATATCAGCCCAGTGTGGCCGGAAAACTGGCCTCTGAAGTATCGCCAGGAACAAGGATAGCGCATCGGAGACCAACGTGCCCGAACCGCCCACGTTCTCCGCTTCCAACGCTCGAACCACCGTGGCATATTGGTTTTCAGACATTTGGCGCACCATGTCCAGAAGTACTGATAGGATTCGTCTCTGAAATTGTCATGAATTGCGTATTATTGATATTGTCTAGGTATGTATGCATGTGCTTACCATTAATAATAAGGTGCTATTTGATTAATTCAGACTTTAAACAGCGGTCATTGAACTTGTTCTATCCATATGAACAAATCAGATATCGAGAGCAAAAAAAGGTTTTTCATAGATTTTTGTCATTTCAAATTAAGTATATAAGTTTATAGGCAAAACTTAAGATGAACGTTTGGGTTTTTAGTAATCACGCCAAAACGGCTGAAGAGATCAGCTGAAATACTTGTATAACGCATAGGCTTTTTATCCCGGAATTGGATTCCTCACTGGATCAGTATTTACGCGATAAAAAACCTCCCATGCAAACGAAGTCGCGGGCACAGCTAGTTTAAAATAAGTAAGCATCGGATACAGCTCCTGTTTTATTCCCATATTGATAACTTTATTCATAACCTCACAATCAACTCAATTAAAGAAGTGCTTATCAAATGTCGATGCAATAGGCAGGACAAAATTTACAATAGTGACGCATCTGAATCAGCGACAGGACCACCCCGGAACGTAGTGAGTTGTACTTTGTTAGCATACACAATAATCGACTATATCTAACTGATCTTATCAATGAGTTGCAACACTGTTACCTTTAACGTAACAATTATAATATTATTCATGGCAACCCACAGTGACAAAATAGTGAAATAGTCGATTATTGTGTTTGCTAAAAACACAATAATCGACTATTTCACTATTTTGTTTGTGGGTTGCAAAACGATGATTATTTGTGACAGCCCATTGAGCTATTTCTGTTTCTTAAAAAGGCGGTACACGCGTTAAATTGATTCATTATACGGTCAACGTTTAAAAGCTAACTGAGACGACAAAGGAGGACTCGGGTCGATAATTACTGTAAAAGAACTATTAAAGTGATTGTGAGAAGCATAACCAGTGACTATTCTTTCAAGTCAGAAGTGGGATCCAGATATTCTCCGGGCCTGAGGCTACGCTATCCTGCACAAAGGAGGGATCTCAAGGTCAGAAATTCATGATTCAACTTTACAATACTGCTGTGATTTTATTATACATGTGTTGCGACCATAAATAGTACCTGTCGACGGTCCCTACGTACAATCCCCTAACTGCAAATGACAAACTTTACAGGAGAGCATTTTAAAGTTTTAAACACATGTAGTTCATTTTCTACTTGACAGAAAGTCAAAAAATTTGGAATACAGGTTTAATATTTGATCTATTTTATAAAAAAAGTAATTAAAACTCTTAAAAGGCCTTTCGAGCGTATTATTTGTCACTTACTTATACAGCGGAATCATCTCTGTGGTAAATAATGTAAGTGGTACTTATTAAGTTTTACGCTGGAGGTATTAAATTAACCAAAGTCGCAGTTGTCATTTAGAAAAATTTACGTGGGGATCATGGTACAAAAACTGTTATAAAAGTAGATAAGGGTTTGACTCACTCAAAAAGACAGTTCATCACAAGATATACAAATTATTTGCATTACGTTTTATTTCGAAGCAGGTTAAATGTACACAAAAACGTTATTTTATTTTTATATTCTTATTTATTAATCGATAGTATGATGCATCTTCAGTATTTATATTAAATTTAATCAGTCTTGTTTTCAGTAATGACCAGTTAAGTTTTTAGTACTTGATAACAATATTACAATTTTATATCTAGGTATTAATAATATATAATCTTTTATAAGAAGATCTAATATGTTTTAAAGAAGTATTGTTACATTAACACATAATTAAAAACAGTATGGATACTTACGTAGGTAACAAAAATCTTTTTAAAGAAACTTATAGCTTCTGTTCTTACATAATTAAAATATAATTAAAAAAAAAAACAATAACTAAGTAATAAAGTCGCATTGTCTTACCAAATTGTGGGTGATCAATAAAACTTTAGTAAAATGAAAACTCTTCTAAAAAAATGAAAACCAAAAACATTATTTTGGAGTAAAAATCAGCGAAACTAACAAAACCATTTTAGGTCAATTGAATAATTGCAAAATCTATTTCCTATCTTTATCACACTAAAAAATTGTTTAGGTAAGTACTAAACTGCATAATTAACTGAGAAATACCTACTACTATTCTGTATCGGAACTTGACTCAGGAAGAACATCACAAGAGACACGAGAATTATAAAATCCATGGTACTGTCTAGGAATTACGTTAAGTTCACAAAGATACTTAGGATTCATCAATTTTGCGTTTTGAATTGATATAGGATATAGGTCCAGTATAAGCCTGGCTCAACATGTCATCAGTTTGATTTTGACGGCTCCTATTTTGACTTCTTCTGACGAATAAGCGATGGTATGTTTCATTAAATGTATTTTTGTATTTAAGAACGTCAGGCTCGGAAGAGGATACATGAACTTCTCTGATTCTGGACCACATATTTTTTATGTTTGTCATTCTTTGACCAATTTTTTCCTGATAGTAACTTTTCAAAATCTAAAATGTCATCTCATGCAACTTCCTTGACAATATAAGGACTTCCAGTCTCTTTGGCCTACCTGATCAATGCGAACGATTGATGAGGCGTATATATTTCCTTATTCTTAGAACATGGATGCTGTCATTTTCATTTTGAATGTGGCCTTTTTCTAAAAATCTATGTGTGATATTTACCTTAAATTCTTTGGCAGCAATTAGATACATCATAAAAACAATTCTGTTTCTATTTTGCCCTCCGCAATTATCTGAGTTAATGGTTTGTATGCCTTTTAAGGATTGATTCTTAATAAAATCGTAGACACAAATTGCCACCACATTCGCGCCTCGTTTGGCAGTCATGCCACATATAACATGTTCCAACTTTCTGACCCATCTCGAAAATAGCAAAATTATAAACATTTCATTTTCTTTAATAGTATAATATGCTTGTTTCTGCATGAGGAGAAGAGAGTACTTTTTGAAAGTTAAACGCTGCAGTTATGGTTGTGCTAGGTGAGTTGATAGCAGAAAGTTTATCCTCATTTTTAAAAACATCTTGTTACACACAGTAACTTCTTCGTGTCTCATAGGATCTAGAGGGTTTGGTAGATAGTACTTGACAGAAAATAATCTTTCCGATAGTCCCTCTGTTGTTATGCGTCTTTTGCCGATTCTTTTACACCAACGAACCAAGAAATCCCATTGCCGCTCACGATTGGCAAGAGACCAAAATTCTTTGAACGTTTCTTAAATCTTCGCCTATTTTCTCCTTGCACTTATCATCGCAAGCTGGCAATATCGACTTTTTAGATTATGCTTTTCCATTTCGACTGATGTAACTTAATCCCTGGTTTTAACTGATTTCTTCTGCTATCTATCCATGCCGATTTGTTAACCTTACGTATTCTACCTACATCAGTTTTCTTCTTAACTTTTCTGTTATTTTTCATTAATTGGCTTTTTTCTGTGTTACTAACATCGGCATCGTTCTCTGTCATCTCATCAATACTGGTTGGTACATACGTCTGGTCACTCATCGGTGAAGTGACACACATAGATGAAGTTGGGGTGTCTATATGAAATGAACTAACTTACTTTATCTGATTCAACGTTCTGTATAATAGTTGAAATAGAAGGAGACCCTAAGGGAGTACTTGTATCCAAAGCTTGCTCAGAATCATGAAAGGCGTCAATTTCTTCTATAATCATATTTGTGTCTGGATCGTCAGAAGGAGGTCAGAGAGAACGGCGCCATTGGGATGAGCGACAAGGGTTTTAGTGATTTCATTGGCTGACTGCGAGCTTAAAGGCAAAATAATAAGGTTGTGAATCTGGATAAGTCTTTAAGATAATATCCTCATGTTTATCCTATGATTGTAGGCCCACCTACAATCAACAAGGTAATCCTATATTAGATGATTCTAGTTCTTCTAAAATGGTTGAATCGGAGAGGGCATTTGAAGCTAAATTTCTGTGAATTTGAGCAACAACTTGAATCGTACTTTCCTGTTGTTATTCATCGTCTGAAGAATCACGTTGTAAAAGAACTGAAAAAAAAATAACATAACTGTGAGATAAGGGAAATTTGGAAATAATGAGAATTAAATCAGGAGTTACATTGCGGATATCCATAATAAACTAAAAAAGCCCTAAACTACAGAATAATATACATCTAAAAATAAACTAAAATATGGCGTCCAGAAATTCGTGCGCATCGCTGTCCACTGGTAGTGTGAGATTGGAATAACATTTCCCGCGTAAAATGTTGTAAGTAGTAGTTATGTACAAAATCTGATTTTATTTTCCGGCGTAGAATTTCTTATCTACCACTCACTACACTATACTTTTAAATGCTCCGACGTAAATCAACCAAACTACCAAAAACAGACATATACGTTGGAATTATGCAAAATTTGTTTGATCAATACAAAAATGGAAGATCTAAGTAATTATTGATTTGTAAAAGCTTAATGTTAAGTGTAAACTTGAATAAAAATAATATCAAAATTCGCTTACCTGTTCGAGTTTTAACTTTAATAAGTTACATTCACGCAGCAGAACATTAACGTAGCCGGCGCGAACGCTTATGTCTCGCAAGTGACAGTTGCGGGGGAGGTGCGCGGGGTTACAATGGATTGTCCCGCGTAAAACGACTGGATTACCACTATTGTTGTTCTACGTCGGAAGTTTTAGTCAATTTGGTAGTTATGGGAAATGTCGTGTGTGTATTTAAAGGTCAATTTGCCAACTTTTATTAGTTTTTATTAAAGTGGACGATAGTTTAGGTTTGTCTGAATGTCTCGGAACGAAAAAACACAAATCACATATCTACCACTTAGGTGATTATACGTAGGGACCGTCGCTGTGTAAAACGGCAAACGATATTCAAATCGCTAAAACAATAAACGTGTATAGTGATTGTTGGAATAAAAGTGCATAGATTAGTAATACACTTTGGAACCCTATACCCTCGTGCGCAACTATAAACGAATTTGAAACATTTTATAAAACAGTGAATTAATTAATAAACCTTCTTTGAAAAATTATCTACCCTCAAAAGTGAAAACATTATTTTTAATAACGCGTCCGCGTCTGTGCGTTTTAAATAAGTTAGATTGGCTTTGTTTTGTGTAGTACATACTTTAACCACATTATAATTATATAATAAGGAACTGTAATTTTTTTGAATAACGTCTGTTTTTCGTTGTGTTTAATGTTTTTCGGTGATTTAAGTGTAATAGGTTAGTTTTAAATAACAGACATATTTGCTTCGCTAAGAACAGTACATACTTAAACCGTATTATATATCGCTTAGATTTATCGTATTTGTTAATTTATTTTGAATCACTCAAATCTTAGACGTA
Source organism: Tholera decimalis (assembly GCA_943138885.2). NCBI lineage: Eukaryota > Metazoa > Arthropoda > Insecta > Lepidoptera > Noctuidae > Tholera > Tholera decimalis. The sequence goes on from OW964572.2 coordinate 13,473,312, forward strand.
CGGTCGGCCAAGAAAGTGGTGTACCAGTTTTGATTTAGTTTCCCGGTCATCGAAAATTACAACAAGGTTCGTTATAAAAAGATATTACTGAAAGAGACAACATTATCATGACGTAAACCTATGTATTTAGTATTCATACGTCATATGTCACATATAAGTACATGACATTTTAACCTTTAGTATAAATGAAAAGGACATTAGTTTCTACAAAGCAATTGAAATGTTTCCAAACAAAAGTAATAAAAACTATTTAGACAACCGAATTCCATTTGAAAAAGAAAACTGACAATTGACATTTTGTCAAATATATGCAGGGGGGTGAAACTCCCGAAGAAACTTCAGACACAAAATTTGCCAAAAAAACTAGTGACATCTTATGTCTGGGGTCAACTTAGTTTTGTACGTAATGCGTATGTTTTGATAATAGATGGCAGCCGCTACGATATATTTATACATATATGATAATCAAAATTAATAAAAAAATATTATTTGTATCGAAAAATTCATAAAGCATTATTTAATGTATATAGGCACCTAATTCACTAAATCACTAAATTAAATGGCATTATAATTTTACTGCATCATAGACTCTATACACCTCGCTTGTTTATGAAAAACAAAGAAAAAAGAAAAATATAAAACTGTCAAAAACAGTTTGACAAATTTTGATTAATTAATAAATTATCAGAAAAACATGTGATGAGTAATAAAATACCTAAAATGAAGGTAAAATATGCAGCACAAGTGTTCAGCCAGAGGGTGTCTAGCGCTTTACGTTTTTTATCGAGTTAGTATTGTATTGTTATTATTTTCTTAATAAAAGTCTAAAAATACAAAATATATTTTAGAAGCATTTGGAGGTAATAAAATAAAACCATTGGGAAAAGTAATAATAACAATACATGGCGCAGTCGACTCAAGAACCATAAAAAGTAATGAAAACTCAAGAAACCGTGGATTTTGGAACACAATCAGAACACGTGGAAGAAATGGGCACTCCTATCGAGTTCAAGATGCCAAATCCTCTAAAATGGGATTCAATTGGTGATATGCTAACAAGATGGAAAAACTTCAAACAGCAACTATCTGTTTTTATCCTGACGTCCGGGCTGGAAAAAGTCTCAGAAAAAAGAAAATCTGCTATCTTGTTAAACTGTTTAGGTGAAGATGGGCAAAATATATATTACAACATTTTGAAGAAAACAGATGAGACACCTAAGTATGAAGATTTACTCAAACAATTCGATAATTACTTTGAACCGAAACAGAATGAAATTATAAATGCATTCAATTTCAACACTAGAAATCAAGAAGAAAGCGAATCATTCGACAGTTTCTTTTCAGAAATAAGTAAACGGATTAAAAGTTGCAACTACAAAGAACAAGAAAACAGAATGCTAAGAGATAGAATCGTCATGGGTATCCGGGACAAAAACCTACAAAGGAAACTTCTAGAAAACCGAAATTTAACTTTGGACTCTGCGCTGGACCAATGCAGAGCAGCTGAGCTATCACAAGAACATATCAAGATCATACAGAAACAAGAAGAGTGGTTGAAGGTGGATGCAGTCACCACCCAGAACCCTAAAGCTAAGTATAACACAAACAGTTATCCCAAAGTTCAAAAAAGTAAAAAAAACAACTATAATCAAAATTTCTATCATTGTAAAAAGTGTAGCAAAGAACATGGCCCTCGGCAGTGCCCAGCCTTTGGTAAAACCTGTTCAAATTGTAATAAACTCAATCACTTTTCCCAAGGTTGTATGAATAAAAAAGTAGATTTAGTTGACAACACCGAGACTACCAGTGATGACAACTATGTTCATGACTTATGACTACTTAAAGTCTGTCATGCAATTGGAAGTAAAAACTTGAGTTGTCACAATGAGTGGCGAATAATATTAAGAACAGAAAATAAAAAAGTCACCTATAAATGTGACACTGGAGCTCAAGTCAATGTAATCTCATTAAAAGACTTAAAATTAATTGTCAATGATGAAAACCCTAAGTGGTCTGAGACAAAATATATTTTAGAAGCATTTGGAGGTAATAAAATAAAACCATTGGGAAAAGTAATATTAACAATATATAAAAATGATGAAAAAGTTCCCACAGAATTCCTGATAATAAAAGAAAATGTTTGTCCAATATTAGGACTTAACTCATTAATAGAATTGAAATTTTTAAGTAAAGAAAATATAAACTTAATGAGTGTAAACAATAAGTGTATTAACAGCATTAACGTACAAAGCAAAGATGTAATTATTAATCAATATCCTGAACTTTTTCAGGGCATAGGACAATTTCACACACCGCTGGAACTGCACACTCAACCAGATGCACAGATTGTGGTAAAACCACCACGACGAGTTCCACATGTATTAATGGATCGCCTGGTGGATAAATTAAAAAATTTGGAAATCAGATTCCCTTTGGGAGCGTAGGTTCGAATCCTACCGACTGCGCCATGTATTGTTATTATTTTCTTAATAAAAGTCAGTTTGAAGCACTTGTGGTTGTTTATTAATATTCAGATTCAACAGCGAGTAATGGCGGTTTTCACGTTCCCGAGCTAGTTCTAGAATGCGCATATGTTCCGCAAATCCTTTTATAAACGTCTGTAATCTACTTTGCCACATATGACGTTTCTAAGTTTTTATGCGTCATATGTCATTTTATACTGTCTGTATTAATAACGTTTCTTTTCACAATATGTGGCTAACTACATTACAAGTATGTTTATAATTTCACATATTTGGATCATTATTGTTACCTAGCAAATTTTGCAAAATGTTATTAACCAACATTAATATTTTGTTACAGAACACAACATTCTGCCCGAAGAGTGCAGAGATTTATTATTTGATAAGCTCTTCGAATCATTTAATGGTCATTCTTACAAGGGGTCATCAAAAATATATAAGCAGTGCTTAAAAAATAACTCGCTCCATTTCCAATTGTGGTATGATTTGTTGCCTATTTTAGACTCAATTAAATTTGAATCAGTAGTTCGTTCGTTTGTTATGTTTCGTTGATTTATAATGAATCCAAAAAATCACAAATATAAAAAATAATTAAATCCATGTTCACCGTGTTTTAATTTTTGCCAGCCTCTAAAATCTAATCTTTAGATTTTGGAAGTACTAGATTGATTGAAATAAATATTCTAAAATCAAAGATTTAATCTTTTGTCGATTAGAATATTTATTTCAATCAATCTAGTACTTCTAAAATCTTTAAAATAAGAAAATATTATTAACATGTCAGGTAGACGCCACCTATCGGATTTTTTCGGTATTAAACTACCGTTACGCTACCTGGCGATCAGGGTAAAAAACTCAATTTTCGAATCATAGAGTGGCGCATCTATCTCAGTATTTATATGTATCATCTATGAATATATGCAAAAAATCGATATATTTTCCGTGTTATTTTTCAATCAACTGCATATAAAATCATCTCAATGCCTGCCAACTTGACCATTGCCGAAAGAGCACAAATAATTGCCCAATTTAATGAGGGAAGCAGTATCAGTGCGATATCCCGGAATTTGAATATATCGAGGCGTTCTGTCCGCTTTTGGATTCGTCGTGAAGGAGAGGAGGGAAGTTTGTTGGATCACAGAAGAAGTGGTCGCCGGCCTGCACTCTCCAATAACGATAGAGAATTCATGAGACGGGAATATGAAATCAATGGTTTTAAGCCCACAAAACATTTTGCGGAGATGTTCGATGTGAGTGCCCAAACAATAAGGAATCATCTACATTACATGGGGTTGCACCACAGGCATTACGCCAAGAAAATATATTTGACGGATGCTCACAGACTTGCTCGTCTGAACTTCGCCAGAGAGCACTTAGAGTTTGATTGGTCTAATACAGTGTTTTGTGATGAAAAAACGTTTAAATCCAGTCAGCATGGACGTCTTCACCTTTGGCGATATAATTCAACACGGTATAAAGATGATCATGTAATCCCAAATAGAGAATCAGGTCGAATTTCCGTAAATATTTGGGGCTGGATGAGTACGGATGGTGTAGGAGAATTGTGTTCTCTACCTCCTCGAGCGACGTCTGTAAATTATATCGACGTGCTTCAGAATGCAATGCTACCGACAGTCCGTAATGTTTACCCGGAGAACGAAGTGCCACAATTTGATTTTGTTCAAGATAATTGTTCAATTCATAATGCGAGGATCGTAAGAGCCTGGTTTCGTTCACACACTGACGTAAGGGTAATTCAGTGGCCCTCAAGATCGCCGGACCTCAACCCGATAGAAAATCTTTGGGGCCTTATGGTCCAACGATGGTCGCATCAAAATGAAAGAACCAAACAAGCTCTTATTAGTCACTGTAATTATATCTGGGAGGAAATGCGGGGAACCGATATTTGCTCACGGCTTGTTGGTTCAATGAGGTCTCGTCTTTTAGAGGTTATAGAGGCCAACGGCGGTTACACCCGTTTCTAATTTTTAAAAATTTTCAATATCTTCTAAATATTACTATATATGCTATGTTTTTGTTTGTTATAAGTATTTTAAAATTGATTGTAGAAATTTAATAAAAGGATAAATCTATTTTTAGCTTGTTTTTTATTGATATTGTAATTACAAGTTTACAGAAATTGTAGGTTTGTGGACTCGCCTTGTGCCTTTACAATTTTATGTAACTTGTTGATTACAATTCTGAATTTGTAGATACAATTTTGTCATCAAAATCTACAGCCCCCCGCCGTTGATTTTACCAAAGAGTATGTAATACACTATGGATTTTACGACGTCAGTGGTTCCATCAAGTTCAAACTAAGAACAGCTGTCACGTTTCAAACAGTAATAGTCGTTATCAATAATCAGATAAAGACAGCAATAGAAGTTGTCAGATCGATCTGCAAGCGAAACTAATCTTTATCACCTATGAATCTGCAAGCGATATTCAACCTTAGGGTGATAAGGAATTCTAGACGTAGGCGGCGTGAATCAAGTAGTGAAAGTTCAAATACGAGTGCTAGTCATGATTATCACCGTAAATCGAGGCATAGTGAAAAACAGCGCAAAAGAAAACGTAGTGATAACCAAGTGTACTAAAACTCCACCGTTAACTGCTTCACAATTATGTGCAACGTCCAATCAGACTGTCTCTGAAATAAATAACGTCCCAGCAACTATAAATAATTCTATTAGTAATTCTGCACCCGTAGCGACCCCAAATTTTTGGGCACAAAATAATTTTCCGGTCTCATTTAGTGTGGTACCTGAATTTGACCCCAGTGATAATAGGCCGGGCACGCCGCAATTGCGGCGGTAAGACCCCTCTTTGAGGAGTGGCTAGATCGGCGTCACGGCGTCCTGACCTACCGCATGACGCAGGTCCTCACCGGACACGGAAGTTTCGGGAGGTACCTGTGTCTGATGGGAAAGGAGGAAACGCCTGGGTGTCACCACTGCGAGGGTCGCCCTGAGGACACCGTAGAGCACACGGTGCAAGACTGCCCCGCCTGGGCAGAGCACCGACGTGTCCTCACGGCGGCGATAGGCGGAGACCTCTCGCGCCCGGCATTGGTCGAGGCCATGCTGCGGGGCGAGAGGGAGTGGGAAGCGGTCGCCTCCTTCTGCGAAGCAGTCATGCTTCCGAAGGAGGAGGCGGGCCGCGTGAGGGAGATGATGGCGTCCTCCCTCCAGCCCAGCCGCAGTGGTAGACGCCCACGGCGTCGGACGTCGGCCGACGATCTCCGGCCACCGTAGGCGCGGGCATGCGGACAGCGAGTAAAGGGCAACTCGCTGTCCGACCATGGACCATGCCCGGGTCGACGGCGCGTCGTGTTCCACGCGCGCCTCAAAGAGCGTCAGCAATATGACGAGGCCCCCCCATAGAGGGCCGAAGCCTGCCGGGGTCGTGGGACTCATCCCGTTACCGTGACCCCGGTACGTAAAGGGTTATTGAAGGAACACCGTGGATTTTAGTCAGTAAAAGTCTGACAGTCCCTCCCACCCTGCCCGGAGTGGGAGGACTTATTTGATAATTTTACCACGATAAAAAAAAAAAAAAAGTGATAATAGGCAAACAATAGAAAACTGGATTAATAAGGTTAGTGAATGTGCGCAAATCTACTCTTGGAATGATCGTCAAACGTGTCACTATGCGCTCCCCAAATTAAGTGGTTTAGGCAAGATATGGTATCAGGGTTTACCCTCAGTTTTGTTTAGTTGGTCCGAGTGGAAGCAAAAGTTAAAACAGGCATTTCCTTCTAATGAAAATTATGGTGATCTATTGACCATGATGTTAAAGGTCAGATGCAAATTCGGAAATTCTTTAGAGCGATATTATTATGACATAAAAACTTTTTAACAAAAAATTAAACCGACTCCCAAAAACACTGCAAAGTGAAAAATAACTTTAATTTCGGTAGTCGGTGTCTTTAGTTTTGTTTTTTCGTTTTTAGCACCGACTTCCGAAATTAAAGTTATTTTTCACTTTGCAGTGTTTTTGGGAGTCGGTTTAATTTTTTGTTAAAAAGTTTTTATTTCACTCTTTTTAGTTGGATGATTTTTAATTTACCTAGTTACAAGAGCCTAAATGTCAACTACTTATAACCTTTTACAAAATATTGCTTTTCCCAATGCTGGGCCGTTAATTGTTGAGGAGTTCACCTGGTACTTCACCATCAGCTCTACATCACCATATGCATTGTGACGAGCATAAAGTGCTTAACATCCATATTCAAGTAATCGAATCACAATCCACTCAATACTTATTATTGAGTAGTTTCGGCGGCCATCTGTGGTCTTCATCATCAGTTCCACTTCCCCAAATGGTACTTTTTGAGAGCAACTGCACAAGTTACTATAAGAAATACCCAAAACGCCATAGGTGTGCCTATAATATTTGAAGAGTTCCCTCGATTTCTCCAGGATCCCATCATCAGATCCTGACTTTGGTGATAATGGTACCAATTTCGAAGTATACCCATTCGAACTAAAAAAGAATTTTCCAAATCGGTTCAGCCGTCTTCGAGTACTCGATGATCCTCCTCTTTTTGTCGTCGGTTGAAAATGGCACTCATAAACAAATGTGATATAACGGGTATTAAAGCAGTTGGTTGTCTTATACACGGTATTGACGACAAATTTGTAAGAATGGGAGCAGGCGCTTGCATGTTTAGTGAACCAGAACAGATATTAAATTACTTGCGTACAATATCCCAACATGAAACCTCGAACTTTCGTAACCGGAGCAATATACCAGCTAAGTCGAATAAGATATCTAGTGAACAAATTAAATTAAATACGACTGATGATATTCGCTGTTTTAATTGCAAGGAATTAGGGCACATAAGTTTGAAATGTACTAAGCCCATCAAAAAATGTAATTTTTGTTCAAAGTTAGGTCACAACACCAAAGACTGTCGAAAAAGGAATAAATATAACGGTAATAACTTACCTAAACCTGATAATGCTGAAATGGAGCAGAATATATTGTGTATTACCAATAATGAATCTACAAATTCAAAGTATTACAAACATGTTAAGGTAAACGACGTCATGTTGCAAGGTTATATTGATCTCGGTAGTAAGTGTACCCTCATACGAGAATCGAATGCGAAGCCACTAGTCAGTACTTGGGATATCGATAATTTGCCCATCTTACAAGGCTTCGGAAGTTCCGCTGTAAAGCCAATAGGGAAGTTTATAGCTATTTTGGACATTGGCTCTGTTAAGAGTGAGGCTGAAATTCTCATTGTAAATGATCATTACTTAAAGACACCAATTTTAGTAGGGCAGTCAATTACTGAAAAACCAAACGTCATTCTCTTAAAAACAAATGATGAACTAATATTTATGCATACACCAGAACCTGAGGATAATGTTTTTCAAACTATTAATATATATTCAGTTAGTGACGTTATTATCAAACCTAAAACCATGATGCCAATAGACGTCATTACCAATGATGCATATAGTAGGTAGTGATTACTAATTGAATACTTATTTGAATAAAACCAAGTGACTGATATTTATGCAAAGTAGAAATATGTACATTGAATTATAGCAAATAAACAGAGAAAAGTGATGATATCTATACTAATATTATAAAGCTGAAGAGTTTGTTTGTTTGTTTGTTTGTTTGCTTGAACGCGCTAATCTCAGGAACTACCGTTCTGATTTGAAAAATTCTTTCAGTGTTAGATAGCCCATTTATCGAGGAAGGCTATAGGCTATATATTATCACGCTAACACCAATAGGAGCGGAGCAGTAATGAAGAATGTTTCAAAATCGGGGGATTTTTTTTTTCCACGGGGACGAAGTCGCGGGCGGAAGCTAGTGATATTATAATAATGAAAATTATCAGTGAAGTGATACAAGCAAGATTGCTTGAAATCAATGTATAGAGATAAAAGTGAGATGATACAAATGAGTGTTTGTAATCGATGTATAATTCGAAGAGTGAGTCGATACAAATGAGTGTTTGTAATCGATGTATAATTCTAAGAGTGTGTCGATACAAATGAGTGTTTGTAATCGAAGTATAGTTATAAGAGTGAGTCGATACAAATCAGTGCTTGTTATCGATGTATAATTATAAGAGTGAGTCGATACAAGTGAGAGTGCTTGTTATCGATGTATAATTATAAGAGTGAGTCGATACAAGTGAGAGTGCTTGTAATCGATGTCAAAATTAGTTTTAATTAGTTGAAATTGTGTATGCTGTATTTGTTTATGTATGTCTGTATGATGCTTTGTCTTCTTTCCCATTGTTAAACGCGAGGCCGCGTTTGTCGTCAGGATTAGCCGAATGTTAGCATACACAATAATCGACTATATCTAACTGATCTTATCAATGAGTTGCAACACTGTTACCTTTAACGTAACAATTATAATATTATTCATGGCAACCCACAGTGTTAGCAAACACAATAATCGACTATTTCACTATTTTGTTTGTGGGTTGCAAAACGATGATTATTTGTGACAGCCCATTGAGCTATTTCTGTTTCTTAAAAAGGCGGTACCCGCGTTAAATTGATTCATTATACGGTCAACGTTTAAAAGCTAACTGAGACGACAAAGGAGGACTCGGGTCGATAATTACTGTAAAAGAACTATTAAAGTGATTGTAAGAAGCATAACCAGTGACTATTCTTTCAACTTGTAAGTACCAACGCATATCAAACGGCAAAATATTACTCCAGTAGATACTTAGTAAAATTTAATGTGACGGATGGGATAGCATACACGGGACTGATCTTTAAGTCTTCCGTTTTTAACTTTTTTATAGCGTCAATAGCCCAATGGCTAAGGTGTCGGTCTTGTGATCGAGCGGTCGCGAGTTCGAACCCCACCCATTACACTATTGCCGTGAACCCACTCCAGACACAAGCATATTTAGCTTAATTGGAAGGGTTAATAAGATTGCTAGTCATATGAATTCTACCCACATTACTAGTTCTTCGTTACTCTCTTAAAAAATAAAAACTCCAAGTTTATTTGTAAGAATAGAAAAAAAATTCAATGTAAAGAGGAAAATGCTGAGGAAGGCAAAATGGTGGCACTAAAACTTACATAACCGCGTCAAAAATTCTAATCAAAACCCATATGATGTCACAATATACATATGTGTTTTTTAACCCAAAGGTTGAATGGTAGAGAATGTCTTGCTGCATTAAGTCCGCTCATGTAACACTATTAACTAAACTACACTAGTAACTTAAATATGTATTATTTGCGACCACCGTAAAGTGAACTCTCTAAAATGATCTTTAAGATTCAAAATCGTACTCACCAACAAAGCATCATCAGCATTGTTAGTCTGGCCCACACTCTTCCGATCCTTCAACATAGTAGCGGCAGTCTTCAACACAGTAGGTAACAGTCTTCGCGCCAACTCCCCACGGTCAGCTTCGACTGGGCCCACGTCATCGCGAGCAAGGAGAGACATCACTTCGCCCAAGGTTTCCACGCAAAGCTCCACCTATTATGAGAGATTTATTAGACTTATTTGAACTGAAGTAAACATTTATATACACCGGTTTCCGAATTAGTACCAGTTCATTTCATCATCTTCTTTTGATGTATGGCCGTTTAGAAACTAAACTGCTGAATAGTTTAGACTGCATTAGACCTAAGATTGTATTAGCAAATGCATTTTAAAATAAGGTACTTTCATAAAATATTCAATGTAGTGCGTCACTTGGATTACCAAAAAAAAAATGGACACGTAGGTACTTCTTTTACACATACTTATTTAACAATGAAGCATTTACAGTAAATTAAAATTTTTCGTGACGTCATCACGGTGTGTTATATTTTTTTTAGGAAAATGTGACATCAACAGTCCTTACTCCTGAACTTTGACGTTTTCTCCATCTATCTTTGTTTAAATTTGAAAAGGCAAAAACATTATTACAATACATTATATATATATTTTTAATGAAACTAATGGAAAAAACGAAATAATCATTTTTCAGCATAGGAATATACATAGGGTATTTTCCTATGTATATACAGTAGATTTTTTATGACATTTATAAATCGCCAATGGAGTAAATTTCGAGACAACATCAAGTCGAACACGGTGTCTTATTACTGTACGTACATTGAGTAAAACGCTAGAATACCTACATGTAGATTCCAAATATTTCAACAAACTCTTCTAAAGTCCAATGAAATTAATGAGAAATGGATCTGATCACTACGCAATAAATATCAAGTACATATTATTATTTTTGTAAGCCGAATAAAGCAGTAATTATTATTTATTTTAAATATGGTAATTATAATCGAATGAGACAATAATAGATATAAAAATATCGAGTTTTATTAAGCTTCAATGATGATATATATACATATAAGGCAGCTTTTTACTGTCTAAAAACAAGTCAGATAATCATTTCAACGTCTAGGAAACTCCCCTAAAATTTCTTTTCAAATTTGGCTTCCCTAATTCTATACTTACACTATCCTCTTGAGCGTGAACAGAGCTGCATGAAATCAGAGTATAATTGAACTATATTTTGCATATTATAAAACACTGATATTTTATATAAACGCACTCTACAAGTTATATTTAATACATAAACAATAAAGAAACGACGCAGATGACCACAACATGATATTACTGAAAATTTTGTGGCATTTCTGTAAAAATATAAGTTAAAATGATTTATTAATAGAATGCGATAAGGAAGTCGCATGATATTAAGGATAATCAGTCGAATTACTTTATTAGGAACAAGCTGAAATAAAAGCAAATTTATTAACAACTGTTGTCGATAGTTATGAGTCTAGTAGTATAATAGCATGTTAAACGATTTGACTATGCCTCGATTTGGGCAAAATTGGCAGAAGTCAGTACTATAATTATTCGAGGCAAATCAAATGATATCATTTGATGCGGATACATTCAAACTTGGAATGACCATTAAAGCATATTCATTGCCTCAAAACTCAAACCAAGGCGCAAACATCGCACCTTAACTCAAACCGAGGCACAATTTTTAGTCAGCTTAAGTCTAAAGGCGTATACATACGATCTGTTGGTGATGCGTGTGGTCGGCCAGCCTCGATGTGTCGGCGCCGAGGAGCCTCGCTGCCTTGCCCACCGAGCGCGACTTGTGGGCGGCCTCGCGATCCCACTGCCACACCCACATTGCTAGCGTACGCTGACTTATTCCCGAATTACTCAACTCAAGGCAGACTTGGGATGGGTAGGATTGTTGTCACATTATGACGTTTTTATACCGTTGTTTAAATTGTAAGCAAAACTCTAACGTTGCTTTAAGTTGAAAGAAGTTGCAAACGAAATAAATAATGTAACTTTAATTATTTATCATTTTTTCTAAATTAATTTATAATTCAATTCCCTCAATTCATTCGGGACTCGCATTTTTTTTTAATACGTCGTAGTGCGACAATTCTTATCTAAGGCCGATATATAGGTTGGATCGGGAATTCGTCTAAAGCGTACACCAATTGACTGATTATTATAAAACTTCTTCCAATAAATACCAGTAACTAATTATTTTATTTTAATTTAATTTAAACTACATAATTTAGCATTTATAATAATCAGTTGCTACACTAGCGACGTGTCAGATGATAACTGACATCTGTCACTTTGACAGCTGTCATCTGACTAATCGCAAGCGCAAAACATGCAACACATCAAGAGTTTGCACACAATTTAGTTTTCAAGCGACATCGAAGGCGCTTGTTATTATTTTATTATATTTCATAAACACCAACATCAAAAAAATGTTGCAATATTATTTTGAATAAAAGTCAAGTGTAAGTGAAGTTGTAAATGTATGGATACTTATAATAGATACGAATAATAATAAATTATAGGTAAAATTAGATAACTATAAATAGTGCATAAATATTTTCCATACATATAGTGAGAGAAGTTACGGAGTATTAGTAAAGGTGTTCACACAGACAGACACACAACTCTAAATGGCCCAAGCACGGTTCAATGATATTCTGAATTTCAACGAAGTTCTGAAAGTCTTCGTTTTCAGTTTCAATTTCTCCTTCTGACTATTAAATAATCCAACCGAAAAGTTATTTTTTTATTGTATTATTCTTTTATTAACGATTTTTATATTCATATCGGCATTAATAACTTTGTTATTGTGTCGTAAGCCCAAACCAATTTAAAAAAAAAAAAACTTTACGTGGTTTTAATTTCTTGTTATTTATTTTTATACCATAATTCTAATTCTATTTTACAACAAAGTTTATTATTAACCCCATTTTAGTAAAATTATCCCAATTCATCTAAAAAGAACCACATTTAAAATGAACCATTTTATGGCATATCTATCCAACTAATTGTGCTGCACAGAACTACACACAGTGTATCACACTACATGCTCACACACAAACATAAAAGTGTTATTAGTAAATACATATTAATAATGCGAAAACGTAAGAAGTTACAGTATAGCACTAAACCGAAAAACGAAGAATTCAGTACATTGACATATTTGATATACTATGTTATTGTCTCTGTCACTCGCGGGTATTCCTTTAATTCAGAATGATTTAATTTATCAAAATTGGGAGGAAATAATTGTTTCAAATTTGACAGTTTTATTCAAGTCATTGTACTAAATTCATCGTGCTTCTTGATCATCACAGAGCACAAAAACGCCTCGGTGGCCGCTACTAGAAGCGGTATGGTCTTGAATTTCAATATAAAATTGTCACTATTCCTCATAGAAATTGATGATGTTAATAGAGCATATTTTGACGTCTTCAAACAAATATGTAGGTAAATATATCAATACTTATTCGAAAGATGTAAAAATAAAATGTGTATAAAATAATTCGATTCGTAAAAAAGACAAATGGAAGAATAGAGATGTTACTCTTTTATCCTTGTCGCTCAAAATTATTCTTCTATCCTTGTCGCACAAAATTTCGATAGTACTAGACGGCGTAAATTTACTCAAGCATGACATGTGAGTGACATCACACGTAATTAGTTCTTTTTCTCTATATACATACATGTATAGCTTTTAAAACGCTCACATTTATCTATTTTTTACATTTTTACGTCATATTTTTATACGTTTCCAGATTACAAAAGTGAAGTCAAATACCCTATTATTCTCATTTATACATACGGCTCTGAAACCCATTATTTGCGCTCAGTGTGAGCAGAAATAATTGTAGTATCAGCGTCTTTAGTAGCTGCCAACGTGGCGGTTCGCAGCTCTGTGGATACCATTTTTAGCTGTATAAAATTCTAAAATTTGGGTTGGAATAATTAATGTATTATTTTATCGAGTGATGTTACTGAATCACGATTTGTGTGCAGATCTCACGATGCGGGTGCGACGATGGCACGGTATTGTATAATTATTTATGTTGGTGTAAAGATAGTCAGACAAAAGACACAAACATGGAATAAACATGTATTTTATACAATAAGCAGAAGAGGTGAGTCACAGTAGATGTGTTTTTGTTTTAGAGTTTTTGCAAATTATCGCAATTCAAGATCCCGAAATGGTAGAAAGTCCCGTGTTGTTGGAACGCTATAAATGAAAATTTCACATTACTATTTTTTTACAAACAAAAACACATCGTTTTCGCGTTTTCGTTTTCACCCAAAAATCAGCAGAATAATAAGATAATTAGACTCGTCTTTTGTCTAACTATGCTGGTGAACTGAGATGCTGTTCATTTGATACGCGACTACAGTAAATACTCAATCACATGCTAGTCTGTAACCATGTAATATATTGTAAAGATAAAATTAACATACAGAATGTCTCAGAAGTAATTGATTATATTAAAAGGTGATGTTCTACATTTGATATGGCAAGAAATCTGTGATTGAACCAAAATAAATGTATATGGCATTCAATTTTGTTGCATGCGGTTTACTGCTGAATCAGATAGCTTCAGAAGCGAATATTTACCAGCTATATTAGCTACAGAACATCACTTTTGAATATGTCAACATGCTCTTCCGGCCAAAGTTTGAGATCATAATCAAAACAATTTAAATATAAAAAGTACGCTTTTTAATTTATTAAATACTTTCACACATCCATACTTATCGGTTAATTGAGTCATCGAAATTCTTTTTTCTTAGTAGATTACATAAAGTTTTTTACAAGTGGTCTCAAACTTTTAGCCGACAGTTTACGTGTTAAACAGGCTGTATATATGGCAAACGATAGACGAGACTTTTAATTCCCACTATAGTCTTAAAGCAAGTAGTGACGCGCGGCTATTGAGATACTTTAATGATTTATCGAGACTCCTCAAATAATATTTTTCTCAAAATTGAGATAGCTCTAAATAGTAGTCTTTATGGTGTTACTATGTTGTGTTAGTGCAATACATATATAAGTTAGTTGCATGCTAGTAATATGAGATATTTATAGTTATACATGAATCTAGATGTAATACACAGGTATTAATGTGATTTAAGCTGTATTGAAAATGAAATATGAAAGAGCTCGAGTTCTTATATAGAAAATCTACATGAATGATGTAACCCCAGTATAAGTTATAGTAACTCAGTGAAACTATGATTTGTTTTGTATGTTTCAAAAGGTTAGTTTGATAATATACCTATTAATATTATAGAATGACTTCAGAGTTAGGTAGTAATCGAAGAAAAGAATTAGGTTGTAACTACTATACCGTTCCTCCAAACAGATTTACTACATTAGAGGAGTTTTCACTGCGAAAATCATTATAAATTCGACAAGATTTTAGTGTTAGAATGAATATAGCTCTTTTAAAAGTTTCAGGTTACAAATAATTACAACACATATCGAAACTGTCACTATTGCAGTGTTGTTTAAAAACACAATTTTCTTCGCAGTGAAAACTCAGACAACAATAACCACTATTGCATACGAAACAAGGTGCAAAACGGGCTGCATGCATCGGCGTGCGTGCTTACCTCGTGATTCCGCGACGCGCCAAACGAACACACACATACCTGACTGGCTCCATTAGAGTTTTGTGGGAGACGAATGATAACTTTCTTATTTGGTTACCTTAACAAATAGTCAAACATGAAAAGGTATTAAAGATTTTTTAAAGTACAACATCCTTAATTGAAGCACATAACTCATTTATATTCAGCAGTTATACGTAAAAGAAAAAAAAATATTGTTACGTATTTTTAAGGTTAAAACAGGACCCTATTACTAAGGCTCCGCTGTATGTCTGTCTGTCACCAGGATGTATCTCATGACCCGTAATAGCTAGACAGTTGAAATTTTCACAGATGATGTATTTCTGTTGCCGGTATACCAACAAATACAAAAAATGGGGACTCTCATACAACAAATGTGATATTTATTTTGTTTTTTTTTTTATAGACTATTATATTTTTATAGACAATGGTACGGAACCCTTCGTGCGCGAGTCCGACTCGCACTTGCCCGTTTTTTTTTCCAACATAAATTTGCACGGTATTTGATCATTGACGGTGTAATTGTTTTCTCTCAAGAATGAAATAAATTTTAATGGAGCGCTATCTAGTTTAGTCAATAGATGGATGGATGTCGGACTTGCGATCGAGAGGTTGTGGGTTCGAACCCCACCCATTACACTTTTGTCGTGAACCTACTCACAAGATTGCCAGTACTGTGAATTCTACGCAAAGTGCTAGTTCTTTAAAAAAAAAAACATAAATTGAATCTGGAGAAAAGTTTGTGTTCTATTACAGCGGATAATATGTCTATTTAGTTACTGCATAATATTGATTTTCATCACTCGTCTCCCACTATCTCCTTTCCTTGATCGCGTCGACCACGTTACAAATAGAACACAATATATTCACGTCACACGTACACAAAACGATTACATTACCTATTACAGTGCGGTGCTCACATTCACACGTACCGGTGGGTTTTATTCACTAGACGTACACATTGTTATTGACGAAATAATGTCATTTAAGATACGGCTTTAGAGTGTGGCCAGAAAATAAATAGCACTTCAACAAAGATTCACATCTTACTCGAATATTTATAGCGCAAAGACTAATAATTTATAGTGAGAATTCGAAAAAGGAACAATCAAGAATATATCTTTTTTCTCCTGGCTACACTCAAAAGTATTGACAGTGCAAAAAAATAAAAATACTTACCTAATTACATATGAGCTACATTGAGTTCAATAGGCGACATTTCTTTTGTCTTAGATTATTGTAGTCACGTAGGTAATTTATATTTTAATATAATTTATAATATAATATTGTAGATAATTTTATTATTTTAGTAAAATCTTGTTTTTAAGCAAAACCAAAACCTCGCCTATCGAATAATATTGTAACTATTTGCATAGAATGTATGGAGTGTGATGAATCCCATTAAATTGTGTACAAAGAAATCTTGATACTATTGCATTAATCTGTTAATTCAATTTATTTAACACCATAACAATCTCACGGATAACACAACTAATTTAGTAGTACGTATTTACACACGTAAGTAAGTGTATACTATTTAGAGTACACGGATTTGGCAGGACTGTTACTAGTGTATCAAATATGGCATACAGGACTGCTATCGTGTTAAATAAACGGTGAGAAGATAATTAAAGTTGATTTTTTTTTCTAATGCACACCAAGACAATTATATGTTTTTTCTTTGATACAGTTTTTTGTATTGTCTTTGGGTTGTGACAATATTAGTTGTCCATCCTTGACTTGTGAAGTTTCAAATGTATGTGTATAATGTGTTCGTGATAAACTGATAACTATGTACTGCGTACTAGACTTATAAAAATAAAAATCATACATTTTATCAAATTAAAAGTCTCCCGCTGCGTCTAACACTCTTTCTGTTCGCGATAAACTCAAAAACTACTGAACTGATATGAGGAAGGTTTTAGTGAATCATTTATAGAGGGTTATGTGAACTAGCAGAATGAACCCGGCAGAGGGGCGGGTCGCTAGCAGGCACGGTCGCAGCCTGGAATTTTGGAGGGAGGGTCACTAACAGTAAAATATGTCGAGTAAATGAGTTTTCTTTATTGCACACATTATAAAACAAATGGAAGTCTTCTATTTTTATTGGCAAATCGGGTGATAATATTTGGAACGTCTTATTTTGCAATATTTTAGAAGATTTTCTGTTTGGGGTGTACGATTTTGAGGGGGGATCATGTCCCCTGTGATCCCCCCCCCCCTTCGGACCGCTCCTGGTCGCTAGTTATCATCATCTGCTTAGCCTTTTCCCAAATATATTTGGATCGCCTTCCAGTCTAACCGGACGCAGCTGAGAATGATTGTTTTACACGGGGCGACTGTCTATCTCACCTCCACAACCAGTAGCAGAGTAACACGATACCTCATGGTCAGAACAGTGTCAGATTTCCTGGCTTCTGACTACTCGTAACGACTGTCAAAGAAGTCAAATTAGAGCTGGAAGCAACATCTTAACGTGTTTTCCGAGTCATATCATACCGCCAACTTCCAAACTCCGGGCTACTACTGAGAAATCTCGGTTCGCTAGTATTCTTCTAAAAATAGTCTAGTACGCACTACACAGAAATCATGTAGTATGTGAAATACTTCAAATAATCACCTCGGCCTTATCCCGGAGTAACGCACGCGTGGTGGCCGCTAGATGCGGCAGTATCAACGCTCGTGCAGAAGCTTGAGAGCAGAGCGGACCGCGGACCAGTTCCAGTAAAGCTAACATCCTTTGTTTGCTGAGGCGTCCAAGAGGTAGGTTTTCTAACGCGCGTACTATGTAGGCACTAGAAGTTCATATTAAATGAATGTTTAACTGCCTCACAGACTCTACAAAACTGATTATTATGGTTGTGATGTTCAGTACTGAGCCTTTATTTAAATCTCTCAATAAGGTGTTGCTTGATATTAGTAAAAACAAGCATTATAATTACGCTTTTGAGCATATAAACACCTGTTTAATATGGAATAGGCTTGTTATTTTTAATTAATAAAATATTCATTGGATTTATTAAGCGATTGCGTATATGTTTTTCAAACATCTTCATCAGAGACGAAGATATTAAGCTATAAAGTTGATAATATAATTAGATCGCCGACTCATACAGCTGCTGTATAATATAGCGTTTTCACGAGAGGAACAGATATTAAACTCGTTTAAAATTGTTATAACTGGTTGAATTTTCGATCGAATTCGATTCTGTTTTCACTTTTACTATTATGAGTTTGTATATTTTATGGTTGCATAATAAATATTCTGGTCATGCACATTCCCTATTAATACGTCGTTTAGAAACAGATGAATATCAGTGCAACGAAAGCGCAACTACATATAAACATACAACACTGAATAACCATCTTACGGATGTAATAATTACAGTGCAAAATCCTAAAGCATCTTAAAACATAACAAACAAACCTGAGTTCCGTATCGGGATATACTTTAATGATGTGCGGTACGGCATGTGGGAGGTATTTTAGCGCAGACCCTTGGCATGTAAGTGCGTTGTCGCCACAACGCATCAGCCATACTAACTTCTCTAGAAGATCCTGTAAGCAAATAAAAGGCTTTGAATAAGTTGTTGCTATTTCCGAACAGAGAACGTTACTAGGACTACTCGCGAATCATTTCAGATTGTAATTAATCTTCAAAAGAGTACTGTTAGTAAGCTTGAAATTCAATATATGTATGGTTTGCTCATCAAAGTGTAAACAACTATTTATTTTTGTTAAACAACCAGCTGAAGTGAAATGGACACTTAGATTGAAGGCGAGGCCGTGTATCCAACTATGTTCTTAAACATTCTTACTCGAAAATTAATTATTTAATAATATAATTGAGAGAAATGTAATTGTGGCTAGCTCGCTTTTTGTAATTTGAACATTAATGATTATACAAAATCACAAAACATTAAGGTCTCAAATAGGTTGCACCTCTTTGCTGTCATAGGTAAAATGCAAAAACAAATGAAAAACGGATCTGGGCCTAACTTCTTCAATAGCCTAATGGCTCACGGATCGAGAGGTCGCAGGTTCTAACCCCGACCATTACACTATTGCCGTGAACACACTCCAGACAGTAGCATATTCAGCTTAGTTAGAGGAGTTAACAGGATTGCTAGTAACGTGACTAAGTCTCAAGCTAATGTTGTGTACGCTTACCTCAAACTGAATACAGAACTCACTATCCGACGCTCTGTCTCCCAGTGCACTTCTCAACTGCCGACTCCTTACAATCAATCGTATAAGACTCTCGATACACTTCATACACATGAGTAGTCGCTTCAACGCGGCTTCGCCTGCGTTCGCGGCTGATATCACCCATACCATCACTGAGATTAATTTCCTGTGGAGAAATTATGACAAAATAATCAAAAAACTTAAACTTAGGTATTAATTATAGTCATTGGATTTATTAAGTGTATTCACGTGAAACATTTCAGCGGG
Organism: Tholera decimalis; assembly: GCA_943138885.2. Classification (NCBI taxonomy): domain Eukaryota; kingdom Metazoa; phylum Arthropoda; class Insecta; order Lepidoptera; family Noctuidae; genus Tholera; species Tholera decimalis. Next base: position 13,493,205 of record OW964572.2, read on the forward strand.
ACTTTGGTTCCACGAATTTAACTCCCTATTTATTGAAAAAAAATTGTAGTACATGATATTTATTTACTAAGGTTATGGAGGACTAGCAGAAAATAAAAATATAGAAAGAGAGAAAAACTTAATCGCCAGAGAACTAATTACAAGTCCTCGCGTTTAGTCTTATAATAAAATAAACGTTATGAGCATACAGACAGCCACACATTATAGTTCTCGTCAAATAACTTGGCAAGAGTCGGTCAATGCGCAGAAGTCGATTTTTAGGTGTCAGCGGTGGTCAGCGGGACGCGGGGTATGACGTAGCACCACTCCGAGCGCGCGATTGGTGCGTCAGTAGTTCTCGTTCAATTTGCTCCCGAACACACTTGCGAACACGAAAGTTGTACCCTTTGTTTTTGTTACGAGCTGTTGTTTTAAATTTATTTTTTGTTACCTTGATTACAATGCCAGGACCAAATACCGTTTTACGCAGACTATTAAAACGTCAGAAAGAACAGTTAGACACTATAGTTAAGAAAGGTTGAAATTTGGAATTCGTCACTATCTTTAGGACACCGGAAAAAAAAAGAATAAAAGGCGTACCAGTTTTATTAACCAACTGTGACGACGAAAACATATTATTTTTAATGTTTTTTAAATACATTTTTTTCACATTTACATGTATTTATGTATTATATCTATTTTATTTATACAGGGTCTTTCATTATGCGTGTCCTATCTTTAAATTTAAATAAAACAAAGTGTGTGTGAGATATTATCGAAATTATTTATTTATTTGAAAGATGTAGTGATGCCATTATGTGTGGAATATGACATCATTTAAGTGTCCACCACGGCTTCTCTGGGTGGAGCGCATGCGAGATATCCAATTTTCCATGACTTTTGCGCATAAATCAGGCTGAATTCGACCTATGGCATTTTTTTTTTTTTAACGTGGTAAAATTATCAAATAAGTCCTCCCACTCCGGGCAGGGTGGGAGGGACTGTCAGACTTTTACTGACTAAAATCCACGGTGTTCCTTCAATAACCCTTTACATACCGGGGCCACGGTAACGGGATGAGTCCCACGACCCCGACAGGCTTCGGCCCTCTGCAGAGGGGGCCTCGTCATGTTGCTGACGCTCTTTGAGGCGCGCGTGGAACACGACGCGCCGTCGACCCGGGCATGGTCCATGGTCGGACAGCGAGTTGCCCTTTACTCGCTGTCCGCATGCCCGCGCCTACGGTGGCCGGAGATCGTCGGCCGACGTCCGACGCCGTGGGCGTCTACCACTGCGGCTGGGCTGGAGGGAGGACGCCATCCTCTCCCTCTCGCGGCCCGCCTCCTCCTTCGGAAGCATGACTGCTTCGCAGAAGGAGGCGACCGCTTCCCACTCCCTCTCGCCCCGCAGCATGGCCTCGACCAATGCCGGGCGCGAGAGGTCTCCGCCTATCGCCGCCGTGAGGACACGTCGGTGCTCTGCCCAGGCGGGGCAGTCTTGCACCGTGTGCTCTACGGTGTCCTCAGGGCGACCCTCGCAGTGGTGACACCCAGACGTTTCCTCCTTTCCCATCAGACACAGGTACCTCCCGAAACTTCCGTGTCCGGTGAGGACCTGCGTCATGCGGTAGGTCAGGACGCCGTGACGCCGATCTAGCCACTCCTCAAAGAGGGGTCTTACCGCCGCAATTGCGGCGTGCCCGCGACCTATGGCATAGGTTATGTTGGCTTTGAGGGCCGCTGTGGTTTGTGGTTTATTCGCATAGACCTGCGACTTAAGAAAACCCCACAAGAAAAGGTCTAGCGGGGTTAAGTCACAAGATCTCGGTGGCCAGTAATTTTTCTGTGAAAATTACGGTCAGTTGCTAACTGCTCCAGTGCCCATTCAGCGAACAAACGTCGTTTACCTTCAATTCCTGGGTGAGTTGTACTTTATACGGGTGCAGGCCCAAGTCGCGACGCAAAATTCGCCAAGTTGTCATGGTCTGTGAAAGGCCGAGTTCTTGTGAGCGACGCGAAATCGACTGCCTCGGATTCTCCTGCACACTCTCAAGGACAGCGGCGATGTTTTCGGCAGACCTTACGTTTCGTTGACGTACGGGTGTTGGTCGATCATTTACCGAACCAGTGGACTCAAATTTATCCACCACACGACGAATAGTCCTCTCGGTAGGACGATTATGGCGACCGTAAAATGGGCGAAGCGCGCGGTGCGTTGCCCGAACAGAACACTCATTTTGATAAAACAATTTTATCATTTGCACGTGTTGTTGGATGCTATAGCTATCCATGATGATTTGGCAAAACAGAATGAATAAATGACAACCAATTTGACAGATGGCCGCTACTAACTGCCAAAGTTCGGACGTGCCTATTGGAAGACCCGTTAATACCGAATCAAGTAATGAATTCCTCTTCTGTCTTTAACATTCTTCTGAACAGACATTATTAAAAATAAATGATGGCAATAATCATAGAATAATGGCAAGCAATAAAAGTGACCACTTTTTTCTTCCACTAAGTGTACGATGCGCGTACTTACCCCCACTACGCCAAAACCTTGCCAACTTACGTGACGAGGACTATACCTAAAAATTAAAGTAACATACATAGATAGAATTAAATAATTATTCTAAAACAAAAGCGGCCCCAATATTGAAACCCTGAGAAATAAGTACTAGATTCCACAGGAAATTCTTTGAATTTTCAGTGTTTATATGAAAGTATGCTGTTATAATAATCCACAACAAAGGACAATTTCAAGTACCAGGAGTCCATAACTCAGTAAAAGATTCAACTTCAACTTTTGTTAAGTGGCCTTTGTGGATGAGCCAACACAATTTTGCCAATATCACGTATAATAATAATAGATCATCAAACGCAGGAGGTTGTTCGGTAATGTATTTTTCAACTTACTCGTAAGCCAAAGCATCGCAGAAGCTGTCATCAATGTAAACGTGTAACACCGGCTGGAAGTGTTGGTACTTGTGGTCTGCTACTAACGATATAACCCGAAGTAAGCACTCGAGTACTAGGACACCATAACTGTTGTCTGTGTAATCGTTGTCTTTGTGATCTTCTTGTACCTGAGGAATGAGGAAAAATGTATATTACAAATATGTCATCATCATTCTTTTGCACTAATTCCAATTCACATATCTATCAAATAGTTTATTTACGTATATCACACATACAAGTACAAACACAGGTTCACCTTAACAAGTTCAGAGTACTATTTGCTTTCGTTCAACATTGTCGCTACAATATTATCTATTTCGAAACATAGGATTGAGGAGCTCGCGCTAAGTATTAACAGGTGCACAAGTCTATTTTCAAGGTTAAGGAATGTTTACCGAGGTGGGTCCGTGGATGGGTGACTATCTTATTGTTACGCCAGTCGCTTAGTGAAGTACGTCGAGAAACTTCAACAGAAATCTAGAATGTTCGAGACACTAACGCCATCTAGCGGCGAGTAGCAGTACTGAGTATATCTATTCGAGACACTAACGCCATCTAGCGGCGAGTAGTTGTACTGTGTATCTCAAGTAGCTCTGGAATATTCTTAGCAGTATAAACAGTGAGTCGATTTTACAAGAATGTTCTAGAGCTGATAGACAGGGGTATAAATAGATCGCAAAGGGACGCAGACAGTCAGTCTTATGACGAGGCGAATACGCGATATAATCGAAGCTTTAGTGAGTTTCAGTGCGATTTAAGTGTTAAGTGACAAGTGTTGTGGTGCGAATAATTGTGTTAAATTTTGATTTTGTGTTTATTTAATTAGTGTTAAGTTTGGTTTAATTGGCGTTAATTATTTCTATCCCGAACCCCAGCTCGTAACATTATCATATCGAGATATATCCGTGCCTCGGAAAGCCCGGTAAGCCGTTAGGCCTGGTTATCGTTTGTACATCTATGACAGTCGTTACGGCCAGAAAATCTGACAAAAGTCTACCCTAGAGTTATCGTGTTACCTAGCCACTGGGTTGTGGAAGTCAGATAGACACTCCCTCCATGTAAAACACTAGTATTCAGCTGCACCCGGTTAGATCTGTAGGCGACCCAAACATAGTTGGGAAAAAGCGGAGCAGATGATAACTTCACGCCGCGGTTTTTCTCTTATTTTAATCTAAATATTGGCTTTTTGTGTGTACTGTCGTTTTCACCTTCTGTTTTTTTTATTATATGTGGTTAGACTAAATAAACCGGAGTCAATGGTACCCTGCGTTTTATTAAATAGGGCTTATAAAGTTATAAGTTATAAAGTTATAATGAAGCATAGTAACTAGCCATATGATGGTTTCTGCCCAGCTTTTTCTAAACTATGTTGGGATTGGCTTCCCATCTGTCTGGAGTCTCTGGACATAGCTAACTTTAGATTAAGACAGTAAAAAAAGCTCTGTTACCTGTGTAAGTATACTGAACAATGCATCCAGTATGTCCTGAAGAAATTTGACTAGCTCTTCACTCGGCACGATCAGAAGTTGCATCAGCGCATTCCGAAGTGTACCCTCAGCATAATGAGTGTTCCATTTCAAAACACCCAGAATCTCCTCTACAATTAAAAGAAAAAAAAATGGAATGATATAAAGATTTTCAATATGGTTCTTGTATAACACAAGGCACGGTAACGAAATTATCTCCTTATCTCAAAAGGATGCTAACATTTTACTGAACAGCAACTCAGTTAACTAGGGTCGTGCATGATAAATTTGCAGTCACACTTTACAATTTAAAGCGTTGTGTGCTGCATAAAAAAACAAATGGCAAAAGAATGAAGAAAATGGTACTACACCAGCAGGATCGTGGGAATGGGAACAAACTTTTTGATACGAAAAGGATTGTGAAAGCTTACGAAGAGGTCTAACCCACGTAGCAGTTCAAGAGGAGATTTTTTAAATATCTTTTGTTGCGTATGAGCATGTTCGTGAGCACGAACTCGCCTGATAGTAAGCGTTAAATGAGGTCTACGATGGACCGAGCGAGCCCAGGTCGGTTCACTCTTGCTTTAAAGGTGGACGGTTCATATTTAGTATGGAACACAGAAGTCAGCAAAGAAATTCTACACCTTGGCTGAATATATGATTTAATACCATTCCGTAGCCCTGCGGCAGCTCTTCCCGCCGGGAGACAGGCACGTGCCTGCTGTGAGGTAGCATGTAATGCGTACCTCTCTGCGTGAGCTTGGTGGAGCACAGCTTGGTCTGCACGGTGAGCGAGTCCCGCGGCACCAGCTGCAGCACGCCGCGCGCCAGCCCGTGCTCCGCGCCCTGCGGCAGCTCTTCCCGCCGGGAGACAGGCACGTGCCTGCTGTGAGGTAGCATGTAATGCGTACCTCTCTGCGTGAGCTTGGTGGAGCACAGCTTGGTCTGCACGGTGAGCGAGTCCCGCGGCACCAGCTGCAGCACGCCGCGCGCCAGCCCGTGCTCCGCGCCCTGCGGCAGCTCTTCCCGCCGGGAGACAGGCACGTGCCTGCTGTGAGGTAGCATGTAATGCGTACCTCTCTGCGTGAGCTTGGTGGAGCACAGCTTGGTCTGCACGGTGAGCGAGTCCCGCGGCACCAGCTGCAGCACGCCGCGCGCCAGCCCGTGCTCCGCGCCCTGCGGCAGCTCTTCCCGCCGGGAGACAGGCACGTGCCTGCTGTGAGGTAGCATGTAATGCGTACCTCTCTGCGTGAGCTTGGTGGAGCACAGCTTGGTCTGCACGGTGAGCGAGTCCCGCGGCACCAGCTGCAGCACGCCGCGCGCCAGCCCGTGCTCCGCGCCCTGCGGCAGCTCTTCCCGCCGGGAGACAGGCACGTGCCTGCTGTGAGGTAGCATGTAATGCGTACCTCTCTGCGTGAGCTTGGTGGAGCACAGCTTGGTCTGCACGGTGAGCGAGTCCCGCGGCACCAGCTGCAGCACGCCGCGCGCCAGCCCGTGCTCCGCGCCCTGCGGCAGCTCTTCCCGCCGGGAGACAGGCACGTGCCTGCTGTGAGGTAGCATGTAATGCGTACCTCTCTGCGTGAGCTTGGTGGAGCACAGCTTGGTCTGCACGGTGAGCGAGTCCCGCGGCACCAGCTGCAGCACGCCGCGCGCCAGCCCGTGCTCCGCGCCCTGCGGCAGCTCTTCCCGCCGGGAGACAGGCACGTGCCTGCTGTGAGGTAGCATGTAATGCGTACCTCTCTGCGTGAGCTTGGTGGAGCACAGCTTGGTCTGCACGGTGAGCGAGTCCCGCGGCACCAGCTGCAGCACGCCGCGCGCCAGCCCGTGCTCCGCGCCCTGCGGCAGCTCTTCCCGCCGGGAGACAGGCACGTGCCTGCTGTGAGGTAGCATGTAATGCGTACCTCTCTGCGTGAGCTTGGTGGAGCACAGCTTGGTCTGCACGGTGAGCGAGTCCCGCGGCACCAGCTGCAGCACGCCGCGCGCCAGCCCGTGCTCCGCGCCCTGCGGCAGCTCTTCCCGCCGGGAGACAGGCACGTGCCTGCTGTGAGGTAGCATGTAATGCGTACCTCTCTGCGTGAGCTTGGTGGAGCACAGCTTGGTCTGCACGGTGAGCGAGTCCCGCGGCACCAGCTGCAGCACGCCGCGCGCCAGCCCGTGCTCCGCGCCCTGCGGCAGCTCTTCCCGCCGGGAGACAGGCACGTGCCTGCTGTGAGGTAGCATGTAATGCGTACCTCTCTGCGTGAGCTTGGTGGAGCACAGCTTGGTCTGCACGGTGAGCGAGTCCCGCGGCACCAGCTGCAGCACGCCGCGCGCCAGCCCGTGCTCCGCGCCCTGCGGCAGCTCTTCCCGCCGGGAGACAGGCACGTGCCTGCTGTGAGGTAGCATGTAATGCGTACCTCTCTGCGTGAGCTTGGTGGAGCACAGCTTGGTCTGCACGGTGAGCGAGTCCCGCGGCACCAGCTGCAGCACGCCGCGCGCCAGCCCGTGCTCCGCGCCCTGCGGCAGCTCTTCCCGCCGGGAGACAGGCACGTGCCTGCTGTGAGGTAGCATGTAATGCGTACCTCTCTGCGTGAGCTTGGTGGAGCACAGCTTGGTCTGCACGGTGAGCGAGTCCCGCGGCACCAGCTGCAGCACGCCGCGCGCCAGCCCGTGCTCCGCGCCCTGCGGCAGCTCTTCCCGCCGGGAGACAGGCACGTGCCTGCTGTGAGGTAGCATGTAATGCGTACCTCTCTGCGTGAGCTTGGTGGAGCACAGCTTGGTCTGCACGGTGAGCGAGTCCCGCGGCACCAGCTGCAGCACGCCGCGCGCCAGCCCGTGCTCCGCGCCCTGCGGCAGCTCTTCCCGCCGGGAGACAGGCACGTGCCTGCTGTGAGGTAGCATGTAATGCGTACCTCTCTGCGTGAGCTTGGTGGAGCACAGCTTGGTCTGCACGGTGAGCGAGTCCCGCGGCACCAGCTGCAGCACGCCGCGCGCCAGCCCGTGCTCCGCGCCCTGCGGCAGCTCTTCCCGCCGGGAGACAGGCACGTGCCTGCTGTGAGGTAGCATGTAATGCGTACCTCTCTGCGTGAGCTTGGTGGAGCACAGCTTGGTCTGCACGGTGAGCGAGTCCCGCGGCACCAGCTGCAGCACGCCGCGCGCCAGCCCGTGCTCCGCGCCCTGCGGCAGCTCTTCCCGCCGGGAGACAGGCACGTGCCTGCTGTGAGGTAGCATGTAATGCGTACCTCTCTGCGTGAGCTTGGTGGAGCACAGCTTGGTCTGCACGGTGAGCGAGTCCCGCGGCACCAGCTGCAGCACGCCGCGCGCCAGCCCGTGCTCCGCGCCCTGCGGCAGCTCTTCCCGCCGGGAGACAGGCACGTGCCTGCTGTGAGGTAGCATGTAATGCGTACCTCTCTGCGTGAGCTTGGTGGAGCACAGCTTGGTCTGCACGGTGAGCGAGTCCCGCGGCACCAGCTGCAGCACGCCGCGCGCCAGCCCGTGCTCCGCGCCCTGCGGCAGCTCTTCCCGCCGGGAGACAGGCACGTGCCTGCTGTGAGGTAGCATGTAATGCGTACCTCTCTGCGTGAGCTTGGTGGAGCACAGCTTGGTCTGCACGGTGAGCGAGTCCCGCGGCACCAGCTGCAGCACGCCGCGCGCCAGCCCGTGCTCCGCGCCCTGCGGCAGCTCTTCCCGCCGGGAGACAGGCACGTGCCTGCTGTGAGGTAGCATGTAATGCGTACCTCTCTGCGTGAGCTTGGTGGAGCACAGCTTGGTCTGCACGGTGAGCGAGTCCCGCGGCACCAGCTGCAGCACGCCGCGCGCCAGCCCGTGCTCCGCGCCCTGCGGCAGCTCTTCCCGCCGGGAGACAGGCACGTGCCTGCTGTGAGGTAGCATGTAATGCGTACCTCTCTGCGTGAGCTTGGTGGAGCACAGCTTGGTCTGCACGGTGAGCGAGTCCCGCGGCACCAGCTGCAGCACGCCGCGCGCCAGCCCGTGCTCCGCGCCCTGCGGCAGCTCTTCCCGCCGGGAGACAGGCACGTGCCTGCTGTGAGGTAGCATGTAATGCGTACCTCTCTGCGTGAGCTTGGTGGAGCACAGCTTGGTCTGCACGGTGAGCGAGTCCCGCGGCACCAGCTGCAGCACGCCGCGCGCCAGCCCGTGCTCCGCGCCCTGCGGCAGCTCTTCCCGCCGGGAGACAGGCACGTGCCTGCTGTGAGGTAGCATGTAATGCGTACCTCTCTGCGTGAGCTTGGTGGAGCACAGCTTGGTCTGCACGGTGAGCGAGTCCCGCGGCACCAGCTGCAGCACGCCGCGCGCCAGCCCGTGCTCCGCGCCCTGCGGCAGCTCTTCCCGCCGGGAGACAGGCACGTGCCTGCTGTGAGGTAGCATGTAATGCGTACCTCTCTGCGTGAGCTTGGTGGAGCACAGCTTGGTCTGCACGGTGAGCGAGTCCCGCGGCACCAGCTGCAGCACGCCGCGCGCCAGCCCGTGCTCCGCGCCCTGCGGCAGCTCTTCCCGCCGGGAGACAGGCACGTGCCTGCTGTGAGGTAGCATGTAATGCGTACCTCTCTGCGTGAGCTTGGTGGAGCACAGCTTGGTCTGCACGGTGAGCGAGTCCCGCGGCACCAGCTGCAGCACGCCGCGCGCCAGCCCGTGCTCCGCGCCCTGCGGCAGCTCTTCCCGCCGGGAGACAGGCACGTGCCTGCTGTGAGGTAGCATGTAATGCGTACCTCTCTGCGTGAGCTTGGTGGAGCACAGCTTGGTCTGCACGGTGAGCGAGTCCCGCGGCACCAGCTGCAGCACGCCGCGCGCCAGCCCGTGCTCCGCGCCCTGCGGCAGCTCTTCCCGCCGGGAGACAGGCACGTGCCTGCTGTGAGGTAGCATGTAATGCGTACCTCTCTGCGTGAGCTTGGTGGAGCACAGCTTGGTCTGCACGGTGAGCGAGTCCCGCGGCACCAGCTGCAGCACGCCGCGCGCCAGCCCGTGCTCCGCGCCCTGCGGCAGCTCTTCCCGCCGGGAGACAGGCACGTGCCTGCTGTGAGGTAGCATGTAATGCGTACCTCTCTGCGTGAGCTTGGTGGAGCACAGCTTGGTCTGCACGGTGAGCGAGTCCCGCGGCACCAGCTGCAGCACGCCGCGCGCCAGCCCGTGCTCCGCGCCCTGCGGCAGCTCTTCCCGCCGGGAGACAGGCACGTGCCTGCTGTGAGGTAGCATGTAATGCGTACCTCTCTGCGTGAGCTTGGTGGAGCACAGCTTGGTCTGCACGGTGAGCGAGTCCCGCGGCACCAGCTGCAGCACGCCGCGCGCCAGCCCGTGCTCCGCGCCCTGCGGCAGCTCTTCCCGCCGGGAGACAGGCACGTGCCTGCTGTGAGGTAGCATGTAATGCGTACCTCTCTGCGTGAGCTTGGTGGAGCACAGCTTGGTCTGCACGGTGAGCGAGTCCCGCGGCACCAGCTGCAGCACGCCGCGCGCCAGCCCGTGCTCCGCGCCCTGCGGCAGCTCTTCCCGCCGGGAGACAGGCACGTGCCTGCTGTGAGGTAGCATGTAATGCGTACCTCTCTGCGTGAGCTTGGTGGAGCACAGCTTGGTCTGCACGGTGAGCGAGTCCCGCGGCACCAGCTGCAGCACGCCGCGCGCCAGCCCGTGCTCCGCGCCCTGCGGCAGCTCTTCCCGCCGGGAGACAGGCACGTGCCTGCTGTGAGGTAGCATGTAATGCGTACCTCTCTGCGTGAGCTTGGTGGAGCACAGCTTGGTCTGCACGGTGAGCGAGTCCCGCGGCACCAGCTGCAGCACGCCGCGCGCCAGCCCGTGCTCCGCGCCCTGCGGCAGCTCTTCCCGCCGGGAGACAGGCACGTGCCTGCTGTGAGGTAGCATGTAATGCGTACCTCTCTGCGTGAGCTTGGTGGAGCACAGCTTGGTCTGCACGGTGAGCGAGTCCCGCGGCACCAGCTGCAGCACGCCGCGCGCCAGCCCGTGCTCCGCGCCCTGCGGCAGCTCTTCCCGCCGGGAGACAGGCACGTGCCTGCTGTGAGGTAGCATGTAATGCGTACCTCTCTGCGTGAGCTTGGTGGAGCACAGCTTGGTCTGCACGGTGAGCGAGTCCCGCGGCACCAGCTGCAGCACGCCGCGCGCCAGCCCGTGCTCCGCGCCCTGCGGCAGCTCTTCCCGCCGGGAGACAGGCACGTGCCTGCTGTGAGGTAGCATGTAATGCGTACCTCTCTGCGTGAGCTTGGTGGAGCACAGCTTGGTCTGCACGGTGAGCGAGTCCCGCGGCACCAGCTGCAGCACGCCGCGCGCCAGCCCGTGCTCCGCGCCCTGCGGCAGCTCTTCCCGCCGGGAGACAGGCACGTGCCTGCTGTGAGGTAGCATGTAATGCGTACCTCTCTGCGTGAGCTTGGTGGAGCACAGCTTGGTCTGCACGGTGAGCGAGTCCCGCGGCACCAGCTGCAGCACGCCGCGCGCCAGCCCGTGCTCCGCGCCCTGCGGCAGCTCTTCCCGCCGGGAGACAGGCACGTGCCTGCTGTGAGGTAGCATGTAATGCGTACCTCTCTGCGTGAGCTTGGTGGAGCACAGCTTGGTCTGCACGGTGAGCGAGTCCCGCGGCACCAGCTGCAGCACGCCGCGCGCCAGCCCGTGCTCCGCGCCCTGCGGCAGCTCTTCCCGCCGGGAGACAGGCACGTGCCTGCTGTGAGGTAGCATGTAATGCGTACCTCTCTGCGTGAGCTTGGTGGAGCACAGCTTGGTCTGCACGGTGAGCGAGTCCCGCGGCACCAGCTGCAGCACGCCGCGCGCCAGCCCGTGCTCCGCGCCCTGCGGCAGCTCTTCCCGCCGGGAGACAGGCACGTGCCTGCTGTGAGGTAGCATGTAATGCGTACCTCTCTGCGTGAGCTTGGTGGAGCACAGCTTGGTCTGCACGGTGAGCGAGTCCCGCGGCACCAGCTGCAGCACGCCGCGCGCCAGCCCGTGCTCCGCGCCCTGCGGCAGCTCTTCCCGCCGGGAGACAGGCACGTGCCTGCTGTGAGGTAGCATGTAATGCGTACCTCTCTGCGTGAGCTTGGTGGAGCACAGCTTGGTCTGCACGGTGAGCGAGTCCCGCGGCACCAGCTGCAGCACGCCGCGCGCCAGCCCGTGCTCCGCGCCCTGCGGCAGCTCTTCCCGCCGGGAGACAGGCACGTGCCTGCTGTGAGGTAGCATGTAATGCGTACCTCTCTGCGTGAGCTTGGTGGAGCACAGCTTGGTCTGCACGGTGAGCGAGTCCCGCGGCACCAGCTGCAGCACGCCGCGCGCCAGCCCGTGCTCCGCGCCCTGCGGCAGCTCTTCCCGCCGGGAGACAGGCACGTGCCTGCTGTGAGGTAGCATGTAATGCGTACCTCTCTGCGTGAGCTTGGTGGAGCACAGCTTGGTCTGCACGGTGAGCGAGTCCCGCGGCACCAGCTGCAGCACGCCGCGCGCCAGCCCGTGCTCCGCGCCCTGCGGCAGCTCTTCCCGCCGGGAGACAGGCACGTGCCTGCTGTGAGGTAGCATGTAATGCGTACCTCTCTGCGTGAGCTTGGTGGAGCACAGCTTGGTCTGCACGGTGAGCGAGTCCCGCGGCACCAGCTGCAGCACGCCGCGCGCCAGCCCGTGCTCCGCGCCCTGCGGCAGCTCTTCCCGCCGGGAGACAGGCACGTGCCTGCTGTGAGGTAGCATGTAATGCGTACCTCTCTGCGTGAGCTTGGTGGAGCACAGCTTGGTCTGCACGGTGAGCGAGTCCCGCGGCACCAGCTGCAGCACGCCGCGCGCCAGCCCGTGCTCCGCGCCCTGCGGCAGCTCTTCCCGCCGGGAGACAGGCACGTGCCTGCTGTGAGGTAGCATGTAATGCGTACCTCTCTGCGTGAGCTTGGTGGAGCACAGCTTGGTCTGCACGGTGAGCGAGTCCCGCGGCACCAGCTGCAGCACGCCGCGCGCCAGCCCGTGCTCCGCGCCCTGCGGCAGCTCTTCCCGCCGGGAGACAGGCACGTGCCTGCTGTGAGGTAGCATGTAATGCGTACCTCTCTGCGTGAGCTTGGTGGAGCACAGCTTGGTCTGCACGGTGAGCGAGTCCCGCGGCACCAGCTGCAGCACGCCGCGCGCCAGCCCGTGCTCCGCGCCCTGCGGCAGCTCTTCCCGCCGGGAGACAGGCACGTGCCTGCTGTGAGGTAGCATGTAATGCGTACCTCTCTGCGTGAGCTTGGTGGAGCACAGCTTGGTCTGCACGGTGAGCGAGTCCCGCGGCACCAGCTGCAGCACGCCGCGCGCCAGCCCGTGCTCCGCGCCCTGCGGCAGCTCTTCCCGCCGGGAGACAGGCACGTGCCTGCTGTGAGGTAGCATGTAATGCGTACCTCTCTGCGTGAGCTTGGTGGAGCACAGCTTGGTCTGCACGGTGAGCGAGTCCCGCGGCACCAGCTGCAGCACGCCGCGCGCCAGCCCGTGCTCCGCGCCCTGCGGCAGCTCTTCCCGCCGGGAGACAGGCACGTGCCTGCTGTGAGGTAGCATGTAATGCGTACCTCTCTGCGTGAGCTTGGTGGAGCACAGCTTGGTCTGCACGGTGAGCGAGTCCCGCGGCACCAGCTGCAGCACGCCGCGCGCCAGCCCGTGCTCCGCGCCCTGCGGCAGCTCTTCCCGCCGGGAGACAGGCACGTGCCTGCTGTGAGGTAGCATGTAATGCGTACCTCTCTGCGTGAGCTTGGTGGAGCACAGCTTGGTCTGCACGGTGAGCGAGTCCCGCGGCACCAGCTGCAGCACGCCGCGCGCCAGCCCGTGCTCCGCGCCCTGCGGCAGCTCTTCCCGCCGGGAGACAGGCACGTGCCTGCTGTGAGGTAGCATGTAATGCGTACCTCTCTGCGTGAGCTTGGTGGAGCACAGCTTGGTCTGCACGGTGAGCGAGTCCCGCGGCACCAGCTGCAGCACTCCGCGCGCCAGCCCGTGCTCCGCGCCCTGCGGCAGCTCTTCCCGCCGGGAGGGTAGCGATAGGCACGCTTCCTCCGCCTCGCCTGCGTTAGCGCGTTTGTCGATCTGCGAACGAGATTATTATCAATTTTAGATATTTTTTTATAGATGATGGCAGAAAGTCCAACACATCGCAGCTTACAGCGTGGTCAGCCCTTTAAGACGAAGATACACTAGGGGACAAACGTCCCACGACACGTGTCGGCGATAAGTCAAGCGAATCCAGCCGATTTCGCCTGACATATCTGGCGAAATCGCGCGACTTATGTCCGCAGCGACGTCAGACGAAGTCGTACAACTTCGCAGAACTTCGCCTGATATATCTGGGCGACATCGCGCGACTATATCCGCAGCGATGTCAAACGAAACGAAGAAAAAAAAAACAACGACTCGTGTCGCGCGATGTTGCCAGAGATATCGACCGAAGTCCGGCAACGTCGCGCTACTTCACCCGACGTCGCTGGCGACACGTGTCACGCGATGTTGCCAGACATGTCGAGCGAAGTACGGCTACGTCGCGTTACTTCACCCGACGTCGCTGGCGACACGTGTCGTGGTACATTTGTCCCCTAATAACGGCTAAGACCGAAGGTCGGACCAACTTTATAGCGCGGACAGTAACGTCAGCGATGATGAGTAAGCTTAAACGCCGAGAGCGGAGTTAAGCTAAACTCGAAGGATCATGTCAGGGCTAGCAGTGCACTAATTGCGGACCTAGCCTTGAATAATGCTTAACTTAATGCTAGTCATTTAAATAAAGCAATCACAGTTTCGACAGTTACTATAGTTCACGTCAAGCAGCACTCCTGTGTTGAATTTTGAATGCGGCCTGGAAGAAGGCACACTGGACCACATATTTTTTAAATGCCCAAATATCGTCTCATCTTCAGATTTGTATAGTCGTCTCCCGAAATTTAAGATCCCTCTTCCAATTAACTTCCCTTCTCTTCTAACATTTCCTTCACCAGAACTGCTTGTGGCGCTGATGAGTTTCATCCGTCACAACAATATAAAACTGTGAGCCAGAGTACCAAAAATTGTCTGTATCGTTGTGATATAATTTATGTAATCGTTTAACAACTATAATATTTATGTATTTTTATTCTTTGTTTGTTTCAGTCCTGTACTAACCCAACAAGTTCAACTGTACCAATTGAAGAAACAGAGACTATCGTTCCTGTTCTGATTTTAACTTTTTTCTTTTCTAAATCCATTCTGTCTCTAATCATTAATCATACACACTTGTTTTTCCAATTTACTTTAGACATTGGCAGAATAGTCGACATCGGCTCCACTTGCCATTAACCAAAAATAGAATAGAATAGAATAGAACTTTGCCGCTCTGAAGTACAGTCACGGACTATAATTGATAAGCCACTTTCAAGATTTCCAATTTTGCAGTTTTATACATTCACGAGATTACACGATTAAACACGAACTCAAACCGAATGCTCGGAAACAAAATGACAAATTACTAATAATCGGAAATAGTCTTATCCATAGAGGTTGAAAAATGACTTTATAAATTGTCAATGATAAATCCATACAACGGTGCTTACGTGTATCCAAGGATCTTCTACCTACTAACTGGATTGCTTACGAATGACTCAAAGAATACAGAAAGTCTTTCTTAGCTGTTAAACAATAGAGTATAAACTTGCACGTATAAAACTGAAGGAACTATTCGTTCCGAGCGAGACAGTGCCGTGTGTGGACTGTGTCCCTTTCTTCTGTGTGTCAGATTAAAAATATTTATTTCAATGGTAATTTTTTCGACCTGTCTGTTGTAGTAATAACACCTAGTTTTAAACTTCTTTGGAATTCTATCTTTAAAAGGAATTACCATTATTACTGTATGCATATTAATGAAAATTAAAGTTATTTTACCATGCAAACACAAGATGTTTAAACCAAAAAAAAATGGAATTTGCAAGAATTAGTAGTGATATATTATACTATACCTGGCAATTACTACGTTGCCGACTGACGTTTACTTGACATCTGTATGTTTGTAAATTTGAATTATATTTAATTTTGTGAGTTTTCGTAATATTAAAGTGCAAGTTATTGTAACCATGGTAAGAACGTGTTTTGTGGTTAATTGCAAGAGTGAAAAGGGTACCCCGGGTCTGGAATTTCCTTTTTTTAAGTAAGTTTTGTGACTTTGTTTACAAATTGCATTTAGGGTGACTATGTTTTCAATGTAAAAGTGGATGTTCTTCTCTTTATTCTTCTTATTTATTATTTTTCTTTCTTCTGATTATATATTATTTTTTGTTATTTTTAGCTTTCCTAAAAATTATGATCTTCGAGTCCGGTGGCTCAGTGTTCTACACAGAAAAGGGTCAGAAACGGTTCCAAAATTTGTAGCCGCCATTTCAAGCCCGAAGTAATATTGCATTTCGAAACAAGATCAAATGATGCAATTCCGTCCATTTTCCCTAAAGTAAGTTATCAATCTTTACAAATGACATGAAGATCACCGTTTCGAAAAATGTAGAATATGAGCATAGCAAGATGAATTTTCATTTTGAATCTATCTTAACCATAAATACTACAATTTTGTTCTCATCAATCTATTATTATTTTAGATTCCTGTCAGCGAAACAAATAAATGTTTTAAGTACTATAATATTAAAACCCACTAAAGAAAAGAATATACAACCTGTACTGGGCACATTCAAAGATCTGGTAAGTGAAAGTTATGAAAGGAGTCAAATTAATGAGCATAAAAGTCGACATTTTAGTTGTTTTATTTACTTTTGCTTAACAAATTGATGGCAAAAATATTTTATATCATTTTGGCCAAAAACTCAGCTACGCAAACTTACTTACCTACAAGTG
The DNA here is from genome assembly GCA_943138885.2 of Tholera decimalis. NCBI lineage: Eukaryota > Metazoa > Arthropoda > Insecta > Lepidoptera > Noctuidae > Tholera > Tholera decimalis. The sequence goes on from OW964572.2 coordinate 13,509,394, forward strand.
TAGTTTATTATATTAATAATTACTTATAACTTAATTACTTAACTTTTATCCACTGCAGTTAGTTAATGTCGACAAATAATAATCTATACTAATATTATAAAGAGGTAAAATTTTTAAGTTTGTATGTATGGGGTAATCTCTGAAACTACCGAACCGATTTTGAAAATTCTTTCGCTTACATGTAGCTGCATTATCCCTGAGTGCTATAGGCTATAAATTATCTTTATATCATGCATATTAGCCGAGCTAATATAATCTTTGTCAAGCAAGTCGGGGACGGAATCCCGTGGAATATTTTCGACTTCTACGCGGACGAAGTTGCGGGCAGAAGCTAGTAATTCATAATTTAAAGATTATTTCCATACTTTTAACTAATAATAGTGTAATACATTTTTAGGGTTGTGTGTCAAGCCAATCTTGTAACAAACCTGCAGCTGCAACATATGAGGAACTAGAAAATATAGAACCAACCTAATAATAATAACCTTATAATTATCATTCGATCTGCCTCCTTTATGTTTAGAATTATGTATGTTAATAATATTGATTTCTAACCTTAAATAGCACATGTGGTGTTAGCCTGTAATTAATTTTTACACTTATAAATGTAATATGACTGTTTCATACAAATGTATAGTGTAAACAATTGTAGCTTAACCTAAATAAATATATACCGAAATAAATTATATCTCTTCTGTTATTCTTTCTATTTATAATCATCGTCTTTCATGAAGGGTTTTAGTACTTTTAATTATATATAAACATTGCATCATTTTATTTTAGTCTACTGGCTCTAACCGTACAAGTGTCGAATAAACATAGATTACCAATTAATGTACGTTTGTTTGGACGTCTATATCATTGCCTATCAAGGCCAAGCCTTCGAAGAATTGCCAGCTGGTGATTCTGTTATTAATTCTGTATCTGCAATAATTGTATTTGTATCACGGGTCTTAACCACTTTGAAAGTTTATAATTCAACGCAATAAAGTTTGCAAAACCAATTTTGCATTTAGCCCGCATAAGGAAGGGTTTATTATAGAAATTAGCGCGCTCAATATACGTTCCTCAGATATATATATTGAGAACTAGCTTTTCGCCCACGTAGAATTCTGTTATATCGCGCTACCGAGCAACTGTTCAAAAATCTGAGATAGAAAGAACCCTATATAGTTCCCATGGTTTTAAACTATCTCCATGCCCAATTTTTTCGAAAGCGGCTCTGTGATTTAACCGTGAAAGCGTAACAGACCGATACAGACCTTTGTATTTATAATTGAATTTATTTCTTTCTTTCTATTTAATACGTTGTTAAGAAAAAAACTGGCCAAGTACGAGTCGGACTCGCACATGAAGGGTATTTTTATAGGTAGGTAATGAATGGTACGGAACCATTACCTAGCACCAAAAAAATCACAACTGTTGTATGGGAGTCTCCCTTAAATATTTATTTTAATTAATTTTTAGTATTTTTTGCTATAGCGGTAACAGAAATACATCATTTGTAAGGTTAATAATAAGTGTCTAAAAAAACCTGCAAATATTGCATCAAATAAAATTGTCCTTACGTTTATCGCGAATTGATATCCACACTACTAGAAAGAGATAGCTAGGTCCTTCGAGGGTATACTCTTCGGAACGGATTTGAGCTTCGCGTCCGCATTCCAGTTTAGGTACAAGTTCCTTGCGTGTATCCCATCTATTTGATACTGACCTCCTTTGAAATAGTCCTCATTAAATACTCTTTATTTCTGAAATCCTATCCGAAGACAGAGTGACAGTTGAAATGTCGATGTCAGAAAAGATTTGGAGACGAAAATTTCGAATTTTGGTGAATCGTAGCCGTAGAAAATGCCAGCTGCAATTTCTGATGAAATTCGCTATAGAATCATAACAATGCATCAGCAGGGTCTGAGCATTCGTGCAATTTCGAGAGATCTGCACTTGACGGTGAGCTTATTCACTCATTCTATATGTTTTTGAATTTTTTTTAAAAAGGTAATTATCTAAGTCCATTAACTTGAAAGTTGTTATTTTTGTAGCGAAACACCGTTTCTTTGTGGGTAAGACTATAGTTGCAAAACTTCTGAATAATTCCGAATAATTCCGGAATACTTCGGGGAAAGTTTCTTTAAATGGGAATTATTCAAAATGATAAATTCATTATCATTCTGATTTAAAGAAACTTTTAATTATTATTAAGATTTCAACTATTTTTGCTGAAAAATCGTATTTTGCATCGATCGTCGATCTCTGTGAGCCGGCCACTGCCGCCGCGCTGGCACCGCGACGCGCGCACCCGACTGCCACCGGCCACGAGTCGTGCGTGCAGGCGATGGCGGTGCGGGGTGCGGTAAGAGGGAGGGGATGCTGCTCCCCGGAGAAGTTTTCACCCGCGCGAGAAAGATTCGTACCCCGCAATCGAATGTTTCCGAATATTTCGCCCGAATAATTCAATGGGAATAAATGTGTTTGCTTGTTGTGTGGTGGGTGAGTTAATTATGTTCACTGCGAGAGTACGTATGTACGCTACGAGAGTAAAATATAAATGTTTATTTTATTATAAATGGGATTGATTAAGTATATGTTGATATATTTATAGGTAGATTTATTAGCCTGCGATTAACAGGATTTTTATTCTTTTGTTTTAAGGTAGGTACTATCGGCCAAAGATACGCATACTCACTTAAGAAAATATTTCTGCGGAAGCGCAGCTAGTGACTAACCACATCCCTTCCTGTTTTCGCCCAATTAGAAATAATATGCATTTTGTGAGTACATGGCGTGTAACATTATATTAATACTTACTATTACTAACACTACTAAAATACGCTTCGTGCATCCTATTGGTCAAAATACATGCATTAGGCGATCGAGTTGTAAGTCGTGCTATGCGATTATAGCCTTAAATGTCAGTTGTGAAATAAAAAATCCAGGCCAAGCATATTTGATTTGCTATTTGAAAAAGGGTTATCTATGTTTTTGGTTAGTTTGTATGTAGCTCTGTACGCATCGCGAGTATTCGCGAGTCGCATAGGTAGGTATTAATCATTACCTACCTACTTAACGCGTATAATAGCCCAGTCAATAAAAGCAAATAAAGGCAAACCTTGCAAGCAAACACGTTTTGATGCGGTTTTCAGAAAAGTATTTGTTCTTACCTACTTAGGAGCAGGTTTTGGTATATTAACAGACTTCAAAGGTCGATTTTCCTGTTTTTTTTTTGACAGTTGACATATTCCCAAAGTTTCGGAATATTTCAGAATACTTCCGAAGTATTCGACGGGAATGATTCGGAATGTTTCCCGCCAGCATCTATAGGTAAGACGATACGCCGAAGAAGGACATATAAATGATGGTCGCCGAAACAACCATCGCCCTTCTGCATTAAGCGAAGCTCAGAGAACTGAAATGCTCCGCGAATATGAAGTTGATGGATTTATACCAACGCAGTGTTATGCGGAACGTTTTGATGTGAATCCCAGAACCATCCGAAGGCATCTTCACTCAATGAATTTGCATCATACGATTCCTGCCTACAAAGTCGATATGACAGACGCTCATAAAACCGCACGTGTAAATTTCGCACACCGATTTTTAAATTTCGATTGGTCTTCAACTATTTTTTGTGATGAGAAGTCATTCCAATCAAGCGATCATGGCCGCTTACACCTATGGCGATATAACAGTTCACGGTATGATGCAGATAACGTCATACCAAATAGGGAATCAGGAAGGATAACTGTTAATATGTGGGGTTGGATGAGCTCCGAAGGTGTAGGCGAGCTTGTTCAACTACCACCTCGTGCAAATGCCGTGAACTATATAAGGACTTTGGAAGATTTTATGCTTCCGTCTGTAAGGATTGTGTATCCACAGCACGAAATGGAAAATATTAATTTTGTTCACGATAATTCTGCCACACATCGAGCAAGGACTGTCAGGACCTGGTTTGAAGCACATCCAGACATAACGGTGATTCCATGGCCAGCTAAATCCCCGGACCTGAAACCCATAGAAAATCTGTGGGGTTTAATGGTGCAGCGATGGGATCACCGTAATGAACGAAGAAAGGAAGATCTGACTCAACATTGTCAAGAAGTATGGGAGAACATGCGAGGGACTGATATTTGCACTCAGACGAGTGTTTTTTTTTTTTTGCTTAGCACATTTTATGACATTTATAATAGCTAAAACGTAAACTCTTTAGCAGAAATCTATACTAATATTATAAAGCGGAAAAGTTTGTTTGTTTGCTTGAACGCGCTAATCTTCGAAAGTACTGGGTGGATTTGGATGAAATTTGGTATGGAAGTAGCTTGAAGCTTGAGGAAGGTTATAGGCTACTTTTTACCCGACTGCAAAAAAGGAGAGTTATGTTTTTACCGTGATAGAATCCACGGGAGCGAAGCCCCGCGTGAGTACTAGTAGCAAATAAAACTTCTTGCAAGATGGCGGCAGTTAGGTGTTATTTATGTTTAATACATAATCATAATTATCGTGAACGTCATCTTGGACGCTACGCGTTCGGATAAAATCGTGGTTTCGAGTTTTTCCGATGTCTAAATTATACCAACTATAATTTCTCCGTACACCAACGTTACTATGGCTACGCTAAAACAATTGTCGCTAGGTTACGGTTTCTACACCTGCAATCCGCGAGTTGACAACTTTGTAAAAATTGTTTGAAACGCTTCGAAGCGCTTCATGTATACTCGTAAAATAATATTTTATTCATCACTTAACCTTTCAATTAAAATATAAGTATTTTTTTAATTTATTAAAAAACTATGGCCTAAATCGTGGCATTGTGGTCACGTGACTATGTATGACGTCATCGTTCAAAAAACAACTTTCCTGGCATTTGGCACATAAATGTACTTCGGGTATTTTATGATATTTTACTCTATTATGAACGTGAAAAATTATTATCAGTGCTGTGCAGTACCTTGTAGTGGGAATACTACTATAAAAACGCCAACGAAACTATTTATTCATGTCCCTTTAAAAAGAGATATTCGCAAGAAGTGGTTAGAACTTCTGTGTCAAATCCATCCAAAGGTTGTCTGTAAAAGATCGCTTTTAGCGATAAGACCGCCCATTGTATCACCCTTTTTAGTTGTTAAGTCCATATTTGTTTTACTGTTATGGTGTACAATAAATAATATATCTATCTATCTGCTTTTTTAAAAAGACAAAAAAAGGAACTCATCGAACAACTATTACAGGACGATAAGACAAATGAACCAGAAGAGAGAGAGTTAGTTATGAAATAAAATGAAATATTTATTTGTAAATTGGTTATAAATAACACTTTTACACGTCATGATTTTTTGCGTGTTTAGTTTAGCTAGATGAGGCCAATATTTCCTAACTGACTACTCTGAGAAGAAACACCGAAACAAACTCCCTCTGATTTTGTCGTCAACGTCTCTTTTAAAGTCCAAACAATTTGTATTTGTATATGAGAAGCATGTAGGTTCATGTCTTTGGTATTCTTTTGAGGAAATAACCACGTAAATTTGAGCGGACCTGTCCAGACAGTGCAAGCAGTTAGTTAGTTATTTCTTATTTTGTCTTACGCACCAACTAAAGATAACCAGTCAGCTGTCAAAATATTGAACGATGACGTCTCGTTTTCTGATTGGTGTTTCTAATCACGTGACTCACAGATAAAAAGTCTCATTTTTCTCAAGGGAAAATAAAATTAATAATTAATAATCTTTTCTTCTTTTTACTATTTTGTGCTTCATATCAATAGATTTACATAATTAAATAGTTATTTTAAATTTTTAAACATACTGTCAACTCGCGGATTCGTCGAATTTAGGTAGTCACTCTGTTCTGTGTACGAATATAACCGATTAAACCCGATTTGCATTACACGGCTAAAATACGAATGGTGGCAAGTGGCTCATCATTTATAGTCCGTGACTGTACATCGCAATTGACAGCGTAGTAGTCAATTTAACAACCAAAGACGAGAAAACTCGCAAAAAATGGGCATGTACTGGTATCTCAGTCACTCGTATACGTTCAATGCTTACTTATATCCCGCTTGATCAGTGCAATAATACTGTTGTTTACAAAACTGTTGTTATTATCTTTAGTTTGTGGTTTTTGTTATTTGTCATTATTTTGTTACCTTGTTATTGTTACTTGTTTTTGTGTGTGAGTATTTATTGTGCGATATACCTAAACGCATTCCGCATCTTATTGTGCATATCTATCTACCGACTTGTATATCTAACAATCGCAAACTGCTTCTAGAACTTTATTCAAACTTTATTTAAACAGAAAAATATTCACTTTTTTACACGACAGCACCTAAGAAGCGGTCGAAGACCTTACTTCAGAGCGGCAAAGTTGTATGACGTGAACTTTAGTTTTTATTTATAACAAAAATTATTAATTAGGCCATGACACTTGTGCTGCATGTACAGCCAAATTTAAAGTAATATATTTTTGCCCCTGTAATGTTGCTTATACAGCCTATAAATTATACTATAGAGCATTTTTCTAGATAACTCGTAAACCATAATGACTCGTTCGAGTCCCAAAATCCTTAATCCATCTTGTTTTATTTGCGGACATAAACGGCGTAGCCTATTTAAGGGGTGTTGTTTTGTTTTGGTTGTACTTTAGTGGACCTATGTTTCATCCATAATAAGAAATAATGCATAAAACCATTTCGATCATTACATGATACGATAAATGTATTCTCGTTACAATACACATCACTAAATAGTATAAAACAAAGTCGCCCTTCGCCTGCGTCCGTCTGTTTCTAAGCATTCTTCTTTTAAACCACGCAACAGATTTTGATGCAGTTTTCGCTATTATTTAGACAATTTATTCCCGAAGGTATAATATTGTATAATAGAGAAAAGTCCATATTTTGTGATGAGTCGTCAAAAAGACGATTTTCGAACGCTTACATTGCAAGCGCTGGCTAATCCTGATGAGAAACATCAAAATAATATACTACGAAAACGTATATCGTAAAAAGACCAACAAAAAGTCCACAATAGCTTATATCTATGTCCTAAGGTTGACTCAAAGTAACTATATAAAAATATTACTATATTTGCAAAAGCTAATTTCTCCTAATCAATATTAATTAGAGATGGGCCGAATGTGGTTTGAACCGAATCCGAACTTCGGCCGAACATTCGGTTAAAATGAAAAATTCGGCCGAATTTCGGTTCAATTTCGCGCGCTTTCTCGAGAGCGACACGTCGTGACTTGTTTACGCATTTACTTCAATCTCGAATATATTTATCGTCTCCTGGAAGCTCTGTATGTTCTGAGCAACTTTTATCGGAGGCAGGAAACGTATACGAAAAAAAAAACGTAACAAACTTCTGCCAGATAAGACAGAGTTTTTGGTGTTTTTGCACCATAGGCTGCCTCTGGTAAATTTTAAATATGAGTGAGTAGATAGATGAGAAAAGTTTGTTAATTTGAAAATTAAGTACCCTTTATTAATGAATGTTTAGTTTGTGAATCAAAAACGTGATTTTTTAATTCAATTTACGAATTGTAATCCAGATGTTTGTTAGAAGAATAATAAGTTTATTTAATTTTTGTAATAGTATGTCTAATTATTATGTCAAATTAATTAGGCAGAGATTATCAAGACTAATAAGAAGAACCGATTTAAGATTTACATTTACCATGTTCGTAACTAAAATAAATGACCATGAGTGAGTAAAAGACATAATTTTATAACAGTGATGCTATTCTAATTCTATAAAATGTTAGTCAAAATAGTGGAAGTAAGTATTATTTTTCTTGTGCCGAATGTTCGGCATCTGAACCGAATTTCGGCCGAATGCCGAAGTTCGGTTCAAGCTGCCGAAATTCGGTTGAACCGAATGTGAACAGAATTTCGGCCCATCCCTGATATTAATCCTTTTCCAAATAAGTATATTAGTTACCTTGGCCATTTAATGTAGATCAAAACTGTCATTTACTCTTTTCATTTAAATGAGGACTAGAAGTTATCACAGATTTAAAATTACATGCAACCAAGTTCACCGTTAAACCCTTTCGTTTCGGTGAAAGACTTCACCGTCTTGAAAAAATTGGCTAAGTGCGAGTCAGACTCGCCCATGAAGGGTTCCGAGGTAACTATAATAATATAATATATATAATATATAATTATTTGACGAATAAAAAAAAACCTTAAAAATTTCTTAAAAGTAGCTTTTTTACATTTTCACAACTACGCTTAACTTTGTTTTTCATAGTGTTTGTATGAATTACAATGTTATATTTGCGGTTTTAGAAAATATGCTGTATCTCAAAAACTGCTGACCCGATTTCGTTCAAACCAATTTTGGTTGAAAGTTTACATTAGGATCTATAGACATGTATTTTTTTTAGATTTTTCACTCCATTATTATAGAAGTTAGAGGTCCCTCCTCTAACTTCTATAATAATATACTTTGTAATAAATAACACACAAATTTTACCACTTTGGAAGCTTATATCTTTTAAACGATTGACTTTATGAAAAAGTGGTTTTAGAAACCCTTATATCATTTTTAAAGACCTGTCTATAGATACCACACACGCATAGGTTTCATGAAAAAAAATATTTTCAGTTCTAGTTCCATGTATGGGGTTCCATGTATAACCCCCCTTTATTTTAAATATTTTTTAATTTTTTTCTTAAAATCGGAAAGCGGTTCACAGAATACATTTACCTACTAAGTTTCACATGTATAGTCTTAATAGTTTCGGAATAAAATGGCTGTGACATACGGACCAACGGACGGACGGACGGACAGACAGACAGACAGACAGACAGACAGACAGACGGACAGACATATCGAAACTATAAGGGTTCCGTTTTTTGCCATTCGGCTACGGAACCCTAAAAAGTGGTGATGATAAAAATTGCACAAAGTTATCTGCCTGCTTGTGTTCGGACCTGGACCCTTAACTACCGCTAGAGGGCTGCAGAACTGCTAGGGCTAGGTTGAGGAGCTTTAGGATAATTTGTTTAGTATATTTACCTTATAAACACATAGGTTATGCTGTGTATCCGGAGTAGTGGTCCCTTCGCGTTGCATCAAACGTAAGTAGGAAAGAGCGAAGTGTCTCTCCGCTCTGTCTTTAGCTTCGTTTGATGATCGGTGGCGGCAGAGGAAGACGAGATGTGCTTCCTTGAACTCTTCGATGTTAAGACAGACCTGATGGAGAATGAAAGTATTTGTATTGTATTTAAGTAAATAGTACACCATGGACTACGAAGGTTGTCTGTAAAAGATCGCTTTTAGCGATAAGACCGCCCATTGTATCACCCTTTTTAGTTGTTAAGTCCTTATTTGTGTCTGTTGTGGTTATAATAAAGACTGTATTTATCTATGTATCTGTGTAATCCTTCTTTAGCGAGCATGCCTTTAAAACATGAGTAAACAGGCATATTCTGGGCTGACCCGTTCTATCGTTGATCGCATCTGTCGCTTATTATCATACATGATCAAAGTCAGTTTTGGGCTCACTCGTTTTTTTTTTTATACACGTACACTGTTTTAATGTTTAGACGTTATTTATCAAGATTTTTTTATTGATAATAGGTTCGCGTTTAACCACCATCTCACCTGATGGTAAGAAATGATGTGGTCGAAGATGGAGCATGCTTACCTAAAAGTAACCTATTCACTCTTGACTTAAAGACCCCTAGGTTTAATAATCCTAATGTCAGCATGTTGTGATCGGAATCAGTACTTGCCAGATGCTGTAGTTTCTAAGACGTTACTGCATATCCGATTGCTAAAAAAAATTCTCATTGGATTAAAATATTTAAATAAAAAAAATGCCTATTTATTTTATTCAAACATTGAGTTGTTTATAGAAGTGAAAAAATTAAATAAAATCACATTAAATAATCGATTTCTAAATTCACAATAATTTAACTTGAGCTACCATGATATGAAAATAAAATAAAACTACGATTTAAGATTCAAATAAATTAAGTAAACGGGATAAGGCTTGCCACAAAGCCATTCATTTGACTCACATGATGCTTATTTATTATGACGGACCAAGGGAATGTGTAATCAATCTAATCTTTAGCCATTGACACTGAATTTTACTTCATAAAGGATTGTATTGCTTACAGTAAAATTTTCGGTTCTGGTCGTATCAACTTTCGCTTCTTTAGAACAATATTTATGTATATTCATTGGTTCATAAAAAAAGGAGTTTCTTACCTTAAAAACTTCTTGCCATCTCGGTTTGTCATCGTGGTAATACACTACGGATGTGTACTCATTGGTTAGGGGAACTCCGGCCCCGACAGATATAACCCCCTGGAAAATAAGAGCCAATAATATTATTATTTTTCAGTATTGAATAAACATCTCAAACTATGAGATGTTTATTTATTTATTATCATACTTAAAATAACGTGATGAAGTTCTTTTTAAAATAAATTAAGTATCACTTAGTGATAACGCTGCATTCAATAGGTGACTGATTTTTTTAAAATTAAATGTGATGTTTCGGAGACAATTTCCGACATATATACAAACTGACTCACAACCATTACATCCTTATAATATTAGTAAAGATAGAAGTATAGATTTTAAACCTCACATTATGCACAGTTTTAGTTTTGGCATAAGTGTAAGTAATCAAATAAGAGTAATTTCTTTTTGTCTCTTAGTTTATAATGTTACTCAACTTACTGACTCTAACCATTAAAAGTTAACTAAGGTCTTAATAACAGAATATTTGAATTCGAAATTTGAAAAACACAAAATTCAGTATTTATTGCCAATCATATTTTGTTTGATATTTTAAAACCAAACATTGGCACCAAAAAAACCAGCTTCAGATACATTCGATACTAGATTAGGTGGCAAAGGGTTTCCATTAGTTTGTTTCATCATCTTCCTGCCCTCATTTCATATAACTTTGAGTCGACGCAATCAGTTTATGTTTCACTATTCTCTCCTATCAACCGTCGCGCTATCTCCTCTATATCACTTGAAGTGATATAGAGGAGATAACTTCACTTCGCACATAATCCATCCCCTTTGTCTTTGGCCAGCCTATGCCTCTCTCTTTCCAACTACCCACATTTAAACCTTTTTTCTTAGATGTAATATCTCACACCTGGGCAAAAGCCTCCCCTTTCTCCTTCCAAACCTCTCTGTCCCGATATCTCTGTACTTTTAAAAACCACAATTATTTATTAAGACTTACAGGAAATATCTGTCCATGTTTATCGACGACCTTAGCGATGAGTTCGATGTTCCTCTCGGAGGACTTGCCGCCACCCTTAGAGAAAGCACCGCCGCACACCGTGACGTAGAGGTCGTTGCGAGCGTCGCCCGGGAGAATCACCTCGGGGAAGCCCATCTTGCGAGCGACGGCTGTGTTGCCGACCACGATGTGGGGATTCTCTTCGCGTATCTGTGGATTAACAACAATTCAGTGTATGCACATTAAACTACAGCTAAAACTCATATACTCAACAAGTCATCTCTAACTTCATCATCATCTGCTCCATCATACAGTAAGGTTCTAAGTGTTTTGCATGGAGCGACTGTTCATCTGACCTCCATACCCCAATAGCTGACAATGTCCAATATCGAGACACTAATGCCATCTAGCGGCGAATAGCGGTACTGTGTATCTCAAGTAGCTCTGGAATATTCTTAGCAGGATAAACAGTGAGTCGATTTTACAGGAATGTTCTGGAAGACCGGGGCATAAATAGATCGCAAAGGGGCGCAGAGAGTCAGTCTTATTACGAGGCGAATACGCGATACAATCGAAGCTATACAAGTGAATTTCAGTGCGATTTAATTGTTAAGTGACAAGTGTTGTGGTGCGAATAATTGTGTTATTTTTTTTATTTTGAGTTTAATTAATTTAAGTGTTAATTTTGGTTTAATTGGCGTTAATTATTTCTATCCCGAACCCCAGCTCGTAATAACAGTCGATCGTTAAGGTTAAGCAACTCTTGCCGAGTTAGGTCCGTACATGGGTAACCATCGTAACATATCATGGTGGCCTGATGCTGTGCAAATGAGCACATGTGCCCATCCATCCATCATCTATTGGATTTGAGCAAGACCACTGCGCGCAGAATGTTGGATTCTGACGAAATGAGCTTTCCATTGGTGTAATTGCTGGAAGGCGTCCAATGCGAGGATAAATAAATAAATATCGAGATCTTTCCGTGCTTCGAAAATCACACTAAGCCGTTGGTCGGCTGTCATTAGTACATTTTTGACAGTCGTAATGGGAAGTCAGATGCCAGAAAATTATACACGGGTCATGCCAAGGGATATTGTGTTATTCGGATACACGGTTGTGAAGGCGGTTAGGAAGGATAGGCAGTCAGTCCATGAAAATCACTAGTACTCAGCTACGTCCGCTTAGACTAGAAGCCGATCATTATAGAGATGGGAATAGACTAAGCAGACAGGGGCGTGCACAGGATTATGACAGTGTATGCGGCGGAGTAATCGGTCACAAAAACTTTGCCTTTTATAGATTTTTAGCATAGCCACAGCCACGCATCGTAGCATGGTGGCGATGCGTGGCTGTGGCTTTGCTAAAAATCTATAAAAGAAAAAGTTTTTGGGACCGATTACTCCGCCGCATACCCTGTCATAATCCTGTGCACGCGCATGTAAGCAGATGATGGTGACCACCTACATTATTATAATAATAATAGACCGATTAGAGCGTCGCACAGTGATTGTTGATATAGCGGTCCCTCACGACGTTCTCGTCATGAGGGCCTCGTGAAAGCCGAGAAAGATAAGCAAATTAAGTATCTTGACTTGGCTCGCGCGGTTGTTGACATGTGGGATGTGGATACAGCAATCATTGTGCCGACAGTCGTCTCAGCCAATGGCATAATAGCCAAGAGCCTCAACAAAAATCTTAGGAGGCTCTCGTTGGGCAGCTGGATCAAGGGCTTGATCCATAAAGCAGTACTTCTGGACACGGCGCGAATTGTTAGGAGGTTCCTCTCTCAAGAGTCCTGACCACCGGTAGCTTGGACCCTGTTCCCGATACCGGTGGGATACTGTTTTTTAACCGACTTCTGAAAAAGGAGGAGGTTCTCAATTCGGATGTTTGTTCTTTTTTTTTTTGTTTGTTCGGGCATAGCTCCGTCACTTGCCAACCGATTTGAAAAATTTTATCGAAATCGGACAAGCCGTTTCTGAAAAATCAACAAAAGTCTAAAAAAAATATTTACATTGATGATCTTTTCGTTTACTCTGCATTGCGTTTTTTGTTCGCGCATAACTCCGTCATTTACGAACCGATTTGGAAAAATCTTTTTTAACTGATTTCAAATAAAGGAGGAGGTTCTCAGTTCGTCTTGAACTCTTTTTTATATATGAATATTTAAAAATGTAAGTAATGTGTATATAAAAATAATAAATGAAATAATTCAACCTTGAAATAATTCGGGTTAATTGTAAAACACCGAAAACCTCTCAGGACTATGTTACTAGTCTATGCGAAGCAAAAGAAAACTATTTATAATATCACTTTCTTTTGTTTCGCATAGACTCCGTAACATTTAGGGCGTTCAATTTAAATATTTTTATTTTTGTATGAAAATTTGGTGAACGAATTTTTAAAAGTCATAAAACAAATGTTGTTTATTATGATGTTAGTAACATAGTCCTGAGAGGTTTTCGGTGTTTTACAATTAACCCTGTATATGAATATTTAAAAATGTAAGTAATGGGTATATAAAATTAATAAATGAAATAATTCAACCTATAAAGTTTCCACTACCCTCCTACTATTACTACTCCTATTACTACTAGCCTCCTCTTTATCAGAGGGAATGGGCCGTAATCCACCACGCAGGCCCAGTGCGAGTTGGTGGATGTCAGATGTCTTCGAACTTCCTATTATTATTGTATACATACTTATTTAATTTTGCGTATGATAGGTTAACTACATACCTGTTTCAAGTCCCCCTCAACGAGTCTCACGGACACCCACAATCCCTGCGAGTGCTTCGCGTCCTTGATGTCGCGGTTCGTGATCACTTTCTTCAAAAGACAGTCCAAGTTCTCCTTTTCATATCTGTAATGAGTATCATATCTGAAATGTAAATAGGTATTATGATTTGTACTAATGTTTTGGTTGAAGCTATGTTAAAGCTCGCAGCTTAGCTTTGGTTTAAAGCGCAGGTATTTACAACACAGCCACTCCTCTGCTGGTAAAACCTGTTGAAAGCTAACTGCATCTTGTAGATTTTATTGAAACTATAAATATGATGGTTACCTATAAAAAAGTAAGTATAATTATTTTACTTATTAAAAAAAAAATCTTTTATTCAAAGATCGAAAGTTCGTTCAGCCGTCATTCCACGTTATCGTACTTCAAAACGTTAAAGTTTGAGATATGATTGCTCATCTGCTTGACTAGGTTAGTCAAGCATAATGAAAATAATTTTTATAGCAGATTTCGAATGGGATTTATATGTATGAAAAATACGGAAATAGCTCTTCTTTAATAATTACGGCGATCTCAGTTTTAGTATGACTGAAGTATTTTACGGTATTTTGGTTCAGCATCTCTGCCCCAGGGTTTCCCGACATATCCAGACGCACATTATCATCACTTCTACTGATGATCACTAATGGACGGCAACAGCTCATAGCATTAAAGGTCATACACAGATTTTATGTGGGAGGACTTCGAACGAAGCGTGTCATGGTACGCGGTCGCCACTCCAGAACATTCAGACTTGATCGAGAATCTGCTCTGCGAGCAATACCCTGCCTGCTTTCGCTTAAGCTCGTAAACTTTTCAGGCTATGTCAGTAACATTGGTTCAGTTTACGAAGCACGTTCAAGTTAAAACCGTAAACAATCAAAATTATCAAACAAAGACATAATACGTGTCAACTTTATCTTACAACTAGTACACACGCGGGGCTTCGCTCCCGTGGATTCTATCACGGTAAAAACATAACTCTCCTTTTTTGCTGTCGGTTAAAAAGTAGCCTATAACCTTCCTCAAGCTTCAAGCTACTTCCATACCAAATTTCATCCAAATCCACCCAGTACTTTCGAAGATTAGCGCGTTCAAGCAAACAAACAAACAAACTTTTCCGCTTTATAATATTAGTATAGAAAACAGCCGAATTTACGGATAACACACACAACATTAGCTAAGTGCGTGCGTGTGCAGTTTCGTATATTATTTCGTACGCATTAGATAAATCTAAAGTCTTTCACTACTGTATCAATCTTTCATAGAGCAATCAGGAAATTATCACCGAAATAATGTTATTTTTTTTTCATCATCAATGTTTTCTGTTGTCGATTCTGATGCAGATAAATTAATTTAGCCAAGGCTTCCATAATAGCGCTGTAATGTCTTTACAAACTATACTTACGCATAAAAAGGCACTTGTATGTGTTTATCAGGACAGTCAGCAGTGACGTAGCGTTTGATGTCGGCGCAGGCAACGCCGAATGGACGACGCATAGAGCGGCCGGATGAAGGGATTGGAGGCGTTTGTGCTACCGAACTGCGTCTGTGGATTAATTTTCGGATAAACAATAATAGTCGCAGGAGTCGATTCATGTTGCGGAATTGTTCGATGTTGCGGAATTGTTCGAAAGAGTTACCGCGGCCTCGGAACACGAAGGGTATATGATGGAACACGGATGGGTTTTAGTCAGTAAGTCTGACACACGCTTCCGCTTCAAACGTCATTGGATGATTTCCCATCCTTAAAAAAACAAAAAAAAACTAGGAGTCGATTCATCGCTGGCTTGCGGACGGCGAGCAAGGGTAGCTCACCGTCCGGTAAGGACCAGGCCCGGGTCAACGGCGCCTAGTGTTCCACGCGCGCCACAAAGATCTGCACCAGTGACGGGACCTCATAGGGCCATTGCTTGCCGGTGTTGCGAGAATGTTCTAACGACATACCGCGGAACTTACTGGTTATCTGTAAAAGATCGCTTTTAGCGATAAGACCGCCCATTGTAACACCCTTTGTAATTTTTAAGTCCATATTTAATTCTGTTATGGTGTACAATAAAGAGTATATCTATCTATCTATCTATCTTACGGGCAACTGAAGGAACAGGGTGGGTTTTTAGTCCGTAGAAATCTGACACTCCCCTCTGCTCCATCGAGACCGGAATGGAGTCATTCGATGATTTTCTCACGCGGAAAAAAAGGAGTCGATTCATAACGTTAGGCAATGATTGCCGAAATCGAGATCCTTAGATGAGGTCACGTATTCATTAGAGACTACTTTTGATGTTTCCCGCTTTGTTTCTGTTCTTCAAACTTCAGCTTTGTGTTCAGAGGAGTGCTAGGTAAAATTATAACTTCACAGATCAATCTTTGAAGTTGGGCAACCTTGGGTGACAATCTTAATATAACTGCACCGTTTAAACTTGAAGGCAATCCCAACATAGTTGGGACCAAGTCAAAAAAATCAAAATATTTTATTCGTTTATAAAGTTTATATATCATGTAGTGATTGGAGCCTACCGTTAAGCTAATAAAGCCTGTATTGGGAGACTCCGCTCTTCCTTATCGTTATTTACGTGTGGATACCAAGTGGATGATGAAACTTCAGCCGTCCTCTTTTTAATTCTTACAATATTACTTCCCTGTACTTTTCTGTCTCAGTTTATGATATAAAGAAATTGCAATGAAATACAGTAGTTTTGTGCACTATATGTATAATGTGTATTTTCGTTCAAACCAACATGGCTCTACGATAACGACGGGAACGATGTACCGATATACAAACGTAGACTAGTTTATTTAATAGCAAGGAATTTTTGGACGTAAAGCTGTGTATGCTTTACGTTCAATAATTCCTTGATGTTAAGTAAACTATGCTTAATTGAATCGTTTATGTTTGCGTATGGGGTCCTCCGTGTCCAATTCAATGTCTTCAGAAAACTATTGAGGTTGCCATGGCGTTCAGTGCGTTAGCGATGTTTGCGGCTGCGCGTGTTGATTGTTTCCACACAATAATGCGCAAACGTTAGTGGCTCGTGTGATGGCTAGTCCCAACGGGGTTCTGAAGATGGTCGCGGATAGTGTGGACTGTCCATATTTGGTACACTGCTGTCAATTACATATGTCTCAGTATCGTGTTGTGTACTAACCCTTAATTTTCAGGGTAATTGTTTACTAACCATAATTACATACAGTGGTGGTTATATAATTAAGAACGACTATTTAAAAACAAGCTTTTTTTAAAACTTACGAGAATTACACTTTTTGTAGGTCTTTTTCTATCTCTTTCGGTATCGCAAAATTGTTCCTCATTGTCGTAGCACACAGTTATAACATGTGTAATTCAATAATATATAGATAAATGTTTTACATTAAACGTTAACATATTATTGCAAATTTTGGCGCTATTTAGTGCAGGCTACTGCAACTTCAAGGCGAAAAAAATTGTATGGACTTTGAGGGGTAAATAATGGTAGATTTTGCTGTCTCACCTGTTCCGTGCGCTTTCTCTTTCTTTCATGACAGTCAGCCATATATGTTTACTTGGCGTGTGTCTTGTAGTATTTTGTAAGTTTGTGCTTATTATTTTCTGGCAGTTAGTTACGGTTAATTTTTTATCTTAATTTATAAAAAGTGTGATCTTGTTCAGTAAACATAATTGTACCATAATGCCACCTAATAGCCGATTTATAACTTGTGAAGTATCGTACTTGTGAAGTCGTAAAGGTAATGAAAAAAGGAAGTTTATAGCAAAATTTCCATTAGATGAGGCTCGGCAAGTATTGAATTAGATATTTGATTCTATATTTTATTTAAAACATGGTACTAAAAGGCTTAATCGATCTTTTAATTTTCAATTTTATTTTGTAATAGTGATGTGCTGTAACGCAAATGGCTCTTATCAATTATCGATAAATGGTGTGTCTGTTTGTAATTGTTTTTAAACAATGTTTAATTTTTATTAACATTGTTTATAAGCAATTACAAACAGACACACCATTTATCGATAGTTGATTAATGCCTCTCGCTTTTGCGAGAGGCATTAATTGAAACCGCATTTACGTTATGTATAATTTTCAGGCAACACACCAAAAATCAGATCACTAGTTTAGTCACAGGACATTTTTGAAGTTTTTTCTTAGTTAAAACACAAAGTATCTTTCCGAACACCTGACTATAGAGGGTGCGTCTCATATCATATAAAGTTATTTGGTATATTTACATTTCAATAACGTTGCAGTTAATGATTATCAAATACAAGAATAAAGAGGACATGGTCGCTGACGTTCTGACGACGGAGCTCCATCGAATGAAATATGTAATTTTTATGACCGCTATGGGTTTGCGTCCAGAAGAAGATCGGGATTAAATTACTGCAATCCTTGACATAATTATATTATTTAGTCTAATAATCTGTAGTAGGTTTGTAATTAAGAATATACTGGATTTCTTAAAAACTTCAATACTTGCTTTATTTCAACACAAATTTTTTCTTAGATTTAAAAAAGTTAAAAGAAAGCCCGTTACCGACCTGTACACTTTATCGATATCGATAAAGAAGTTACTACGATTGCGCAGCACTATTTAGTCTGATAGGTTGGTAGCACTGTTGTATGACGTCTTGTTCCCCGTGTATGTTCGTTCAGTTGGTATTGAAGTGAACTGTTACCTGTTTTTATTTTTTTAGTACCAAGTCCCGTCTCTTAAACATAGTGTATTACATACTCTTTGATTTAGTGCTGTAAAAGTCAAGAAGTTGATTATTTCACATAAAAACAATGGGGAAAAATAAAAGTTGCGATGAATCTACAAGGGAAGTGATAATAAAACTTCGCGATAAGAATTGGTCATATTAAAAGATAGCTGATCACCTACAGTGCTCAAAAACAACAGAAATATCGTGCGTTTGGCAAAACAATACCCTTTTAAAGGGTCTAACGAGTTGAGTAAAGAATATTTTGATGAAAACAACTCTTCAGCGATCTCAGCGCGCACTATCCAAAGGCGTTTGGTAGAAGCTAAGTTGAACGGAAGGATAGCAAGAAAGGTACTCATGTTGAAACGGTGTCATAGGCAGACAGACAGTGGAAAAATGTTCTTTTCTCTGACGAGACAAAAATTAACAGAGTATGTTCTGATGGGAAACGATATAGTCGATGCGCTCCCAATACAGCATTCGACCCCAAGTATACAAAAGTGACATTAAAGCATGGTGGTGGAAATGTGAAAATTTGGGGGTGCTTCTCTGGTCATGGTGTTGGACCTGTTAGATTGATAGAAGGAAAGGGATCAATTCCAGGCGCGTGCATAGGATTATGACAAGGCATGCGGCGGAGTAAAACACACAAAAACTTCTTCTTTTATAGATTTTTAGCATAGCCACAGCCACGCATCGCCACCATGCTACGATGCGTGGCTGTGGCTATGCTAAAAATCTATAAAAAAAGAAGTTTTTGTGACCGATTACTCACAAAAACTTCTTCTTTTATAGATTTTTTTTAGCTACGATGCGTGGCTGTGGCTATGCTAAAAATCTATAAAAGAAGAAGTTTTTGTGTGTTTTTACTCCGCCGCATGCCCTGTCATAATCCTATGCACGCCCCTGATCAATTCCAATACAAAAATATACTGGAAGAAACAATGTTACCATATGCTGAAGACGTGCTTCCGATTATATGGATATTTCAACACGACAATGATCCCAAGCACACTGCACGCACGGTTAAAGAATTCCTTACATCTCAATCAGTTTCTGTCTTACAATGGCCACCAAACAGTTCAGATTTAAATCACATAGAGCATCTTTGGTGAGAAGTTAAAAAAAAGTTTCAAATTGACAGTGTGGTAACCTAAATTCAGGTTTTTTTTTTTTTTAAGAATGGCTCTCTATTTCTCTTGAAAATGTCAAAAATTGATAAAGTCAATGCCTCGCCGGTGTAAGGCAGTCATCAAAAGCCGTGGACACGCTACAAACTATTAACTTAGAATAAAATGTATAAAATTGCAATTTTTAACATTATCACTGTCTTAAATAATGAGATTTTTAAAATCTAAGTATCTACTGAAACAACTCTCGAGCAGTTTAAGAATCGTTCTTAATTATCTGTCAGCTTTATTACTATTTGAAATTGTAACTGCCGATAGTAAATTAAATTTGTAAGGTAAATATTAAGTGATTTTAATATTTACTCTTAATCCCGTTTACTCTATCCATGTAGCTATTTAATAACATAATTAATTACTTTTGAGAAGGAACATAAAAGTAAAATGACATTGCTTTTTAAAAAAATGTCTGGTACTACAAATCGTTCTTAATAATATGACCACCACTGTATTTATGAGCTATATGGCTCGAAAGATATTTGAATTAAGCCCCGGCAGACCGAAATTATACACATTTCAAAATATATATTCGGTTATTAATTTCCAGCCTGTTCTGGTAAGCTTGCAGCCAAATAATTTTCCCCGTGATATAATTGCGAAAATAATATTTAGAAAGTTACCTGTTATCAATGTTCTGGACGTCCATTGAACCGATCCGGTAAATGTTGGATACTAAGTAAATTTTTTCACTTTTAATTATATCGCTAGCGAAATCCTGAAACGAAAAATACAGCATTGAAATATGTATATAGAATGGATGTAAAAGAAAGTGCAGTTTTTACATATGCCTTTTTCAGGAATTAGGATAAAACGAACATCTGTTTAGTAAATTAATTTCATTCTTATCTCATAAAATGTTTAGTTTCAGTTTTTGTCGATGTATTTATATTTACAAAATGTAAGTTTATAGAAACCATTTTCTCCGTCAGTCAGTCACCATTAAGGTTTATCGGAAATTGTGTATATAGCACAGATCCGTTAGTCCGTTTCTGTATGTAGTATTGCAGTGAATTGTGGGATGCTTGAGCAAAATACCAGCTTGCTGCATTTGACTCGACTGAACGCAAAGCTAAAAGGATCATAGGCAATCAGCGGCGTTACATTACTTGCCTATCTTTCTTTGAGTATTTATTATCAACTTTCTCATTTTAATTTTAAAAATTGTAATATTTTAATTTTAATAATAATTCTTTAACTTAATTGCATTTTAATTGTGACTGACATGTAATTGATAATTTGTATGAGTCTTGAATTAAATGCTTCTCCTCTACATTTATTGTGTGCATAGTCAAGGTGTGGCACTCTCTGCTGGCTTCTGTGTGATACCACATATTACGAGGCAGGGAATTCCACTCCTTAACTATAGGAACAGGTAAAGTATTGCTAAAAAGTTTTGTGCGTACAGATTTAATGACACTTACAGTAAACACAACTAGCGCAGAGCTAATGTGGTTGGTAGGCCACCTGAGTAGCAAATGCTCCGTGAGTTTAGCGCCTGAAGCGTCGTGTAGTGCGAGGGCGATTTCAGCGGGCTCGTTCATTCGGCACACGAAGTTGTGGACCCGAACTGCGATCGTGTATGTTCGGGCTCCCGGGGGGGTGGACGGTGGAGGGGTTGCTGGTGTAGTTTCCTGCAGAAGAAATTTACTATAGTTATAATGGAGAGTTTAAATGTTAAAATAATAATATTTGGGTGGGGAAGGTCAAAATCTTAGTTTATATCGTACTAGCTGCACCAGCTGCATCCAGTTATACTCAAGATTGAGTAAGCTAGCAAAAGCATAGCTAAATCTAGAGTAATTCATCATTCCTCATAGTTAGCCCATCATTCCTCAGTCCTACATGCTTACGGCCCATTTAAGCCAACTTACAGAAGTCAAAATAAATTATGTTATCGTTATGAGCATGTGAGTATTCTGTATAGCTTCTAATTTTATTTGTTAGATAAACTGAATAAAGTAGTCTATAATTAAATTAAATCCACTGATGACCATCTTATTACTTCGGACTGATTCGACCAAAAAGGATATGTTATGAAATGGGCTTAATTTTTTTTAAACTTCTATCATGTTTAGATTTTCTGATATATAAAAGTAATGTATTTTTGGTTATATTTGTTTGTATTTATTCTACCTCTTCATTTTCAACATCTTCCCTTATAATTATATTATCAAGAAATTGTGCAGGTATATGTTGTTTTGATGCCGAGCCCACCCAAGATACCATATGATTGTCAATACATGAGCACAGCTTCCGACAGTTAGCTTCCCTAGTAGGTATATAGCTGCAGTAATATTCACAAATTCTCTCCTCCCAATTATTAGATTCGGCTAATTTTATCAAGACAAATATAATACTTATATATATATATATATATATACTCTTTATTGCTTTGAACTGAATTTGACACTTAACGTTCACATTTCAAAATGACATCCAACAGTTTTCTGTAAATCACAATCAATAATTACTGTGGGTTGAGATTTATTTTTTAAATTATAATTATTTAAAAATGTAATAACTACGGAAGGGTGTTAATATAAAAAAAAAAACAAAGTTTCTTTAACTTATGTACTTTCATAAAAATATAATTTCTTCCCTGCTCACAGTAGCTTCGAATAAAAGCCCAGCCTCCATACAAAACCTAACATGTCCTTTACCATCGAAATTAAGGAGTACATTGGCAACTAAGCATATCTACCATCAGACACTGGAACAACTACTTAATTTTCGTCGAGAATCGGCATCAAGTCAGACGCTAAATAAAATTAAATAACTTACCATATTCTTCTCAATGCGAGTATTGGCTTCATCGTGCAGCGCGTTTAGTTTGTACGTAGACACTTTCAATGGATCGACCAGTTGGCCATTTGCTGTTCTCACTGCTAACTCCATACCTAAGGTTCTGTTAACAAAATAATACAGATTAATAACACCGTACATCTAACCTTTTAAGCCTGGAAGGTATCACCATCATACCAACGCATGTTATCCCTAAATGAACAGGCAGATGTGCACCTTATTCTTTTCAGCAAAAACACTAGAAAGTAGCTATGGGCGTTTCAGGTCTTTATAAAAAATTTTGAAGTTAAAAAAATGCTGTTTTTCGGCCTACTCTGTATGTAGGTTTATAATAAAATAAATACGTTTGTTTATCGTACGGTCTTGTTACAAGGTATTTCCTTTATTTAGTTGCAAAAAAAATCAATAATGATTTCATTAAAAAGACACTCTTCTGTTATGATTACTCGTGCAATAGAGCTGGAGAGCCAGGCCCTGTTATAAGTTTTTCAGCTAACAGGATCACTAACTGTTCGAGACTACAACAAAGCCAGCCAACGATAACTGGGGTGTCCGAAACTGTCCACGGTTCGTAGAGCCCTATCGTTGCTTTCAATAAACAAAACTACAGGCTCTTCGGCCGACAACAATCTATAGCCTCTGAGGCTTTATCAATACCTAATATTACCACTAACCTTCTGTGCTGGGTTCGCCAACTTCGACCTTCCTAGGTCACGCCCAAGTGTGGTATGTATGTAAATATGAGGTGAGTAATTGAAAGGTGTGATGCAAGTCAAGTGTTCTAGAACGTTCACAAGGCGCCAGTCTCCAGATGGCGCGGTCCAGATCAGCATCACAGCACAACTTATTTCCAACAACTCCGCGTGCCATGCGGTGGCAACCAACCGGCGATAAATCCCAAAATATCCCAGGTTTTTCATCAAATGGGGATTACAAATTCCAATTAATCGTTACTCGCGACCCAATTATCGGTTTCAACACGCGATTGCACACGATATTTCTATTACAATCAAATCAAAGTCCCAAGAGCGGACATTTTCCAACAACGGAACCAAAGTCTATCTGTCAAGTGAAAAAGGTTATGTCAAGGCCACAGGTAATTAATGTTGCCAACCAAAAGGTGCGTTCTGTTTCACGTACGGGACGGAACACTAACAGTAACTCGAAATAATAAATACACATAGAAAATATCCCGGTTTAAGTTCCAGGCCCTGTTATTACCACCGTTGATACAAATCCGGCCTCAACAATCCTTCTGATACAGACTTGAGATAGCATTCCTGTGTCAAGGTTTCCCAAATTCCCAAAAAAACGAAGAAAATACAAGAAGAAGACGCTATGAATTGTTTAAATCTATACCCTGTAGAACCGGCTTTGCTCAAAAATTCAACAAGTTTCTGGGCCCAAGACTATTTAATATGGCTAATAGACAGCTGCAAATTCACGCCATGGCTAAAAGAGAATGTAAAATGAAGGTGACAAATTATGACGAAACTGAGAGACTGTTTTATATATCTGGATAACGTAGTTTATTAGTAGTGATTTTATATCTTGTTTTCTTTACATATAAATACTTTTGAAAATGTTTTATCCTAAGTTTTGCCCCAACCTACATACATACAAGCATATTCTATATCATATCCACTCACTTCAATTCCACACCACACCACACCACACACACACACACACACACACACACACACACACACACACACACATAATACCGTTCAACTGTTTTTATCTCATTTTTTTATTTTAATTTTATTTTTTTTTCCTTGTATCTTTGATTATAGTTTGCACCTAATTAAGTTCACTAACCTTAAAGCTCAGATGTCTAACTTATATAACGTGGGTGGGCGCTAATACCTATAAATACAAGATATTAAGTTATCTTAGTTTAGGTATTGGCTGCAACTCTTACATAAACACATGTATTACCTTAAGGCCTATTTACATTGTAACATTGCCATTTTACTTGAAGGTGCAAATAAACCATTTTATTTTATTTATTTATTTATTTTATCCTAACATTTTTAAACAACCAACCTAGTATCTAACGCTCAGTTACACCGCTAGTAGTCACCAATGAATCCATGCACAGTGAAAGTAAAGTTAGATGATTTTACATGAAAGTTGATAAAAACTCCATTGAAATTCAAATAGTTCCAAAAAAATATTATAATTCCTTTTCAATTCCTTAGAATCTAAGGAATTGAGAGAGAGTGAAACAATTATTTAAAGGGATTATTTTATCTAAGGCTTAGATAAAATAATCTCTTTAAATAATTGTTTCACTCAAGGAGTGCTTTAGCATTCTTATCAGGATTATCCTGTATCACGAACGCCGTCACCTTCCCCCGGGCCAGCAATATGTAATATCACTCTTAAAGAATCATGATTGTGAATGAAGATTGGGAGCAGTGTATTTGTTACATCTAACCATTGACATATATATTATTCGTACATATATATTCGTAAGGACTGGGCGGACCGCATGTTATAATGACGCCTCGAACTTGGTCCCAAAGTGGTCTAACCTTTATCGAAGTGAACTAGAACGCGATCGGCTATCTTCGGGAGGGGTCGTCAGTTTTACAAGCAAAAATGTCAAATTGTGTCGTGAAGGGTTGCGTGAACTACGACGTAAAGCACAATAAAAAAAAAATATAACATTTCATATCACCGGTAAGTTAAAATTATGTCATTAAAACAACTTCTAACATTATTTAAAACAATTTTCTTTCTTGTTTGTCTCAACCTTTAGCATAGACAACGCGAAGCCGCGTAAAAGTGCGACATAACTTTGCAGCGGCGCGCGTTGCAGCCGATGAAATAAAAAGATTTAATAATATTACAATAAGATTAAATTATGTACAAAATTAATTTTTATTGTTTATTAAAAGCAAATTAAAATGTATTTTTATGTATAACAAATATAAAATTCAGAAACTAAAAGGTTTTGTTTTATTTCTTTGTACCTCGAAAAATACCACACCCCGCTCTTACAAGGCTACGTCTTTTTTTTTTTAACGTGGTCAAATTATCAAATAAGTCCTCCCACTCCGGGCAGGGTGGGAGGGACTGTCAGACTTTTACTGACTAAAATCCACGGTGTTCCTTCAATAACCCTTTACATACCGGGGCCACGGTAACGGGATGAGTCCCACGACCCCGGCGGGCTTCGGCCCTCTGCAGAGAGGGCCTCGTCATGTTGCTGACGCTCTTTGAGGCGCGCGTGGAACACGACGCGCCGTCAACCCGGGCATGGTCCATGGTCGGACAGCGAGTTGCCCTTTACTCGCTGTCCGCATGCCCGCGCCTACGGTGGCCGGAGATCGTCGGCCGACGTCCGACGCCGTGGGCGTCTACCACTGCGGCTGGGCTGGAGGGAGGACGCCATCCTCTCCCTCACGCGGCCCGCCTCCTCCTTCGGAAGCATGACTGCTTCGCAGAAGGAGGCGACCGCTTCCCACTCCCTCTCGTCCCGCAGCATGGCCTCGACCAAGGCCGGGCGCGAGAGGTCTCCGCCTATTGTCGCCGTGAGGACACGTCGGTGCTCTGCCCAAGCTGGGCAGTCCTGCACCGTGTGCTCGACTGTGTCCTCAGGGCGACCCTCGCAGTGGTGACACCCAGGCGTCTCTTCCTTACCCATCAGACACAGGTACCTCCCGAAACTTCCGTGTCCGGTGAGGACCTGCGTCATGCGGTAGGTCAGGACGCCGTGACGCCGATCTAGCCACTCCTCAAAGAGGGGTCTTACCGCCGCAATTGCGGCGTGCCCGACAAGGCTACGTCTAGGAGCAGACCACGCCGATTGACATCTTAGTTATCATAGATGGCGCTAGTGTGTATTGTAGGGCAACCGCGTCCGTCAAATGTTCTGATGACCGTATCTTTACTATTTAAATCAATGCATCTAACACTTAAACTACCTACTTTGTTATTTTTTTTTTTAATACTCTGTTGTTTATTATCCCAAATAAATTAAAGTACAGTAGAGTAAAGTAAAATAAAATTAAAATGATTACCTGTTCCCTTTATCAATGGTGAAGACAGCGGTCCTAGCGACTCTGCGCAGCTGGTCCTGAGGTAACGCGCCGGACGCAGCCTGTGCTCTCAACTCTAGCAGCGCTCGCATGCTAACTTCCATGAACTTGAGACGCTCATCGTTATTCTGAAAAAGGATAAACAGAAGAATAAAATACATGACTTCCTTTATGCATTAACTACCAGTTTTTTAATTGCACTTTATTTAATTGACAAGTTTTTAAACATTTGACGATTTTTTTTAATACAACGACGAAGGAATCTCTTACTGGTTAGTTACTGGGATGTGGAGATTAGCACGCACACATCAATCAGAAGAAAGGAGGTTATCTGAAATGACTTTCACCAGGTGGTATCACCAGGCAGCACTGAGGCGTCAGGTAACGCTTAGGTATGTTTTCTGACATCTTTCAAATTGACGTCAGTTTCGTTTCCAAATAAGAAGACCTCGCGCCTTAGTGTGCCACCAGTTCATGTTAATTTTCCTGGAAACCCTAATTTCTGAACACCTGCAAACACACACCCGACTCAACATTCACTAAAAATGTATTGAAAGTGCGTGCAAATGAATGAATATTCAAGCGTTATTGGTCGAATAAATATACAACGATGGCACTCATGTTTGTGTAATTCATTTACATGTGGTAGGACTAGTAGTAAGAAAGTGTTGTGTGTGCCAATTTTTTTTTTTAAAGACAGCTTGCAGCGTGTTTAAAATTCACATTACTAGCAACCTTGTTAACCCCTCCAACTAAGCTAAATATGAGTTTATGTCTGAAGTGGGTTCACGACAGTAGTGTAATGGGTGCTCTCGATCGCAAGTCCGACACATTAGCCATTAGGCTATAGACGCTTAAATTATTCGAGTATGCTAGTTTTTTTATTCGAGTTTATATTGTATTGTATTCATAGTTAACACGTTGAACGCCAACGCGGTCAGTGCTGACCGACAGTGAGCTTTCCCTTTAGGCCAAGCAAAAATCACAGTTCTATCCAAATTTAGACCAAATGCTTTTTTTAATTGTTGGTTTGACGGGAAGCTATCGGTCTATCGAGAGGCGGGCCAAGAGACTCATTGGCAACGATGCACTGGTCGAGTCAAAGCTCCAGAGCCTTGAACATCGACGACGAGTTGCAAGTCTATCGGTTTTCTATCGGTTACATTTCGGTGAGTGTGCGATGGAATTACACAGTCTAATTCCGCCAAGCAACTTCCATCATCGGACTACGAGACAAACGGCGAAGCGCCATCGTTACATGGTGGATATCCCACCCATACGCACAAAACGTTTTGGGAATACCTTCATTGTGCGTACGGCTAAGGAGTGGAATTCCCTGCCGGAGTTTGTGTTTCCCGATAGCTATAACCTAGGAGTCTAAGTCAATAGTGAATAGGTTACTTTTAGGTAAGCGTGCTCCATCTTCGACCACATCATCACTTATCATCAGGTGAGATGGTGGTCAAACGCGAACCTATTGTTTTATAAAAAAAAAAGCCAACCTAAAAAAAAATTGATACTTATATCTAATGTCCAAATGTATGTTTTCATTAAAAAAGTCAACTTTAGTCATTAATTAATTAATTATGGAGATATTAAACGCCGGGCGGCACTGACCGACGCGGCCCGAACGGCAAGTCTAGTTGTCGGCCATCACTGACCGACGCGACGCGGCCTGAACGGGAAGATGCATTTTTTTTCTTGGCGTTCAACGTGTTAATTTATGTATCCCATGAAAAACATAAATGTGAAATGAGAGCCAAGTTCCATATTATCATAAATGCCTTGGTTGTTGACTTCAACGACAAAAGAAGTGAAATCTAATTGGGTGCCAAGTTCAATGGTCAGTCCTGAAATTTATTTATAACAACATAAAATAGCATTTATTCTTATAACTTAGGAGAATATATCGTAGCCTAAGGTTTGACCTGGCTAGTTCTTATATAGGAATTATTATTTTCGATGGTTAGTTTCTACCAGCAAGCCAAATTTTCAGAATAATAAAATAAGAACCGACAAGTAACAGGTTTAGAACTTGCAAAGGCTATAATATAATTCGTATATGAAAACTGGCCAAGTCAGACCTTAGGCTACAATATATTCTCCTAAGTTATAAGAATAAATGATATTTTATGTTGTTATAAATAAATTTCAGGACTGACCATTGAACTTGGCACCCATTTAGATTTCACTTCTTTTGTCGTTGAAGTCAACAACCAAGGTATTTATGATAATATGGAACTTGGCTCTCATTTTATGTTTTTCATGGGATATCATTACTTTTTGTACATAAATGAGTAGTAGGTACTTACTTATAACAAAACTAGCTTCCGCCCGCGACTTCGTCCCCGTGGAAAAAAAATCCCCCGATTTTGAAACATTCTTCATTAGTGCTCCGCTCCTATTGGTCTTAGCGTGATGATATATAGCCTATAGCCTTCCTCGATAAATGTGCTACCTAACACTGAAAGAATTTTTCAAATCAGAACCGTTATTCCTGAGATTAGCGCGTTCAAACAAACAAACAAACTCTTCAGCTTTATAATATTAGTATAGATTAATACTAAATGGTTTTTTGTTAAACTACTGTATTTTCCTACGTTTACGGGGTATAATTGTCCTTTTTGTGTTATTTTCTATATTTTCTTATACCTTTGATATGTTCGAATGAATTACCCATTCAGTATCCGGAATTCTTTTTACGCGTTTTGCCTCCATGTTGTAGTGACCCTCTAAGATAATAGGTGGCGCTAGTGGTTGTAGAATACGGTTAGTTACGCGTAATAAATACGAAAATTTCTTAGAACAACAACGCATAGAAGAGGCGTCTAGAACAAAACACGAGCGATTTCGTGTGTCCACTTTATTTTCTTTGTGTGCGTGAGCCGAATGTGTCTACGTTCTTCAAACGCACACAAATATAGCTTTCAGTGATACCATTACCGCAAAAATGGGAAAACGCACTATTATGTTGCTGGATCAAATCAAGTATTTTATGTTATGAAACGTAATGTAATATGACTTATATGACATATATTTACGGAAGGTAAATGAAATGAGATATCGTTTATTGCGTTTAGAATGTTTGATGTGTAATGTGTTATAATGATATTATAGAAATGTATTAATTGCTGGAAAAATCTCGTTTGATATCAATTAAAAGTATGTGTTGTATTCATGAAATAGAAAAATATTATTGAGAACATTACTTAAATGAAAAAAATCTTAATCAATAAAATTGTCATCTTTATGATGCCACTCTTCGAACTAACAGTAACTTTTAGTTATAAAATACTGTAGGTAGTAGCTGTAAATAAATATAGTTTAGTTTGACGCATACATAATTGCCGCCAAAACTATATTTTTTTTAAACAAAAATAAGCACAAAAGAAATCAATATGGGTATTTTTTTCCTCACGGATAGCAACATTGATATGTGATAAGTTAGGTTATTAGAATTTTTGTTTGATGGTCGATTTACTTAAATATAATGTATAAAATGTAAGTATTTACTTGTGAAATGTAATTTGATTACACGTTTTTTGTTTTCCTGAAGGACTATAACATCCCTTTACGCTACAAACGGTCGTTTTAAATTATTTACTCGCGAGCTCTGTTCGGCAGAATGTGACCTTGAGTACTGACGGCTCGGCGAGCAAAGTTAGCCAGAAATGGCTAAGTTTTAGTTGCTTCACTTTTTGCACTCGTACTATCCTTCTATGCGTTGTTGTTCTAAGGAAAATTTACTATATTCTTATTTCTAAGTACAAAAACGGAAATATTTGGATTAAAAAAAAATAAGGGTGGTATTTAACTCGTTATATATTCACGTAAAGATCTTACAATCCACATATAGAGATTTATAGGCACTAATTATAAGTTAAGTGAAAATTATAATAAAATGATAATAAATTACCAGTTTCTGATTTTTTTCCTTTGTGTACACCTAATTACCTATCTTCATGCCAAATTTGAACTTTCTAGGTCATCTGGAACTGGGTTATAGTTTTGATCTATAAGTCAGTCATAAAAATGACGATTTTTGGACGTTAATATCTAAATAACCGTTTGAGATATGTTTATAAAATTTGGAACACATATGTATCTTGCCAGTCTCAATATATGAGCCAAATTTGACAAGTTTAGGTGAAATAGTTTTTGAGTTATGAGGGGCTCAAAAGTGGCTCCAAATGGTTCGTGTAATATTACACACGGTGAGCTACGCGCCAGTTCTTGGCTTGACACGCTCCCGCGTGTCTAGATAACGTCGTGAAGTGGTTGAAATTCGATCGTAATTTAAATGATTTATAATGCACTAGCTTCTGCTCGCGACTTCGTTCGCGTGGGAGGGGTTTCCCACGTAAATCCCTATCCCGCAGGAATATCCGGATAAAAACTATCCTAGGCCCTTTCCAGGGTCCTAAACTATTCCCATGCCAAATTTTATCTAAATCGGTTCAGCGGTTTAGGCATGAAAAGGTAACAAACAGACAGACAGAGTTACTTTCGCAATTATAATATTAGTATGGAAATATAGATTATTATATAAAATCATTAACTTCCACATATAAACTTTAACTGTGTTTAATATCATACTCCTCCTCCGTCCGCGTATTTTCGTAAAAAGGCGTACAGTTTTTACTTCCTGTAATAATCTATACTAATATTATAAAGCTGAAGAGTTTGTTTGTTTGTTTGTTTGCTTGAACGCGCTAATCTCAGGAACTACCGTTCTGATTTGAAAAATTCTTTCAGTGTTAGATAGCCCATTTATCGAGGAAGGCTATAGGCTATATATCATCACGCTAACACCAATAGGAGCGGAGCAGTAATGAAGAATGTTTCAAAATCGGGGGATTTTTTTTCCACGGGGACGAAGTCGCGGGCGGAAGCTAGTAATAGATATTTGGGAGGTTTTGTTTTAACATCGAACTTACCACTATTTGTCACATCACTAAATTTTAACCTAAATTCGTTATTTAGTTATAGTACATAACAGGAATACCTATAAGAAATCTATGGTTAGAATAACATGTTAAAAATCTAGTTATCATACATCTGTCACACAAAATTTCAATAGCTACGCCACTTTTATCTGAAGAATAAATATGACGAATTGACGGCCATGTTTTAGACAAAAAGACTTAAAGCTAACAACTGTCAACGTCTTTAGATTGAAATATGTGACAACTTAATTGTTTTGTAGCAATAGTGGCTTTCAACAGCTTTGAATATCGACGGTTAAAAGGAAATAGGGTATAAGCGACATTTTGGACTGGTATTGTTTTGAAAGCCGACTGTTTCTTGTGTTCTATTATCTTTTATTTTGCCATATTTCCCGATTGTAAAATTAAAAACTAATTTAGTTTTCACGATGTTTTAATAAAAAAAATTACATCAGTTTTTCTAAAATTCTAAACTTTGAACGGCTCTGCTGAATATTTCTTTTTTTGTCGCTTATACCCTATTTCCTTTTAACCGTCGATATGTATTCGGTTTTAACAGACAAAACCAAGTATATTTCTGTATTTACAATACATATAAGTACATGCAGGAGGAGCTCGAGGCTAAAAAAAACAGCCGCACCGGTCGACCTTCAAGATAAAGCAACGCTTACCGAGATTGGTCTATGGTTAAGTGACCATCTTAACTTGACGCCAGCACATCAAGCTACAACAATCTGTCAAATTTCTTTAATAGATTTTCAACTTTATTGTTAAAGAAATTAGGTTCAAGGTTGATTGGGAAAATTTAACAGTTTCGGGTAGCTTCATGTGCTGGCGTCTGTACACCTTTGACAGTCGTTACGGGTCGACAGGAGCCAGAACATCTGACACTGTTTTTGTGTAACGGGTATTGTGTAACGGGTATTGTGTAACTCAGCTACTGAGTTGTGGAGGTCAGATAGGCAGCCGCCGTTCCATGTAAAACACTAGAACTCAGCTGCATACGGTTACATTGGAAGCCATCTCCGACATAGGAACAGGCTAAGCATATGATGATGACAATCTATACAAAAAAGCGAAATACCACTCACTGATTAATCACGAAATCTCAGAAGTAGTAGTAGGGCTCTCAAATTTTGCATGAGGGTTTCCTTTTGGTACGTAGATGCTCGCTAAGACGGGATTTTGCGAAATTCCCACGGGATCTGGATTTACACGGGAAAACTTCCCACGCGAACGAAGTCGCGAGCTACTGCTAGTATACGTATAATATCTGCAGAACTGGACTCCATTTTTGGATAAGTCCGTCTCACTATTGAGCTTAATGGCTAGAATCAACAGTGGCGATCACCAGAAAAGTAAAGTCAATGAAACTCGACAAATTATGGACAATCCATTCAACAATCATGGATCCCGCAATGAAAAGAAAGAACATTATTTTCTGATTTCAGTATGAAAAACTATAAATTCCAATTCCCTCTATATCAAGCATGAGGCAGAACAGAACTACGCCAAGTAATATTGAACTATATTTGTTCCACACTTACGATATAAAGTTTTTTGCAATGTGTCAACCATTCTCGGAGAGTAACAGCGATGTCGTGTACAACGCCGATGCCTCCAGCCGAGGCGACCACTGTGCCACCGCATCTAAAAGTAAAGAAAGTATTTTTTTAAGATATTTTCGCAATAGAACATTACCCTTATAAAATGAAAAGGGCCACGACACTCATCGGCAACTATGCACTGGTCGAGTCAAAGCTCCAGAGCCTTGAACATCGGCCATGAGTTGGAAGTCTGTCGTTTTTAGGGTTCCGTAGTCAACAAGGAACCCTTATAGTTTCGCCATGTCCGTCTGTCTGCCCGTCTGTCCGTGGTTTAGCTCAAAAATTATTGGTACTAGAAAGTTGTTATTTGGCATGAGTATACACGTTAATGACGCCGAAAAAGTGGTAAAATAAAATTTTGAAATAACAATTATTTAGGGTACCTCCCATACATGTCAAGTGGGCTGATAATTTTTTTTTTTCGTTCTTCCCATAGTGTGGGATATCGTTAGATAGGTCTTTCAAAAATATTAGGGGTTTGGTAAGACCGTTTTTTGATTAAGTAAACCGTACGTGACTTATCAAGCTTTAAAGTACCAATTTTCGTTAGAGTCAAGTGTCCCCCCCTCTATCAACTAAACGGTTATAGTTAGAAATTCAAATGTCACGGCAGTAGTACCTATATATAACGAAATTTAAAGGAAAACTATCACACATAAGTGGGCTTTACAAGTTTACGAGTAATAGTCGACCAATTGTATTTAACTCGAAAATTTCGAACAACTCTATAGAATTGTCGATAGATGGCGCTAAGCGCCAGTTGTATCGTGCTAGCTTCTTGTGACGATTGAGTAGTGTAGCTCTGTGTCCGTATTTAAATTCAAAACACCGGCTATGACAACTTTTATACAAATCTCTTAAAAAAAATTGAAACTTTCCATGCAAAATTGTCGGATCAGGTGAGGATTTGTATAGGAAGTCAAATTAGTTAGGTAGTCATATTTGGCTTTTAGTTAGAGCATGGTACTAAGCGATCAGTCAGCGAATACGACACGCACTTGGCTGTTATAAAAACTACGGAACCCTACACTGCGCGTGGCCCGACACGCACTTGACCGGTTTTTCTATCAGACATTTCGGGGAGTGTGCGATCGAATTGCAAAACTAATTCCTCCAAGCCCGTTCCATCATAGGATAAGACGAACGGCAATGCGCCATCGTTACATGGTGGACATCCTACCCATATACGCACAAAACGTTTGGGGAGTCTACTCCATAGTTGTACGTACAACAAAGGAGTGGGATTCGCGAGCAAAGCTGCGGCAGAATCCACTAATTTTATGAATGAATATAATATTCTTTCACAAAAGTAAAAGTGGTTAAAATTTAAAAGACTAAGAATAAAACAATTCCTTATTACAGCCCTTTGTGCGTAGCTCAATAACACAAGAATGCCTGGTTTATTCCTGTTTTGGGTGATAAAAGTTCACAAGATGAATGGAGAAAGTCGCCTTTGTTCACCTGGGTGAGTTAATTCTGAGGTCAACAAAGGCAACCGCGTATGTCGAATCATCTTTGGACCTGGATGGTATTACCTAGGTGAAATGATTGCCAGATAACTTGAGGACACAAAAAATTTAAATTTGTTCACCTGGGTGATATCACCCTGGTGATCAAAGTGGAATAAACCATGTGCCATAATACATTTTCTACACAGATTCTTAACACTCGTCTCACACGACAATTCTCGTTAAACTATCTCCAAACAACTTTAAATAAAGTTATATTCAGCATGGCAATACAATCTGAATTATATAAGTTATATCGCATTACTTATTGCTTATAATATGCTTATTATTATACACAAAAGTAGCTAGGAAAGTTGTAAAAGTTTGTTATTAAACAAAACAATAATTGGCTTTTCTCATGTTACTGAAGTTATAATGGAATCATAACGATCTTGTGGTTTGTGACATTATGTTTTAATACTTGTAATATTTAAAGTTTACTTGTGTTTAGTCAACGTGTTTAGTCCCCAAAACAAGCTGTTGCCTACTAGGGTTGCAGAAATGTTCTAAAGAAATAACGCCCGAAAGATTTTATTCAGAAGGAGTCTGACACTATCTTCCGCTGCACCCAGAGCAGTAGGACACATTTGATGACTTTCCCCCTTGAAAAATTTTGGTACTGGGCTGTTGCGGACTCTGCTGGGTTTGCGGGAATGTACAGACCCCAGCACATGAAGCTACCCGAAACTGTCAAATTTTCCCAATCAACATTGATCCTAATTTCTTTAACAATAAAGTTGAAAATCTATTAAAGAAATTTGACAGATTGTTGTAGCTTGATGTGCTGGCGTCTGTACTAAAGAGAACGCAAGTGCAACTGAAGGAACAGGGTGGGTTTTTAGTCAGTAGGAGTCTGACACTTCCCTCCGTTCGCACTTCATCCAGAGCGAGAGTCATTTGATGTAGTTATATTCAGGGCTGGGCAAAATACATGGTTTGCTTTAATTGAAATACAAATTACAAAATACTGTATCGCAAGTAATTAAAATACGAAATACAAAATATATTTAAGTAAGGTATTTGAAATATAAAATACAAAATACAGTATTTTAGCTATTTTTAATT
The DNA here is from genome assembly GCA_943138885.2 of Tholera decimalis. Lineage (NCBI taxonomy): Eukaryota > Metazoa > Arthropoda > Insecta > Lepidoptera > Noctuidae > Tholera > Tholera decimalis. The sequence continues at coordinate 13,545,246 of OW964572.2, forward strand.
GAAATACAAATTACAAAATACAAAATAAGTAATTTAGACCAGGGGGCCGAGTCTGCTATTGCAATAGTGTCGGAATGGTGGATCATTGATTTCTAGGGTTCCGAAGCCGAATGGCAAAAAACTGAACCCTTATAGTTTCATCATGTCTGTCCGTCTGTCTGTCTGTCCGTCCGTCCGTATGTCACAGCCATTTTATTCCGAAACTATTAGGACTATACATGTGAAACTTGGTAGGTAGATGTATTCTATGAACCGCTTTCCGATTTTAAGAAAAACATTTAAATAAAAATTTAAAATAAAGGGAGCCCCCATACATGGAACCTGAATATTCTTTTTTCATGATTCCTATGCATGTGTGGTATCTATAGACAGGTCTTTAAAAATGACATAGGGGTTTTTAAAACCACTTTTTCATAAAGTCAATCGTTTAAAAGATATAAGCTTCCAAAGTGGTAAAATGTGACCCCCCACCTTCTAACTTCTATAATAATGGAGTGAAAAAAAAAATGTCTGTAAATCTTAAACTTTCAACCAAAATTGTTTTGAACGAGATCGGGTCAGCAGTTTTTGAGATACAGCATATTTTCTAAAACCGCAAATATAACTTTGTAATTCATACAAACACTATGAAAAACAAAGTTATTTGGCGTAGTTGTAAAAAATGTAAATAAGCAAATTTTATGAAATTTGTAAGGTTTTTGTTTTCGTCAAATAATTATACTCAATTATATATATAATATTATTTTCCTTATACAGTTTTGTTCAACTTATCTAATGAAGTGTTACAAATTTAACTTAGAGTGTAAATGTTAGCAATATTATGTATCTTAATTTATATTTTATATAATTATATTAGTTATTTAGTAAATTATCTACAAGGACCGCTAAATAGCGGTGAAAGCCTCCTCCATTCGTTTCCATGTTATTCTGTCTCTAGCAACTCTACTCCAAATTTTACCTACTATTTTTGTGATATCTTCGCTCCATCTCATTTGTGGTCGACCTTGTCTGCGCTTTTTATTCAGTGGGTACCAGTTCGTGGTGATTTTCGTCCACCTTTCATCTGGTACTCTTTGAAAATGTGCAGCCCATTTCCATTTCAAACCAAGTACTTTTTTACCCACATCCTTTGCCTTGGTTTTACTTCTGATTGTTGTGTTCTTTACTTTGTCTTTAAGTCTGTGGTTCATGTAGCTCCTTTCTATTCCTCTTTGACATACTCTGAGCTTTCTAAGTTTTGTTTTGTTAGGGGCCATGTTTGACAAGCGTATGTGAGTGTGGGAAGTAGGCATGTTTCCATGGTTTTTGTTTTTATTTTGGTTGGCATCTTACTTTTGAATATTTCTTTTAGTGTCCAGTATTTATTCCAGGTGTATTTGATTCTTCTTTCTATTTCTCTTTCTGTGCAATTTTTGTAGGTAATTAAGTTTCCTAGGTAGATGTACTCGTTAAATTATTCAAGGTTAGTAGATGAGATTATTATTGGTGCTTTGTGTCTGTTTGTCATTAGTTTTGTTTTTGTTTGGTTTACTTCTAACCCCACTTTTTTGCTCTCTTCAAATAGCGACTTTAGCATAGACTGCATTTCATTTGGGAATATACGTATTATATTATATTATTATAGTTACTACGGAATCCTTAATGAGCGAGTCTGACTCGCACTTGGCCAATTTTTTATAAGTTGATTTTGACAAGTTTGGTCAACCAGTTCAACCACTGACACTCCATTGAAAGAAATGGCTTAGAATGGTAATCTCGTACAAAATGACAAATGAATGACTGACTTAAGCGGTAATCTGCTAAATTTTTTACAGTTCCTACCGAAATTTGCTCAATTAGCACCATTTTGTATTGTAATAAATATAGGCTTCTCTATCTATACTAAAAATATTATAAAGCGGAAAAGTTTGTTTGTTTGTTTGCTTGAACGCGCTAATCTTCGAAAGTACTGGGTGGATATGGATGCAATTTGGTATGGAAGTAGCTTGAAGCTTGAGGAAGGTTATAGGCTACTTTTTACGCGACTGCAAAAAAGGAGAGTTATGTTTTTACCGTGATAGAATCCACGGGAGCGAAGCCCCGCGTGAGTACTAGTTAAAGATAATTTAAAACACATTAAATCAAAACACCGGCCGCTAAAAATAAAAAACAGATAAAAAAAACGTCAGTAAGCAGTAATGTCACATTTGACTTTGACAGCTAAAATATTATTGAATTGTATAGTTTTACTACATTTCTATTAACAGGTTTTATAATAATGGCAATACAACTATGTAAATTTATAACACAATTCTTTTTTAACTTTTAGCAAAATGACAATGGCATCGATCGACAATTAGGAAATCAATGATAGACCATTGTGGCACTATTGCAATAGCAGACTTAAAGCTCAGCACGGGCTGAAAAGTAGAGGAAAATAAGATAAATTAATCAGTAAAACCGGAGTTTCCTTTCATGAACACAAAATTTTTAAATGTACTGTCAGACAAACAGCCTCTTGTTGGAGAATGAATAAAACCTGTTAAAGAAAACAATCTTTCTACAGGTCCTGATGAGCACAAACTTGTGTTAAATTGTATGAACACATTTTCGTTAGTTCTACACAGAACAGAAGCTTTATTTGTTCCGTGCAAAAACTAAAACAAACCGTTATGACTTGACACATTGACATCTTAGCTTGACATTGACAATTTGACGTAAGTCCACTTTTGTGTGTTTTGTTGCTGCTTTACCATCGTTACACTCTCACGGTCTCGCCTCGCACTCACACTCACGATCGCTAAATGAATGAAATGTAAATGTATTGTATATAATATAATATAAATGTATTTTAATGTTAAAATGTATTTTGAAGCCTCAGGTATTTGAAATACTAATTACAAAATACCTCGGCGTCAGGTATTTGAAATACGAATTACAAATTACATTTTAAAGAAGTAATTGAAATACAAATACCAAATACGTATTTGTATTTCAATTACGTATTTTACTTACAAGTAATTCAAATACTGCCCAACCCTGGTTATATTGCATAGGTCAAGACTGTGTCAAACTTGGGACCACCCAAGTTTGACACAGTGTTGACCTTGTTGCTTTAAATCTTGAAAGAAAAGGTTGATACTGCAAAAGTGCAAACCAATTCTTTCAAGATTTAATGTAAACTTTATACTATATAAAGCTAAATTACCACTGACTCATTGACATAATTGTTCTCCCAGATGGTGGATGGGGAGGACAAGTAACTCTCAAACCTACGGGAAAAGTGCCAAACCTCCCCTTTTCACCCCTCCCTATCGTATCTCGGAAACTACGAGACCCGTATTTTTTTTTTTACGGATTCGTATAGAGGAGGCTCGGTAAAGTAAAAACCATTTTTCAAAGTCGCCCCCCCCCCCCGCCCCCCTTCTCAACCCCTTTAGGCGGATCTCGGAAATTAAAAGACTTGGAACATTTTTTTTTCAGATTCATTTAGAGGGGCAATGCTTTAGTCGAAATAATTGTGCAACCCCCCCCCATCACCTCCCCTCATTTTTTTTTTTAAAGTGAACAAGCGAGTTGCTTGCACCTCGCGCAACACGCAAATACTAGTTACAGTATAATCTTCCAACATATAATAGACACTAAGTCACGTAACATCCCAGTGGCAGCCCCATTCCATGACCATGCCATTGCAGTTCATTTCAGGTTGCCTAGAATTGATCGCGGAATGTGAAGACCAGCCTACTATATGTGTTTTAGGTTAAAGTTTTCTTTCTACATGTACTTTTTGAAATCGTTTATTGGTTTGGGAAAATCAGAAGCGCTGCCCTAATTCAAGCTCGTTTGGCGGTTCAACGGTCCGTGAATGGGAAATAAGTAAAAGAAAGTAAGTTAAACGGTACTCTTGAAAAGAAACATAATAATGTCGCAGTGAATGTAGTAAAAGCTAAAAAATAATAGTACTTGTCATCACACCACTCTCCTCATCTATCTAGGTCATTTTATTTTATTTGATTAAAATAAAATCTTGGGGCGATGCATCCAAAGCAAATGAGCGGTTGACTGTAGAAAAACTAAATTCGACGCGCCCCACGATTCTGATACCGCCGCCCCGGTCTGCTAGTTCCGGTGCGGGAACCGTGACGTCAAAATACCTATAGGTACACCATTATACCACATCCAATTCATACATAGCTCCGAATTTAATCGTCAATAGCCTAATGGCTAAGATGTCGGACTTGTGACTTGAGGTCGCGGCTTCGAATCTCATTACACTATTGCCGTGAACCCACTCTAGACACAAACATATTTACCTTAGTTGGAGGGGTTAATAAGATTGCTAGTAATGTAAATTCTAACCACATTGTCAGTTTTCATTTAAAAAAAATTGTGTGAAGGCGTTGAACCTAACTACAATTTTTTACATACATACATCTGTGACTGTTTTTACCGATAGTCAGAAGTCAGAAAAGAAAAGTTTTTCACCAACTATATACAATACCAATTCATCTATAATACCTACCTAGTACAAAATTCCATTAATTGCTTTAAAAAAAATATAAATTGACTCATAGCATCATTAGGCAATTACCTAACAACTTTGCATTCAATTATATTAATTGATTTTAAAATGGAAAATTGAATACGGGCTGAGTCAAATAAAATTAATTTATTTATAGTATCCATCAGGAGTTTATAGTACGGGATAAACCCTTTAGTTAGTTTAATAAATACCTATGCATACGTCATTAAATATATTATAGACAAACACTTCCCTTATTATAGCAGTGCGTAGGCATGACAAATTTGTAACCTTCCGTTTTTTGTGTGAATGTATTTATTTCTATTTATTTATGTATAGCGGTGGTGACCCAGTGATTTGGGTAATTCATAACATCAAACTGCTCCAAAAACGGAGCAAAAGTTCGAAGACGTGTGGCAACCAGCAAGCCACTCTGGGCCCGCGTGGTGGTCCATTCCCACTCATAAATAATTATTCATTACTAGTTTCTGCTCGCGACGTCGTTCGTGTAAAGTATTTTCTCCCTTCAACTATATCCACACCAAACATAACACCGATCCGTTGCTTCGTTTTGACGTGAAAGACGGACAAACAAACACCCTTTCGCATTTATAATATCAGTATGGATATGGAAGTATGGAGTATAGATACAAATTTTTAAGCTAACATAGTCACTAACAGTTAGCCGTGCTTGCAACAGTGCCGAAATATCGGGAACTCAAAACTGCTCGAAACAATAAATACACTTGTTAAATAATATCCCGTTTTACGTTCTAATGATACTGGAGTATGGATTTATAGTATACCATATATGACACATAAAAAACTTTTTACCAAAAAATTAAACCGACTCCCAAAAAACACTGCAAAGTGTAAAATAACTTTAATTTCGGTAGTCGGTGTCTTTAGTTTTCTATTTTCGTTTTTGGCACCGACTTCCGAAATTAAATTTATTTTACACTTTGCAGTGTTTTTTGGGAGTCGGTTTAATTTTTTGGTAAAAAGTTTTTATTTCACTCTTTTTAGTTGGTCTATTTTTAATTTACCTAGTTACAAGAGCCTAAATGTCAACTACTTATAACCTTTTACAAAATATTGCTTTTCCCAATATGCTGGGCCGTTAATTGTTGAGGAGTTCTCCTGGTACTCCACCATCAGCTCTACATCACCATATGCATTGTGACGAGCATAAAGTGCTTAACATTCATATTCAAGTAATCGAATCGCAATCCACTCAATACTTATTATTGAGTAGTTTCGGCGGCCATCTGTGGTCTTCATCATCAGTTCCACTTCCTCAAATGGTACTTTTTGAGAGCAACTGCACAAGTTACTATAATAAATACCCAAAACGCCATAGGTGTGCCTATAATATTTGAAGAGTTCCCTCGATTTCTCCAGGATCCCATCATCAGATCCTGACGTTTATGAAAATGGGACCAATTTCGAAGTATACCCTTTCAATAAAAAAAAGAATTTTCCAAATCGGTTCAGCCGTCTTCGTGTAATCGATGATCATACATTAAAAAAAAAATACGCGTCGAATTGATAACCTCCTCTTTTTGTCGTCGGTTGAAAATAAAAGAAGCAATACAGAAATCAGAGACGGGAGGGTTGGATAAGAGACAATATAATACTTTTAAAAGACACGTAGAATCAATTTTGAAAAGTGGACTATTTATATTCTCAGCTCACACAAATTTTGCCACGTATTTTTGTCCGTTGCATATAATATCAATGTACCATAACATACATATTTTCAACCGACGACCAAAAGAGGAGGTTATCAATTCGATCGATAATCGATTAGAGTATTTTTTATAGTAACTTGTGTAGTTGCATTCGAAAAGCACCATTTGTGAAGTGGATCTGATGATGAAGACCACAGATGGCCACTGGAAGTACTCAATATATAAGTAGGAATAAGAAGTATTTCGTGGGTTCCGCTTCGATTACTTGAATACGGTTATTAAGCACAATATGCTCGTCACAATGCATATGGTGAAATGAAGCTGATGATGAAGTACCAGGAGAACTCCTCAACAATTAACGGCCCAGCAATGGGAAAAGCAATATTTTGTAAAAGGTTATAAGTAGTTGAGATTTAGGCTATTGTAGCTAGGTAAATTGTAACTCGACCAACTAAAAAGAGTGAAATAAAAACTTTTTACCAAAAAATTAAACCGACTCCCAAAAAACACTGCAAAGTGAAAAATAACTTTAATTTCGGAAGTCGGTGCCAAAAACGACAATACAAAACTAAAGACACCGACTACCGAAATTAAAGTTATTTTTCACTTTGCAGTGTTTTTTGGGAGTCGGTTTAATTTGTTATCATAATGTAATCACATTTTAGCAATCATTTACAATTTAGACGGAGCTCTTACGAAAGTTTTTCACGGAACACATCATACGTACTATATTAATTTAATTCGAAATTCCTTACCAGATTCTTTGACTCATACAACTAGACAATCAGTCTACAAGAGTCACCTTAGAAAGCGATTCATCGTACTTCCGACTTTAATACCTACTCAAACGACCTTAAGGTCCCCTAGGCCCAGAATCAGAACATTCCTAGTTCACAATTACCATAAAAAACTATACTAATTGACGAGGTCACTGACCGTGATTGATAATCGTTGCCCATTGTCGTATGAATCGCTACTACAACACAATGTGTGAACGTTTGTCTGTGTGTGTGTATAGTAATGTGTGAGTACGACCCGCTGCCTTTTAATTGAAATATTATCACTTACCAGTCATTTGCTACTACTACTATATTGATTGTATGTAATGTTATATGTGGTAATCTCATCTCGCTTGTTGGTATAAACGTTTTGGTGTTGGGTTTCTAAAACACGTTTAGTATTGACGGTGAGAATTATAGTAACGCATCAAATGTAGGTCTAAAATGACGATCTGTAGGCTTATAATACGTTGTCCGCGCGTTCTCCATGCGAACCTGACTAAGGTACGTGTTCACAACATAAATTAGAGGATACAGACTGTTGCTAGGGATCCTAGAAGCCATTTATGTCTCTATCTTAGTTCTAAATGCGTACTACCTAAGTCAATATTCCTCCCCTTGTGGACTTGAATTGAGAAGGTAACTAGTAAGGAAGATTTCATCATAAATTCATCAAGAATTTGAAGACACAAACTAATCCTATCCTTATGTAAGTGGCCACAAGATACACCAGTTCGTTTGAACGATTATAGTGTCTTTGAGGGCAAAAAAATAAAGCTGTGCCATAAAGTATATATACTTCTAATAATTCAAACAGCTTACCTGTCAACAATGCAGTCCCTTATCGTTACGTAGCTTTTAGGGAAGGCACCGCTCGCATCTCTTTTGAGGCTCTTGCCCCAATACCAGAATTCCGTCTCTCTCTCGATCTGCAGCAACTCGCCAACATCGAAGGAGAGATGAAGGGAGCCTGGTTTGGCCGCGTAGTTATATATGGCTGTGGAAGAAAAGAAATAGAGCTATATCAAAACTTTAAAAGATAATATTGTCAGGAGATTGAAATCCCCCTGGTCACGGGAATGTTTTAACGAGATACCATGGCCCGAAAGCAAGAGCAACTGGAGGAACAGATGCATTTTTAGTTAGTAGAAGTGACAATCCCTTCTGCTCCAATCAAGCGGGAGGAGTACTTTGACAATTTCTCCCCGAAAAATATGAGGTTGAAATTAGAATAGACGTGCCCCAAATTGGCCCTGGCCACGCGTAGTATCTCACAAATAAGGGATTAACCAAGCGGCGCGGCGGCGTGGGAATAATATGGACGGAACAGATTGACACTAGAGAACAGAAAGTTGCCTCATCTTCGACGACATCATAGTTTAATATCAGGTGAGATGGTGGTCAAACTAAACCCTATCAACAATAAAAAAAGTTTAAAAATATAAATAAATAAAAATGCTTGATAATTATACAGGCAGATATTCACCAAGCATACCCCCGCTCGGGCACGCCGCAATTGCGGCGGTAAGACCCGTCTTTGAGGAGTGGCTAGATCGGCGTCACGGCGTCCTGACCTACCGCATGACACAGGTCTTCACCGGACACGGAAGTTTGGGGAGGTACCTGTGTCTGATAGGGAAGGAAGAAACGCCTGGGTGTCACCACTGCGAGGATCGCCCTGAGGACACAGTAGAGCATACGGTGCAAGACTGCCCCGCTTGGGCAGAGCACCGACGTGTCCTCACGGCGGCGATAGGCGGAGACCTCTCGCGCCCGGCATTGGTCGAGGCCGTGCTGCGGGGTGAGAGGGAGTGGGAAGCGGTCGCCTCCTTCTGCGAAGCAGTCATGCTACCGAAGGAGGAGGCGGGCCGCGTGAGGGAGAGGTTGACGTCCTCCCTCCAGCCCAGCCGCAGTGATAGACGCCCACGGCGTCGGACGTCGGCCGACGATCTCCGGCCACCGTAGGCGCGGGCATGCGGACAGCGAGTAAAGGGCAACTCGCTGTCCGACCATGGACCATGCCCGGGTCGACGGCGCGTTGTGTTCCACGCGCGCCTCAAAGAGCGTCAGCAATATGACGAGGCCCCCCCTGTAGAGGGCCGAAGCCTGCCGGGGTCGTGGGACTTATCCCATTACCGTGACCCCGGAACGTAAAGGGCTATTGAAGGAACACCGTGGATTTTAGTCATAACAAGTCTGACAGTCCCTCCGGCCCTGCCCGGGGTGGGAGGACTTATTTGATAATTTTACAAAGCAAAAAAAAAAAAGCATACCTACCCCCGCTAGGTGAATACCCACCTGAATTCTTCAAGAAGCGACTGCTTATCTGACCAACACAACCCAATACCTAAATAGCAAGATTGTATACCCCTTACTAGATTCTTTTCAGACATTGATTGGCTTCTGACGTGAATAAAGATATAATAAATAAAAATAATAACGGCTTAGTCTATAATGTTGGTGAAATTGAGCGGTATAGTCCTCAATTGAAATTAATTGAGGAATCTATGTCGCGTAGAATGACTAATTGTATTATGATAGGTCATAGCCTAGCTGACCGAAATACAGTTGATAATGCTCTATCTATATGATATAGTTCCCAAACCTTCTTGTCCTGTAGACCCTACCGCGTTTTTTGATGCTAACCTATTTTGCGTAGTCTTGATTGTCCTTATGTCGGGTGTTTTTGAGTCACCATTATTAATCAATTTATTTCAGATTATATGTCCATATACGTATATTTAAAAAAAAAATAAGATATTAACAATTCAAATTTAAAAATTAATTACAGAGCTATAATACAATAAAAATATCACAAAACACTTTGTTTTGCTTCAAAGCAGCAAAAGCCTATATTTTAGTGCATTACTGGTTAAATCTAGATACCAATATCATAAAGCAAGTTTTTTGTTTGTTTGTTTAAACGCGCTAATCTTCGAAAATACTGCACCCAGTATTTTCATTACAAATGTCATCCAAATCAGTGGATTTGGATGACATTTGGTATGGAAGTAGCTTGAAGCTTGAGGAAGATTATAGGCTACTTTTTACCCGTTTTTAAAAGAAGCAAATTATGTTTCTATCGTGATAATGTCCACGGGAGCGAAGCCACACGCGACCGCTCGTGTTTTTTATAAAATGAATGAATGAAAGGAATCCACACAATATTTGCTCAGGAAGCGATAAATAACTGTTATTAATGGGAATCCAACGATAACACGACAACTAGCCTGAGATCTCATTTTACTTTTACTCGGTTTTAGACCCCTTGCCTGGCGTAGATGACCCCTGGGGGCTTAGGTGTAGAATTTTTGAAGGGTTAAACATGATAGTACAGATATCCTGGCGTAGATGACCCCTGGGGGCTTAGGTGTAGAATTTTTGAAGGGTTAAACATGATAGTACAGATATAGGTACCTACCAATAATAAATAGTTCAATAATAGTTTTTTTTTTCTTTACAATTAATCTGGTAGTCACTTGCCATGACATGGTTTTCTTACTTTAAAAATAATTTATTACCTGGATATGAAGGTACTAACTACTAAGTATGTCTACATAATTATTGTAGACCTCACTTGGCTAGAATTAAACGTAGTTTTTTCTCTCTTCAAACTTGGGAATTTGCCAGCTACTTATAAGGCTTAGAATGCACATGAAATCACGTTTATAGCAATAAAATTATTAAGTTGGCGTTAGCTAACAACTTAGTAATTAAACGGAAATAAATAGCCAATATCAATTCCAGATCAAGGGTAACACTCAATCAAATACATTATTCATAAATTATCAAAACGCGCTATGTTGTGTTTCCTGATAGCTACAACCTGGGGGTCTTTAAGTCAAGAGAAAATAGGTTACTTCTAGGTAAGCGAGCTTCATCTTCGACTACACTATCGAAGCATCAGGTGAAATAGTAACCAAACGCAATTCAAACAGACCGTTACCCACAGAACATACGTTAATAGCACATCAAATACTATGACATAATAAATGATGCCTTTATGGCTAACGTATCCTGTGACAACAGTCATGGAATGTAATGACAAGGCTTTCCAATTTGGCACAACAATACCAAAACCATTTAGCGATAGTAATAATGTGTACAGTCGTTCGCGAAATCACTCTTCATTTGCCTATGCTTTTTTCAACTTGGTATCGACTTCCAGTTTAACTGGAAACAAGTGAATACCTGGAATTAATGTAAAGCAATCTAAATGGTTATCTGGCCTCTACATGCCAGTCACTTCCTGGCAAATCCACTCTATCGACTTTCAGTCGAAGCAATTGATATTAAGCCTGCCACACTATTCGCGAGCACTGGATCTCCTGAGAGCCTAGAATGAATAATGGCGACCAACAGAAAAACACCAAGACAATGAAGTCCCGGAGAAACTGTCTGGGATCCCACAAATAAATAAATCAGAAAAGATTAACGGATGACTAAAAAATACAATTTCTATGTACTCCATAACAAATAGATGGCAGAACAGAGCTAGACCAATACGTAACAAGTCAGAGTTATAGCTGGATAAGCATAGCAACCAGTAGTGGATACCAGAATTTACATAGAGAGACTGCCACACTGCCTGACTAAATTCCGCAACTCAGTTATTCGCTCACTGGCCAAATCACTCCCCAATTCACTCCTAAGTCATTCCCCATGGGAACAGTTGCGATTTCCTTCAGCAAGTTCACACGGGCAATTGACGTGAGACGAAGCCAAATTGTCAAACTGATCCTTGAAATCGATTCGTGTGAAAATAATTCTTACCATACCGTAATCATGCCAAATGGACATTAAATAACTTCGACCTTGGCGACGATGGTTAAGTAACTCGAGCAAAGCGACGATCTTAAAATATATCTCCCAACAGGCGGCCGCAAATTCATTAATTTGACATCAAGACTAACTAAGCCCAAGAGCTAACGAGTCACATCCTGTGCAAAGAAACGCGCAAAAAAATAAACTAAACTTATTAAATATGATGTGAAGAAAAGGCTAATGTTTAACATTCAATGTACTTACACAAACAATTAATCCGGGACAATAGGGGCGGTATGCCAGTGAGTCACGAAAGACAGGCGCGGGCGCACCAAAACCGCGTTTGAACGCAACTTACGCGCGGTCTGAATGCTGATGTGAGGGGCGTTAGATCTACCAACTGTTTAGATGGGATAGACCCGGTATATTGAATTATTGTTGGATTTGTAATACATATTATTAAATTAATTTCTGTCTGAAGCAATGCTGTGGATAATGACCCTACTGCTACAAATAACAATTTTTTGTAAACAAAGACGATCCAGCATATTTGGGAGGAGTGTTGCCCTTTTTATTCGTATATTATTTATTGTAAACCTTAAAATATTATATCTATAACTAACTTTTTGACTTTAATTCGCGTTCCAGAAGTGTTTCATCACGGGAATTATCAGAATATCCGCCCTAAGTTATTAAAGTTTTAAATCTTTGCAACGCAATTGTTCTAAGATAGAGCATTATATATTGTTAGTATTTATGAATTTTATTTTGTGGCTTGTGTATTTCGATTCTAAAATTGACGTTTATTTTGCCTAATAGATCTAAATGTAAGTACGTAAGTACAGATGGGAATTACATGAAGAGAGATTTCAATCACAGTTATCATTCGAACAGCCTAATCAAGTAACAATTGAAATAGATTTGTTGAAGTCATTGTGTAATTAAATGACCCTATTGTGATTGAGATTAACCAATGAATTCAGTGGGTGGGGAAGGTAGCTATTTCATATGTTGATAGATATACGCTCATTCAGATTTGCATAATGAACTGAACGTAGAAAAATAAATAACCATATACTAAATGTTTCATTTATAAAAAAGTTTAATAAGAAAAAGCTTCTCACATTTTTATAAAATCTTCGTTTAATAAACTTAGACCCTGTCATGAAATCTCCCGAACTTAAAATTCCCAAGTCCCATCAAAAATACAGAATCTCTATCGAATCACTTATCAAAGGTACTCTAATCTATCAATTTTACGATCTCAGCCATAAAACGGCACGTCTAAGCGAGTTATAAATCTATCAGACATCAGATCCATGCACATGTCACCGATACTTCACGTAATGAGATACAGGTGCTATACTAGAGACCCACCTGGTATCGAACATTTTCGGATGACAGCGTTAATGGTACAAATGTTACAGGTTTCATTTTATGCGTCATTGAGCACTTTGTTCAGAGCAATTAGTATTTGGTTTATGAGCCGAAGTAAATTTATGGTTAGTGAATTTAGTTGTAAACTAAATTCTATGCATTTGTTGAGTTTGCCAGGTCTCGCCTCAATGATCTCAATAAAATGTCATTATTACCTGAAGGTAGAAAATCTAGTGCCCTAATGAGATTGTTTTAAAATAAAAAAAAATGGTAATATGTACAACCATGTAAGAGCTAGGAATTCAGCAATATGGCATAGCAAAGATGGCATCGATCTACTCCCGATTTGGGCAATGGAGATCAGATGCAGTTGTTTACGCTAATGTAACACTAAACCGGATTGATATTTTAAGCGTCACAGCTCGCCAAAAGTAACGGCAAGTTTTTGCGACCAGTTCATTAAAAGTGTGTCATCAAAAAGTCCAAAAAAGTAAGACCAAACCCAAATGTTTAACAAAAGCATATGTTGCTCACTTGCGACTCCTGCGCATGAGCAACGGGCACAAAAATCAATTGAATCATTTTTATTACGGTGAATTGCTGATTGGATGACATTATTGGCGAAGTGATGTTTTGACATACATAATTGGACTTCCTCAGGTGACGGAAGGGGACAGAATGCGGCGATTGGCATGTAGGGGCATGTGCGAATGTGAGTACTCGCGTATCAGTAACAATCACATTTAATACTTGTTAGAATATGCATGGTCAACGTTAATGATCATTAAGATAATACCAATAATTCTTAATAAAAACATGAGCCCGAAAACACCTACCACTAACCCAATAGAAAACCTACCATAAAAAGGTATCAAACCAGCATGCACGGCAGCTCGATGTGAATGATGTTACTGTCCTCAAAATCGATGAAATAATATGTATTGAAACTGTCATGATAGGAATCTTCTGGTTTTCATTTCTTTTTTGTTCACATTTTAATGATCTGCATATACAATCATTTCAGAAACCGATATACACAACACGGCTAAGTAATTGAGTACATCTGGCATCCTGGCACGCACTACCATGAGATGTGTATGTGTCGCAGATTTCGCGACGCGTCAAGCCCGCGTAGGCGGCAATGTAAGAGAGTGGCCCAGACGGTGTGACGAAGTCTCTTATAACAAGTATCTCGAAAGATTCATAGATCTACATCGACGTTTGTGCTAACAGATAAAGTCAGACTAGATATGGTAAAGAGCAATCCTAGTGATAAAAAATATCTTAAGAACCAAAAACATCATCATCATCGAATCATTATGATAGTCAAGCTTGCTTTTAGCACCAACGATGTAATTAATAAATTACGAATGATATTTATTTTGCGTATTGGCTAAAAATAACACATTTACACGACAATCTATATATATATACAACGTGTAACGGAAAGGGTATATACATACCAAGGGCACGGCTTCTTTGGGTGATATCAAACGATATTGGAAGGGTTTTTTTAATCCTATCTCTACATGTTCGGCAGTAATGAGAATTTTTAATACATTGATACAAGATACAGTACTAGGCGCACAGAATTACGAAAGAGATTTATCGTGATATTTGCAAGTAACGTGGAAAGTTATTGACCTACGTAGTGCGGTGACACGATTGCTATGATTTCAATTTAAGAAACTTACGAAACCGCAAATTATATATATATATATATATAAAAGAAAGTAGTGTTAGTTACGCCACTTATAACTCAAGAACGGCAGAACAGATTTGGGTGAAAATTGGTATGGAGGTAGCTTAGAGCCAGGAGACGGACATAGGATAGTTTTTATCCCGGAATTCCCACGGGATAGGGATTTAAGCGGGAAAAACATCCCACGCGAACGAAGAAGAAATGGAGAGTAGGGTAGGGGTAGGGTTGGTGTAGGGTAGGGGTAGTGTAGGGGTAGGGGTAGGGTAGGCGTAGGGTAGGGGTAGGGTAGTGGTAGGGTAGGGGTAGGGTAGAGTTAGGGTAGGGGTAGGGTAGGGGTAGGGTAGGGGTAGGGTAGGGGTAGGGTAGGGGTAGGGTAGGGGTAGGGTAGGGGTAGGGTAGGGGTAGGGTAGGGGTAGGGTAGGGGTAGGGTAGGGGTAGGGTAGGGGTAGGGTAGGGGTAGGGTAGGGTAGGGTTAGGGTAGGGGTAGGGTAGTAGTAGGGTAGGGGTAGGGGTAGGGTATGGGTAGGGTAGGGGTAGGATAGGGGTAGGGTATCGGTTGGGTAGGGGTAGGATAGGGGTAGGGTATCGGTTGGGTAAGGGTAGGATACCACGCGAACGAAGTCGTGGCGGGTCAGCTAGTTACCTGTTTGTTAATTTAACCGGCTAATAGGTATTAGGCCGGTGTCTGAATCAAAGAAAAGTTGCATCGGTCGAATTATTTAAACGATGATATGACGGATTGCTGTCATATCATGCTAGTTGTGATGACGTAAAGGAGAAGAACATTGAATATGGATACAGCCCTCAAAAAATAAATGCAGTAGGATCTTTACTGAAAGGTATATTGACAAGGCAATTAATCTAGCCAAAGACCTATCGATTAGATCGAATGAGATCTGTTGAAACAGATCTCATTCGATCCCAATCTCCCTAGACGAAAAACACTCATCAAATTCTTAAACATCAAGGAATTTGCGGAAGTAGACAATCACTAAGCAGGAGCTTGAGTGCTATCAACTAGAAGTGTTTGTAATTTGTACATAAAAGTCAAGTGCAGTCAATAAAGCCAATCATTATCGACATAATCATATAACTAAGATTTCTATAACTATTTATAATTTTAGGATTCAGAATATAAACTATTCAGGATTTCAATTGCGTATCAGCTATACATAGTTATGTGTCGCTTCTATCAGTGCAAATATCACATCGAGATTCAGAAGGAATTCATCCTTCATTCTCGTAAGGCTAAAATCATTTGGTTCCTTCGATAACGATTCTCCTTGCTCATAACAACCAATGCGACATAATACCTATGGCTTTTTCCCCGACTCTCTTTCAACCTTAATCTCAGTATTTACTTCCATGAATATGTAAGAAAAATATAGTAATAACAGACAAAACAGAATCAAAAAGAAATATATCCGTCCCTGTCGCGAAAACGCCTTACTCTATGCTTAATGGGCATTAGAGGGTTTGACGTAAGAAGTTCCATATAACTTCTCTTTTGAATAACCAACTATAAAGCTTTAGAACTGCCATGCTGATGAAGAACATCTACTAAAGCTTTGTTTTCCTAGGAAAGCGGTGCCGTCATATAGCGGCTGTGACGAGTCGTCACCGTAAAGACGTCGTCACTGACGACATGTGGAAAGTTCCACGGCCGTTTTATCACACTGTCTGCTTCATCGCTATCTAGTGTATTACATTCTCTTTGGAAACGTTTACGAAACCATCTGACACCGACAAGACGGCCGTCATGCAAATGGCGGCACCGCTTTTTGACGTTACGGTGTCAGTTACCGCTCTCTAGGAAACCGCGCCATTTTGTTTACATAGACAACGTTCTAGTGACGTCATTCACCGCTGTATAAAGCTTTGGTTTCCTAGGAAAGCGGTGCCGTCACATAGCGGCCGTAATATTACGGACCCAAAAAGGCGGCCGTCTTTACGGTGACGATATGTGGAAAGTTCCACGGCCGTTTTTTCACACTGTCAGTCATTTTTTTAAAGCAAACTTCAAACGAAAAGTATCCAAGATAGAAAATGGACGGCCTTGATTTAGCTTTATTAATTTACTTGGAGGATGATATCATCAGAAGAGGAAAATAGTCGTATGGTGGAAGACGATTTATTCCAATCTCGTGGTACTGAAGGTGCATTTGAGATTTTAGTACGTCCAAGAGTTGGAACTCATTTTGTACGTTGTTCCGGTAAAAAAAAACACAAATACGTATTAAAAATAGCTTCACCGCTATCAATGAAACGTTCACGAAACTATCTGACACCGACAAGACGGCCGTCATGCAAATGGCGGCACCGCTTTTTGACGTTACGGTGTCAGTTACCGTTCTCTAGGAAACTGCGCCATTTTGTTTACATGGACAACGTTCTAGTGTCGTCATTCACCGCTGTATAACGGCCGCTATATGACGGCACCGCTTTCCTAGGAAACCAAAGCTTAACGGCCGCTATCCTAGGAAACCAAAGCTTTAGCTTTTTACCAACCGTATTAGAGTCGGATCCCAGTCTAACCAAATGCAGCTGAGTACCAGTATTTTAAATTGAGCAACTTACTAATTGAGTATCTTATCTTATCTTACTATTTGATCTCTACAGCCCAGTAACTGGATAGCATGTTACCTCTTGACAAGGCAAGTGTCAAATTTTCTGGCTTCCAACTACCCATAACAACTGCAAATGAAAGCCGGAACCAACGGCTTGGTAGGTGCATTTCGAGACACAGAGGAATGACGATTGATTAAGACGGTCCCCTATCCGCGTACCGGGCTTGGCTAACTTTGCTTAACCTTGGGTCTGGGTGGATGGGTCCAATAATAACAACCTCACGTTATTATTTAGCTCCTCTTATGAAGAAATTAAAATGAAAACCAAAAATGACCAAAACTACTAGCAACACTTCACATTTCATCATAATAAAATCGAGTGAACTACTAGATATTATTAAGGCCACAAAATAGCACGGTTCCTTGTTACCAGAAATAGATTTAAATTGTAGTACATGATGAACCACGCTATCGAAACATAGTGAGTCTGTGAAGATTAGCTGTAACTATATCTATTAGTATTGTGTTAATTACAAGTTATAGGTCAGTAACGTAACGACGCGCCCCGAGGTTGCTCCAGTTAGGTATTTGGGTTGCTAGGTTCTTTAATCTAAGGCCAGAGTTCGAAGCATGTTGACCGCTTTCTTTTGCATGATTAGTTAATTGAGTGCGCTTCTAGTAATGCGTCGTACAGTACGACGCATTACTAGAAGCGCACTCAATTAAGAATTCAAAATCGTTGCAAATGACCTCTAGTACGAATCGTACTAGAGGTCATTTGCAACGGTTTTGAATTCTTGGTCCCGAAATCTTAATGTATAAATTGAGTTGTTTCGAGTTTTCTAGTACTAACCGAGTCAGCCAATCAAAATGTCGAACAATCTTTGCAGGTGCAGGGAAGCATCGTGTTAGCAAGCGTCGAAGGCCGAGTTTGTTTACAAATTAAACAGGTTTGAGATTGTAAGGTCAAGCATCAATTACGTGAATTAATATTGATATTTGGTTTTTAAAGACCAATACAAAGTAAAAATATTAAACATTTATTCAGGCTTATTCATAAAAAAATCTAGGTAAGTATTTGCTTAATTTGAATACTTTGACAATTTGAGTAAAGAATCAGTGCTAAGCACAGGTTAAAAAGTTTTTTATTATTAAACCTCATTAGGTCTAAAGTCTAAACCTATTCGTTAGTATAATAACATTTGGAATGGGGAAATTTTAGAGCCATGATTGTATGATTATATTGTAAACACTACATCATTCATCACTCCAGAAAAACAAGCAAATATCCATTACTAAGTGTTTGTATTCAAAGATCATCAATGTTTGGCAACTTTTAATTATTATTATTTGGTATGACCAAGGTGTAAAATTATGACAACTATATGGTACAAAATAATAATAGCTGCCTTGCTTCTTACTATTAATCTGTGGTAAAATATATAAATAGTTTTAAAATTATTCAAAACAAAGGATGTTTATTATGATGAGTGGGTACATAGTGTTGTGGGTACATAGTGTGTAGTATGTTTAATTTAATTTGTTTCCCTATAGAGTTTCCTTGTGTTTAATGATACTGCGGCATACAATTTCCAGGGTAATATTATGTTTTGAGATTTTTGGAGCAAAGTTTACCACGGTAAAGTCAATTTAATGTTACCACAATTCCTGAACTGACAGTAATTTTTTTAGGGTTTCATCCAAAGGGTACAAACGGGAACCTGTTACTAAGGCTCTGCTGTCTGTCTGTCAGCAGGATGTATCTCATGTACCGTGATAGCTAGACAGTTGAAGTTCACAGATAATGTATTTCTGTTGCCGCTATAACAACAAATGCTAAAAAAAGAATAAAATAAATATTTTAGGGGGCTCTTATACAACAAACGTGATTTTTTTGCCGATTTTTATAGGTACCTTCGGAACCCTTCGTGCGCAGGTTTTAGTAATATTTTGATAACAAATGCCTCAAACATGGAAAAATACAAAATAAACCCTGGATGGTTTATGTATAATGATATGCCTAGCAGTGGAGCGACAAATAGATGGAAGCGAAAAGACAGGAAGAAGGATGGTAGAGGTGCATATTGCAATGACCCTAAAAATACTGGGGATGGGATCTAGGATATTGCAAATTCATAATAATATTTAAAATAGTTTACAGTACAACTAAGTGTAATAGATTACCAGTACATTACATCTTTTTTTTTATGAAACAAGAACAAACAATGTAGGTAGAATTCACATTACTAGCAATCTTGTTAACTCCTCCAACTAAGCTAAATATGCTTGTGTCTGGAAATGGTTCACGGCAGTGTAATGGGTTCTAGCCCACAACCTCTCTATCACAAGGAGTTATGGATTTCCACAACCCAGGAACTGAGTTTTTAGCTTCTGACTACCCTTAACAAATGTCAATTATGTACAAGTGATAGCCAGGCTTAGAATGTTGTCCCTGGCAGTGAGGAATTTAGATATGTTAAAATGGTCACTGATCTACAGACCACTTTATTTACCTTGTAGATCAACCAATGCAGCTGTACTTATTACTTCTATATTTGTATTTATACAAGACAGTAGCTAGGTAAGTGACTAATCATTGCCATATTTTACTTGACCTTAAAATGCATAGAATGATTTATACATTGGACATTACATCATCACAATAATGAGTTTTCTTAGGGGAGAAGACTATATTAAGGCACCAGTGCAGTGTATAGGGCAATCGTTTTTTCTTTTATTTTGTCTCAGGATACTTAAAGACTATATAATTATGGAGAAAATACAAAGCGAAAAAGCAGAGGTACATACCCTCTTTTACACTTATTTATTGCAATTTCACATCAATAAAAATTTAATTACTGAGGTTTAAAGTTCAGGATTGAGGTTTAAAGACAGGGTGATTATGTCACTTTAAGCTAAAAAGTTTCCCATGTAGTGTAACTTCAAATAAAATTTCAACTTGCTATATTGTCCTCGTTTCATATTATCATAATGAAAAATAATATAAATTCAATATTTTTTGGTAATCAAGTGATGGACTATTTCAATAGATTCCTTCAGAAAAAACCCTATATATTTGGGACCCTGGAAAATATTAAATAACCCTAAATCTAGACTACCTTTATATTATAAGTCTTTAAACCAAAAGGTTGACTGAAGCATTAAATCTACCTATTTAGCACTACTGTTAGTTATGTTAAATAAAACAACAAAGTATTTTAATTAAAGTCCTATTTAAAATTCCTAATGAATCACTTTTGAATGTGCGATAATATCTGTTTACATAAAAATTTATTTTTTTCTAAATTCAATTAAACTCATTTCAATATCAAGAAAGATACTTTATCTCATATGACATAAGGAAAATACGATAAATAATACATAAATAAAAGAATTTATAAGCCCTGTACACTTTATCTATGATAGTGAATCAGCTCGTAACATTAATCAATACAATAGTGACATTATTTGTGTAAAAAAGGATCGAGTAAAACATAACAGATTCGTCGTTCAATAAAGCATTATGCTTAAGTAAGCAATGGGCTTATTTAATCACATCTTTGGGGAGTGGTCAGTGACAACAGAATAAACGAAAATGACATTTAGACAACCTAGTACTAGTAAATGTGGTCTGTTTCTAACAGGATAACGGTTGTAGGACCTATAGGCAGTACATAGCACGTCTGATACAATGTTTATATTTATCTCTTCTCAGCGGGAGGTAAACTACATGATTACTATACGACACCAATACATCAGTTTTCATTAAAAATAAGCGAGAATTGAATAGAAACACTTACCAATAGCGTATACTTCTCCATCTTCAAGTTGGCGCCAAACAGTCATTGTGATGAACACACGATTATTTAAATATTATTTTTTTATTTAACTTAAATTGTGTAGCTCGTCATTTTTATCAAACCAATATTTGACAAATTGTGACACAGCTAGCGTGACAGCGCTTACAGTGTTGCCCGCAATAAATACCATTCTAGTAATTGATTTGGTAGCTTTGTGCAGCTAGCTAGCGCAATATCGGTAGTAATAGTTCGGACGTTTACTACAAGATAGTACTTAGTTGAGCTTATTATTATTATAGTTATAGGCCCCTCTCGCTTAATTCTGTGAAAATAATGTAGTCTGTCATAATTATCCTTTCCGATTAATAAATCCATTAGACGTGTATTTTTAATTTCAATACTGTTCTTTTCTTGATTAGATCTTTATTAATCTGACCCGTTTTTTAACAACGTTTTGTAACAACAATCTGACACGTTTCTTTTTATCCAAAATAAGTGGTTAAGCCTTTGTTTATTTGTTTGTGCTTTATATTGATTCCAATACTTACTTTAAAAACAAAACAGTCATAAAATAACGGATATGACCGACAGATACAATTTATTACATGCACAGTTATCTTTTACATTAAATGAGTCAGTTGAATGTGCTTTTTATGACAATCAAGTAAATCTGTTAAGAACTGTATTCCTGTGTCTTTGTTTTATAGAATGATATCAATTGTCGGTATTATAGACTAGGTATTGATTTTATTTTTATACTGGAAAACTACTAGAATTTGATCTTTAAAATAATATTGCTTCTGGCAATACAAAAAGTACAGATAAAAAAAGTTACTTAAAAATCTAAAAAAACTCGACTGCTCAGCTGAAACGCAAGAAACAAGCAAACATTTTAAAAAGTGACAAGCAGGTGACGTAAATAATGGCGGTCCTTGAGAGGTTAAAGGCTGAAAGGTCATAAGTGGCAGGGAACACAGAAGCCGGCAGAGAATTCCACAGCTTGGCAGCTTGGCTTGGCTTGTTTTTGACAATATGGCATCTGGTTGTCGTTGTGGTGATTTGTTTTTATTTTAATGTATTTAGTAACACTCGCGCCATCAAGACAAATCCAACGACGTATCATTTATCAAAATCCGTTCAGTGGTTTAATAGTTACGAGGGAACAAAGGAACGGACATACGTAGGGGAAAGCAGGTAGCATTCGTACAGAAGGAGCATTCGTACAGTAGTCATATCTACAAAACTAAACAAGTTGACGCGTTTGTATTTGTGTGTTCGTGAAGCCCGCTCAGGCGTATAGGTGCATATCCAAGCGCTGCGC
The DNA here is from genome assembly GCA_943138885.2 of Tholera decimalis. Classification (NCBI taxonomy): domain Eukaryota; kingdom Metazoa; phylum Arthropoda; class Insecta; order Lepidoptera; family Noctuidae; genus Tholera; species Tholera decimalis. The sequence continues at coordinate 13,567,748 of OW964572.2, forward strand.
CAATGCAACGTTTAGTTTCAGTGGAGCCAGTTGAAACGTGTTTTCGCACTTCGAAAGTAATTTTTCAATCCATCTTTGAAAACCTTTATTTGTAACACGCTATGCTCAAAATGTAAAAGTAATTTATGAATACATTTAAATAAGTGCCTTAAATTAATATGTAATCATTATGTTTGGAATATCTTAATCCGTTATTTTTATTTTCAATTTAGTTTTTGGTTGTTTCGGTTGGGGTACTTTCGTACAGTTATGAGTGGGGTGGATTCGTACTGTACGAATGCACCCTGTGAGAAAATATTATTACCTATTTCAGGGTCATGCCGAGAAAAAACATAAAAAACCATCAAAGTGCGGGTAGGACTCGCCCATGAAGAGTTTCGTAGAAGCAAGCAAGAAAAATAACTTTGTTTTTCATAGAATTTGTATGAATGACAAATTAATATTTGCGGTTTTCGAAAATGTAATAGTAAGTAGTAGTTGGGGGGGGGGGGGGGGGGTATTTTACCACTTTGGGAGGGTCTATCATTCAAGCAATTGACTTTGAAAAAAATTGTCTAAAAACCTCAACCTCAATGTCATTTTAAAGACCTCTATCTCTATATTTTTAGTTTCATTTCCATATGAAGAATCAGACATTGAGAATGTTATTACATATAGCTATGACAAAAAATATTAAAGAAGACAGCTTCATAATTTAATATTATATTGGGCAGATACTAACAAAATTGAACCCCATAGAATATAAAGTTTTAACTCCTAAGAAAGAAGCCGGCACCTGGAAATTTGTTTTTCCTTATACCAATGATGAGGGAAAAGTTTTTTTTATCAGACGTAGTCTGCGTATGGCCGCCACATAAATCTGCTTCTACAGCAAGAACAGCTAATATCGCTAACTTAGAAAAAAAACTTACAAGTTATGTACAACGTGCAATAGTGGGTAGGTCCATGATGTATGATTACGACATTATCCTAATTTTAATGTTGATTTACTATCCTAACTTTTCACAATTTGGTTGTAGAACACTATATTGTTAATTGCTATGACGTTTAAGGCTTACGTGTTAATTTTCAAAGGTTTAATGTCACATAAATAGTCTTTTTAATTACTATGTACGAAGGCGCCCCACTATGTACGAATGCACCTTACTCTATGAACGAATCTACCCGGCGGATGGGGTACTTTCGTACGATTTCCATTTTTTTTTTAAGTTACCGTAGATTTGCCGTGTTACTTTGTATCAACGCTGAAATATTTTATTATTAAAGCCAGATAATGTAGTTTATCAGCAGCATTGAAATTATTTTGAAATAGCTATTAGTCTTGCTTTTATGTGACTTAGTGTAACAAGTGTACGAATCATAGATAAAATAATTTTTGATTTCTGTGGTACGAATCCTACCTGCTTTCCCCTACATACGAGGGGCGGCTGAAAAGTTTTGAGCCTAACAAACGTATTAAAAATACTGGTAAAAATGTATAAAAATATATTTTTCAATATAGTCTCCCTCTGTTTCAATACACTTATTACATTTATTATAAAGGGCTTTTAACCCGGTCAAAAAATATTCACCGTTTTTGTCTTCGAAATGTTCATTTACGGCCATCTTCATTTCTTCGTCACTGGAAAATCTCCGTCCACGAAGGTCTTTTTTCAAATTTGAAAAGAGGAAATAATCGCTAGGAGCCAGGTCTGGACTGTAGGGTGGGTGGTTAATTTCTTCGAATCCTGTCTCAGCGAGGGCACGCCTTGCAACTCGCGCAGTGTGGAAGGGCGCGTTGTCTTGCAAAAACAGGATTCCTTTCGCCAGTTTGCCTCTCCGTTTCTAAACAACCACTTAACGTACCTTTGTCAACAATACGGCATAGTAATTTCCGTTCATTGTAGTATTTTTAAGAAAGTAACCAATGAACAAAATACCTTCACAATCCCAAAAAACAGTGGCCATGAGCTTGGACGTCGATCTTTCCACTTTGAACTTCCTCGGCGGCTTTTCTCCCTTTTCTATCCACTGCATTGACTCCTGTTTTGACTCCGGATCATTCTGTGGAATCCAGGTTTCATCAATAGTAATAAAGCGAAAAAAACATCGTCAGATTATCGCCACAGATCTCCAAAAACTCATGCGAAGTTGTGACTCGACATTGCTTGTCCAGTGGTGTCAGCATTTTCGGCACTCATCGCGCGAACACTTTTTTCATGTGCAGGTGATTATGCAAAACGTTTCCGATTCATGTCTTCCTGATGCCCATAGCTTCAGCTATTCGCCACAACTTGATTCGCCGATCTTCCAGAACAAGTTTTTATACTTTTTCAACGTTTTCTTCGATAACGGCGGTGTTTGGGCGTCCCGACCTGGGATCATCTTCGAGCGACTCCCTGCCGTGTTTGAACTCTCGGTTCCAACGTTTAATGGTCGCAAATGAAGGGTCAGACTCCCCATAAACTGCTGACATCTCTTCAAATATTTCCGTCGGCGTTTTGTTCATCTTTGTTAACAATTTTATGACAGCTCTGTACTCCAATTTCGTGCAAAGTGCGGATGACTCGGACATGGTGACGTTTATGGTTCAATTAGTAAAAGCGTAATGATGCTAATGACATGAAACTTGACATATGTATTTCTTAGGATACCCGCAATTAGTGGTATGATACGCGAGTAATTAGTAATACTTAAAGGTACTTAGGCTCAAAACTTTTCAGCCGCCCTGGTACATACGCGGTAAAACCATAACCCAAGGAGGGTTATGGTTTTACCTTGGCTTTGCCGCATTCGGGTAAAAAGAAGGTTATATTTAAAAAAGTAATTGAACCAAGTATTATGATGTTTGCAGTCTAGCATAATTATTATTAGGGAAAATACTTAAATATGTAAATTAATTTAATTGAATTTGGTTTTTTGGAATCGTTTTAGAGCTATGCCTATACAGTATACATGGGTCAAAAAATGAATAAAACTAATTATCATGTTCAAGATCCCGCAGTGGGAGGATAGTATTATCACCCTGAGTAAACATTGGTTCCGATAAGTAGTTATCTCACATCCATCTCTTAACCCGAGAGGCAGGATACGATAGTACCATTAACAACAAACATTTTGAACTTATATCAACCTGACTGTGGTCGAAACTTATCACTAAAGATAAAAAAACCCGTTATCTGCGGTGACATAACAGTTTTGGATAAAGAGTAAAGTCAATATTGATCAAATTTTTTGGAGGCTGCATGCGACTGTTTCATATTGTTTTATTTTAGTGATTACTTTTGTTCCAAAAAAACTTCTCATATATTTTTAAAACGCTTATTCGTAATTGGCCTGTAGCCACCACTTTCAGGCTTGCAACCTACATATTTGCATAAATATGCGCTAGCCAGCAATACTAAATTTAACATTTTTACAATAGATAGGTATCTATAAGGACTGCCCCGTTCGTCTAGTGTTCGCAAGCGCGACTGCTGCGATTCCCCAGATCAAGCAAAAAGTGATATCCCTGAGTTTGTAAGTTGGCGGTATGAGACCCCCGTCACCTGTGCTTCGGAAAGCACGTTTAGTCGTTGGTCTCAGCTGTTATTTGGACGTCTTTGACAGTCGCCACGGCCAAACCAGTGTTGGATTGTCTGACTTGACTACAAAAGCCAAAAAACATTATAAAGCCAGAAAACACGATACGTCTACGATACCGTATCGTGTTACCCAGAAACTGGGTTGTGGAGGTCAGATAGGCAGTCCCTCCATGTAAAACACTAATACTCAGCTGCATCAGGTTGGACTGGAAGCTGACTCCAACATAATTGGGAAAAAGCTTAGCAGATGATGACAGTAGATAGGTACAGACGTCAGCACATGAAGCTACCCGAAACTGTCAAATTTTCCCAATCAACCTTGAACCTAATTTCTTTAACAATAAAGTTGAAAATCTATTAAAGAAATTTGACAGATTGTTGTAGCTTGATGTACTGGCGTCCGTACCTATAATGTTGGTTGTCAGACAGCTTCCGCTGCGCGTTGGTTGTACCCAAGATCATTGAACGTGGCACAGGGAAAAAATCCCCAAGATTTGTCATTCGTATTCGATCGAGAAAGTATGTTGTGATAATTATGTTGTTTTATTCACATGGGCGCATTTCATTGCAGACTCTCGGCTTTAAACGGCTCCATTTCTACTCTTTGACGTCAATTGCACTTTCTCCACACACTGATAAAATATGTGCTTGTGCAGCATGTCCGTAAACGAATGCACGGAAATAATAATGTACTGCCAACGAAAATACTTAATTACGTACAGAATTAATAACAAAACATAAAAAATCCGTAGCATAAGCCGCCGCGCCGCGCCGTCTTCAAAAATAATAGTTTTTTTTAACCACACGTGTGAGCCAAACATAAATGGTTAATGGTCCTATTAACTGGATGAGATGTAATGTGTATAACTTTAATTACAATCCAATCTATATATATATAACTCAAAAGTGACTGACTGACTGACTGACTGACTGACTGACATAGTGATCTATCAACGCACAGCCCAAACCACTGGACGGATCGGGCTGAAATTTGGCATGCAGGTAGATGTTATGACGTAGGCATCCGCTAAGAAAGGATTTTGCGAAATTCCCACGGGATCGGGATTTCCACGGGAAAAACTTCCCACGCGGGCGAAGCCGCTGGCACAAGCTAGTTGTTTTATAATTTGATGTTAGTTTCATGACTCGCATCTTTTTCTTGTCTCGTCCAAAACGTAAATTGTATGTTGGATAGATACTTTTATTTTTACTATAAATCCCGTCTAAAATGAAACCCAAGTCAGGTGATTGGGGTTGCGGGAATGTTGTGGGTCGTGGGAATATTCTATACTGCGGCCCCGGACCACAAAGGCAACTGAAGGAACAGGGTGGGTTTTTAGTCAGTAGAAGTCTGACACTCCCTTCCGCTTCACTCAGAGTGGGAGGAGTCATTTGATGATTTTCCCACCGAAAAAAAACAATATTATACTTATCCAACCAATCGCAACAGTCCACGCACCCTTTACCATAAATAACAGTTCCATTTTACTATTTTGAAGTATATTTAGTTAAAATATATTTAAGTAGTTCTATAGGCTCACTAAGAATTTGTATTAATGTATTGAAATGAGTGAAAGATATCCTTATGTATATGTAATATCTTTATTCAGACAAACTGTTGAACCTTAATAAATACCAATCAACTGAACCTGCTATTCAACGATTAGTATGGGCTGGTCTTGTGATGCCTATTTCAAGGCATTATAAGTATAAACAGCAGAAAGTTATTATACTGGAATAGATGCACCTACCTAAATTTACCAACCACATTCCTACCTATAGGTAGGAATGTGGTTGGTAAATTTAGGTTACCACAGATTACTTAACAGTTACTACGTACACCCCATCGTGTCTGCCTCCCGACATATATGTAGGTACCTTATCAACAAAAATGCAGTCGGACAGAAATAAAGCTGTCACAGTACATACCAGCCAGTCAGAATTGTCCTTTTTTTTTGTTTTTTTTTTTTTTACGTGGTAAAATCATCAAATAAGTCCTCCCACCCCGGGCAGGGCCGGAGGGACTGTCAGACTTGTACTGACTAAAATCCACGGTGTTCCTTCAATAGCCCTTTACGTTCCGGGGTCACGGTAATGGGATAAGTCCCACGACCCCGGCAGGCTTCGGCCCTCTACAGGGGGGCCTCGTTATATTGCTGACGCTCTTTAAGGCGCGCGTGGAACACAACGCGCCGTCGACCCGGGCATGGTCCATGGTCGGACAGCGAGTTGCCCTTTACTCGCTGTCCGCATGCCCGCGCCTACGGTGGCCGGAGATCGTCGGCCGACGTCCGACGCCGTGGGCGTCTACCACTGCGGCTGGGCTGGAGGGAGGACGCCATCCTCTCCCTCACGCGGCCCGCCTCCTCCTTCGATAGCATGACTGCTTCGCAGAAGGAGGCGACCGCTTCCCACTCCATCTCGCCCCGCCGCATGGCCTCGACCAGTGCCGGGCGCGAGAGTTCTCCGCCTATCGCCACCGTGAGGACACGTCGGTGCTCTGCCCAAGCGGGGCAGTCTTGCACTGTATGCTCTACTGTGTCCTCAGGGCGATCCTCGCAGTGGTGACACCCAGGCGTTTCTTCCTTCCCCATCAGACACAGGTACCTCCCGAAACTTCCGTGTCCGGTGAGGACCTGCGTCATGCGGTAGGTCAGGACGCCGTGACGCCGATCTAGCCACTCCTCAAAGAGGGGTCTTACCACCGCAATTGCGGCGTGCCCGGTCAGAATTTATTGTCCCTTGCCAGACAGGTTTCAGCCACGTACTAAAAAAATTACGGTATAATTATATTTATCCTACTAAAAGCCCTTTGACCTTTACCGTGGGCTTACTTAGAGGAAAATGTAATAGTTATTCTATTAGTACCGACTACCTACATACACCATTACTAGGTATTTACAATTATCCACAAAATGACACATGGCAAGTCATCTATATCCCATAAAAAACAATACTTGTCAAAACAACCAAGTCTCGCAACTCAGTTCTTCTACCGTAAAAAGTTGAGAGATCCATGTAATACCAAGTCGGTTGTTCGATTATTCAGTCTAAGTTGTTACGTCATCGGGCACGCCGCAATTGCGGCGGTAAGACCCCTCTTTGAGGAGTGGCTAGATCGGCGCCACGGCGTCCTGACCTACCGCATGACGCAGGTCCTCACCGGACACGGAAGTTTTGGGAGGTACCTGTGTCTGATGGGAAAGGAGGAAACGCCTGGGTGTCACCACTGCGAAGGTCGCCCTGAGGACACCGTAGAGCACACGGTGCAAGACTGCCCCGCCTGGGCAGAGCACCGAAGTGTCCTCACGGCGGCGATAGGCGGAGACCTCTCGCGCCCGGCACTGGTCGAGGCCATGCTGCGGGGCGAGAGGGAGTGGGAAGCGGTCGCCTCCTTCTGCGAAGCAGTCATGCTTCCGAAGGAGGAGGCGGGCCGCGTGAGGGAGAGGATGGCGTCCTCCCTCCAGCCCAGCCGCAGTGGTAGACGCCCACGGCGTCGGACGTCGGCCGCAGATCTCCGGCCACCGTAGGCGCGGGCATGCGGACAGCGAGTAAAGGGCAACTCGCTGTCCGACCATGGACCATGCCCGGGTCGACGGCGCGTCGTGTTCCACGCGCGCCTCAAAGAGCGTCAGCAACATGACGAGGCCCCCTCTGCAGAGGGCCGAAGCCTGCCGGGGTCGTGGGACTCATCCCGTTACCGTGGCCCCGGTACGTAAAGGGCTATTGATGGAACACCGTGGATTTTAGTCAGTAAAAGTCTGACAGTCCCTCCCACCCTGCCCGGAGTGGGAGGACTTATTTGATAATTTTACCACGTTAAAAAAAAAAAAAGAAAAAGTTGTTACGTCATTATCTAACCTAACAACATCTTATAGTAACCATATCAATATTAAAAATCTTTAACGTTTTAAATAAATAGATTGACTCGGCCATCGCATGAAAACAGAATATATCTCACAAATAATACATAGGTACACATATAAATTACATTGTTTTTGCGATTGCCAAGTCAATCTATTTATTTAAAACGTTAAAGATTTTTAATATTGATATGGTCACTATAAGATATTGTTAGGTTAGATAATTACGTAACAACTTAAGACAGAAGGTCCTTTAAGTAGGGACTGAATAATCGAACAACCGACTTGGTATTACATGGATCTCTCAACTTTTTACGGTAGAAGAACTGAGTTGCGAGACTTGGTTGTTTTGACAAGTATTGTTTTTTATGGGATCTCATTTCTTTTTGTAGATAGTCCTACTTTTTTCCTTTCGGCGCCTTCTACTTTTTGTATACCAATAACGAATTTTCTTAAAGCCTTCTCTCTGGCTTTTTTATTCCGTTGACCATTTTACAAGTTACCTTTGAACATAATTATATCTAGATACCTATCTACACATATTATTCCATTATATTATACATAATTATATACAGGTACGCTGATTAATTAACTGTAAATGTAACTTTGTAATCCCATATAAATATATGGGATTACAAATTTATTTATGCAGTTGATGTATCTAGAAAACTGGACCGAAATTGAAAAATATTTTAGTTTTCCCTTGATTCATACACTAAACACTAATTGTATTCTAAATTTGAAGCTTCTATGTCTGCTAGAAGTGCCTTAGACTTTTGATGATCGGTCAGTCAGTGAGTGACAAAATTAAGGAACTTTGACTCGTTCTAATTCTTAAAATACTGGTTCAAATTGAATGAAATTAATACCGTGTAAAAAAAATATACCGTGTTTATACAATGCCTGCTTGGTTACTGAAAATTCAAGCTTCTAGTTTTATCCACAACGAAGTTATACGGGGTTGAAAATGGCCTGAATTGCTTCGAGAAAAGTATGGTACGGCGCGGCCGTGCCACTTTTTGCTTGACTTGGCGGGGGCACTGCCGTGCCCCCAGATTTGCGAAAGTGTGAATCCCGTACGGAACTTAACCCTTCAAGCTTCGTTGAACGTGCTTGCTTATCTTGCATAAAGCTTCACGAGGCAGTAACTATATAGACTTCTGTAATTTCTACGTTGTCTTTTCTTTAGCGTAAAAATAATATATTTTAAATACTTAGTAAAATTTATTAAAAATAATTAATTGATTATTATCGTTCAGGTCATTGTGGTTGGTAGTTCCAGGTTGGCACCTAAGGTAAAATGGACGCAGCTTCCTCAGGTTATGTTCAACGGCACTGCTATTCCATTAAGCGAGAAGGTTAAGAACCTTGGGGTTTTGGCTTGACAAATATCTTTGTTGGGGTCCCCAATTACAAGAAGTCAGTCGCAAATTATTTGCTTCTGCCTATTCGCTAAGACGGTTGCGTAACTTTCTGCCAACTGCTACTAAAATTGTACTAGCACAGTCTCTTTTACTCCCCATCCTGGACAACGCTGATGTCAGTTATCTTGATCTTACTGAGACACAATTTGATAAACTTGAGCGACTCCAAAATTTTTGCATTAGACTTATATTTGGCATGCGCAAATATGATCACGTATCCGAATTTCGTACGAAACTCAAGTGATGGCTTCCAAATACGTCTTCGCCGGAACTTACACATCTTGTCTCTGCTTTACAGTGTTCTGTTTAATCCTAAAACCCCCACTTATCTTAAAGAACGATTCAATTTCCTTCATGACTTCATGACACACATGCAAAATGTCTGAGGTCATCAGAAAATTTAAGGTTTGCGGTACCGAGTCACGCCACCAATTTCTATGGTAAATCGCTCGCAGCTCAAGCAGTACGGCTGTGGAATGCTCTACCAGTGTCAGTAAGATAAGCATAAACCCTATCGTCTTTCAAAAACCTGATGAAAGATCTTTATCTCTCTTCTTAAATTGTTGTTATTATGAATTGTATGCACTTGTTTCTTTTTAAAAATTTTTGAGAATGTAATTAATATATTTTGTATTTTATATAGATAAATAGTACACCGTGGACTACCCGCGTATTTATTTTCTCCTTATGTGTCAAATCCATCCAAAGGATGTCTGTAAAAGATCGCTTCACAGCTATTCTAGATACAGCATTGTTTCTAAAAACCGCAAATATAATTTTGTAATTCATACAAACACAATGAAAAACAAAGTTATTTGGCGTTACTACGGAACCCTTCATGGGCGAGTCTGTCTCACCTCTCACACTTGGCTAATTTTTAGTTGTTAAGTCCTTATTTGTTTTATTGTTGTGGTGTACAATAAAGAATATATCTATCTATCTATCTGTCTATCGTTAACCAGAAAACGTTCAAATTTATTTATTTATTTATTTAAACTTTATGTACAATTGTGTTACATGGGCGGACTTAATGCAGCAAGGCGTTCTCTACCAGTCAACCTTTGGGTAAAAAAAAAACACACTGTGGTAGGTGTACAAGAAAATGGAATGAAATAATATATTTAATACTAATAAATATAATACTAATATATAATAATACTAATAAAATACACATATATGCTAAAATGACAAACTAATAGATATGGTGCTTTATAATATTCTTTCTGAATAAGAGAGCTCATAATAATTATGACGAAGACCAAACTAAGAATAACAGTCCCTTAAGTAGTGGTTTTTAATTTTGCGCTTAAAAGAAAATTTTGACTCAGCCTTCTTGATGTCAAGGGGTAGCAAATTCCAGAGTTTAATAGTAGAAATAGCGTAAGAATTAGATAGAAACCCGATGCGGTGAGAAGGAATGTGAAGAAGTAAGTTTTTGGATGCGCGAAGGTTAAGATCATGAGAACTGCCCAACAACAATTTAAAATTTTGTTTTAAGTAAGCAGGAGCACAAGGATCGTTCATAATAGTGAAGAGCATACAGAGGGATCTGAGGGATCTCCTTTGACGGATAGGCAACCATCTAAGCTGAGAACGGAAGGAAGAAATGTGATCATATTTACGAAGGCTAAAAATGAAACGAATACATTTGTTGAGAAGTCGATCCAGTTTGTTAAGAAGTTCTTGGGAAAGATCAGAATAGCAAACATCAGCATAATCAATGATAGGAAGCACAAGTGATTGGACCAATGTGGTTTTAGTGCTACAAGGAAGGAAATGCTTGAATCTATAGAGAGATCGCAGTGTGAATGTTACCCTCTTGCTAACCTGTGCAATCTGCTTATTCCAACTTAACCTGTCGTCAATATATAGGCCTAAGTCTTTTACGTGTGGCTAGAGAGGGATGACAGTATTGTTGAAGTTAAGCGGGAGAAGTTGGCTGGTGTCCAATTTTCGCAGGAAATATGAGCTACCGATCAGGATAGCCTGACACTTACTGACATTGACAGTGACACCAAACCTGCTTGACCAATCACTGATAGCTAGAAGGTCAGCATTCAGCAATGAGATGCAGTTGTCCAGGTTGTCAACGTCAGCTTGCGCGTAGAGCTGTAGGTCATCAGCGTACAAATGGTAAGAGCATTTGAGGATAGTGGTAATAGAGTTTATGAAAAGAGAAAATAAAAGTGGAGAGAGTATGCCGCCTTGTGGGACGCCAGTTTTCAGGGTGCACCACTCAGAAAAAATCTGATCAGCACGAACCGCTTGCTGGCGACCACGAAGATAAGATGAGAACCAATCTTGTGCCAATGAAGATACCCCAATGTGTGACAGAATGGCCAAGAGGATGTCGTGATCAACGGTATTGAAAGCATTGGAGAAATCAATTAAAACTAATACCGTTAATCTCGAATTCTTCAGACCATTCCTTACATCTTCTGTAACCTTAAGCAAAGCTGTGGCTGTGCTGTGGCCAGGCCGAAAACCTGATTGGAAAGGGGATAACAGATTATTCCCAAACACAAAGGAAGATATTTGCTTAAGAACAACTGCTTCCAGAATCTTCGATAGGAAAGGAAGAATAGAGATAGGTCTGTAGTGATTTAGCAGGCTGGGGTTGGATATTTTTGGGAGAGGGATTATGAAGGCCTTTCGTCAGATTGTGGGAAATACCCCAGTCTGCAGGGAGGCATTGATAATTCAGATCATATGAACATCAATGTCAGAAACTTATCAAAATGTAACGAAATTGCAGGGATTTCTGAAAGTATGAGACTGTGATACGAATGTTGTATGTTCCATTCCACGTCGGGGATTGTGTCAGATCAGCAGATTCAAATAAATGGAATGGAAACTTAAGTAAAAGAATGCTTAATAAAAGTTTATTTCATAATAAAAAATGCAAAGATAAAAAGCGCACAAATGTAATAAAACGGCAAGCATAAGTTTTTATGATATTATTATTTACAAAAATGTTAGCTGTGTGCACATATTGCTAACGTTGTTTTATCAGAAGCCGTTATATTGTTTCTTTTAATGTTATGGATAGAATGCATTAAATTATGTAAACCATCATTATTATATGTTACAGTAAAATTCTTCTTCATTAATTCGATGTTTTAAATATAGTTTTTATATAATTTACCGATTAAAAAGATTACAAATGGTGAAATAATAGGCGGGCTTCTCGCTAAAAGCGAAAGTTTTTAATGACAAATTTAAGACACAAAAGAGATAGAGTGTTCATAGAACACATGCTGTAGAATTTAGTTAGTTACATCTATGTAAGTGACTGATGGTACCTGATGTATATATACGTATGATCCTTTCAGGCTTCGGCCCTCTACAGGGGGGGCCTCGTCATGTTGCTGACGTCTTTGAGGCGCGCGTGGAACACAACGCGCCGTCGACCCGGGCATGGTCCATGGTCGGACAGCGAGTTGCCCTTGACTCGCTGTCCGCATGCCCGCGCCTACGGTGGCCGGAGATCGTCGGCCGACGTCCGACGCCGTGGGCTTCTACCACTGCGGCTGGGCTGGAGGGAGGACGCCATCCTTTCCCTCACACGGCCCGCCTCCTCCTTCGATTATTGCAATCTTTAACCAAATAGCTTAGATGAAATTGATTAAATCCAAGCCAAATGGCTAGCTCGGAGCAATGTCAATAGGAAAGTTTCCAATAACATTGAAGTTATCTCATCACAAAACTTGCACAGGCGCTTACTCCCACAATGAACACACGGCGCCAACAGTATTTATGCAGGCGCTAGTATGTGGAATATCGTATTTTACACGTTGAACGTCGAGATGCATAATATGTTCGCTCAAATAGAAACAGGAACTGCTGGTTGAGAAGTTTAATTGGTCGAGTTTATAAATATGTTTGTTTGCAAATTCTAAATGGAACTGAGAATAAATTAGCTAGTTTTCTCTGCAGCGCATTTTCTCCGTGAAGTATTTAATGTGAAATCTGTCTGTGTAATCGAATAGAAATGATACACTGACTCGTTGTAGAGCATTTTCTTCATATTTAAAACTAGCTGTGCCCGCGACATGTTTCGCGTCGGAATTTACCCCACGTAAATACCGATCCAATGGGAATTGGGGGATCTTTTTATCCCTAGAATTCCCACTGAACATGCACTAATTTTAAAAGTAATTTCCAATCGGTTCTGCCATTTCAGAGATAAAAATAAAAATAATAGACAGATAAAAATAAAAAAGTTTGTTTGTGAAAAACCATAAATTATTTTGAAATGAAATCACAGACAGACAATTAAATATTTTTATATTGTTAGCATATGCAATCAATGGATCTGTGAAATCCTTTCAATAAGGTACTTACTTACCTGAGTATGATATTGAGATGCAGTCCGAAATACAAAACACTCAAAATCACAATACCGTCATACTTTATACACTAAATAAATAGAAACACTACCTGTTTTGCAGGCCTACTACGTGAATAATAAACGAAGCAAAGTGAGAATATATTTTCCAAGATTCCCGGCATAATTCTACAAGTAGATTTATTTTGTTTCCTGTTCTCACCTACGAGGGTTACTTTCGACGAATTTTAATGAAATTGTAGGAGTAATTGTACCTACTTGGAAAATGAGGAACTTTGAGAATGCGCAGAATCCTATTGCAGGGAACTGTGCGAAAACGGCTCTCATACTAAATGGTATTTACTTCTACAGTTTAATTGGTTTTAGGTTCTGAAGAAGCGTGTGCAAAGTGGGAATACGGTTTTGCTTTCAAAAATAACAAGGTACAGTTTTGTGTGTTTTTGTGTGGCTATTTGTGCGACGAGAGAAATTCCATCACTTTACCTAGGTAAGAACCTACTTATTTTTAACCGACTTCAAAAAAAGGAGGAGGTTCTCAGTTTGTCTTGAACTTTTTTTTAATTTAATTTTTTTATGTATGTTACCTCATAACTCGAAGATGGCTGGACCGATTTGGAAAAAAAATTTTTGTTTGAAAGGGTATACTTTCTTGTTAGTCCCATTGTCATCACGTTAGGATCGGATGATGGAATCATCTAATGGAGAAATGGAGGAGGCACACCTAAGTATAGCGTTTTGGGTATTTCTTATAGTACCTTATGCAGTTGCTCTTGAAAAGCACCATTTGGGGAAGTGGAACTGATGAAGAAGATCCCAGATGGCCACCGAAACTACTCAATAATAAGTATTTCGTGGATTGCGATTAGATTTCTTGAATATAGATGTTAAGCACTTTATGCTCGTTACAATGCATATGGTGAAGTAGAGCTGATGGTGATGTACCAGGAGAACTCCTCAAAAATTAACGGCTCTGCATCGAGAAAAGCAATATTTTGTAAAAGGTGATAAGTAGTTGATATTTTGGCTTTTGTAACTAGATAAATTACAAACTGACCCACTAAACAGCGTGAAAAAAGCTTTTTAGCAAAAAATAAAACCGGCTTCCATATCAAAACACTACAAAGGCAAAAATAACTTTCGATTTTGTTATAGTCGGTTTTATTTTTTGCTAAAAAGCTTTTTCAACTACGACTTCGACACGCCAATCTATACTTCTATAATAATATAAATATTATAAAGAAGTAATGTTTGTGGCAAAGTTTGTATGTAGAAGGTTATCGTCGTAACTATTCAACTGATTTGTTTTTTTTTAATTACTAGCAATTTGAGTAGTATTTACATTAATAGCAAACCTGTTAACCCCTCCACGAAGCTAAATATGCTTGTGTTTGGAGTGGGTTCACAGCAATAGTATAATGGGTGGGGTTAGAGCCCGTGACCTCTCCATCACACGTCCGACACCTTATCCATTAGGTATGCTATTGACGCTTATGAAAATACTTTCGAATAGAATGCTTTTACGAATGCCGTGGTATCACTGAGTGACTTATTAACGTATTGGCGGAACCTAGAATATTATCTAGAAACTATGCAGGTTGAATAGCAACACAGACGATTTTTTTCCACAAAAGAAAAATCTTTTTGTTCGATGGTTCTAACAGCCAGTGAAATGAAGAGTGCAGTTCTCCACCTTAGCATAAGTCAAGAGGTCTCTCAGACTCATCATCTGCTTAGCCTTTGAGGAGCTCTTAGAGTGGAGAAACACCATAGTCTCCCTATTGTAGACATTATGTCAGTTAGAGATTGTAAGAGATTTGGTCAGTAATTGGCAAACACCACAATGTGTTCCTCTTCTTCACTTGATGCTGGGGTGCAGGGACATATTAGCATTCTAAAATCAAAGAAACAAACGCTACGCTAACCTTTAGATATCACACAAACACGAAAAAGAGGGTTACGAAACAATTTTACTGAAAAATTCGCAGTGGCCCGAAATTCATACACTGTGCCAGCCCGCACAATTTGTTGTGTTTGAACCCGAACGCTATGCATTCCGTATTGCGTTTAAAATCTTTTAAATTTTGCGAAGGTTTAAACGTTTTGAATGCGTTTGTTTCAATGTTGTTTGTTTCACGTAAGCATGGTGTTATTATAAGGTTAATGGCTAAAGATGTATATCTATGTGGAAGGCATTTGAAAGATTTTAGGTATTAAACACGCCAGATACACGCCTGAAGCGGAGAAAAACCCCGAGCTTAACACGCCTGAAGCGGAGAAAAACCCTAACCGAGCACATCTGACGCGGAGAAAACCCCGAGACGGACACACCTGAAGCGGAGACAACCCGAACCAGATAAACCTGAGGTCCGTGAAATAATTTTAAAATGTCAAATCCTTGCCAGTCAAAAGAGCAAGCATCATCGCACACCGTGTCGAAGGCTGAGGCTGCTGGCATATCGCTCACCATGCGCATCCCACCATTCTGGCGCGATCGACCACGACTATGGTTCATCAGTTTCGAGGCCGCAACCAACGACCTCAAGAAAGGCCAAGCACAGCTCGCCCAGATGGTCATAGCACAGCTGGAAAAACAGGAAATCGAGCAGATAACAGATCTACTCTACAACCCACCGGAGACAGATCAGTACAAGGCGATCAAAGAAAGGCTTATATCCACCTACGAAGAATCTGACAGCCGCCAGTTCCAGAAACTACTGTCAGAGATGAAACTCGGAGATCAGAAACCCACCCAACTACTCCGCCGCATGCGAAACCTCGCCAGAGATAAAGTTCCCGACTCCACGCTACGAGTTAGCACTAAAGTCGCCGCCGCCGCTTAGCGCTAAAGTGGTGACCCCGAGCTAAACACGCCTGATAACACACCAAGCGGAGAAAACCCGAAGCGAATATCTGAAGCGGAGGAAACCTCGAACCAGACATACCTGAGGTTAGTGAATCAATCAGCACTAAGATATTCGAAGAACTCGCACTACTCGCTGACAGAATGATAGAGCAGACCACATCAAACGAAGTCGCAGCCGTACATTCATTCGCAGCACCTACATCAGCACCGCAGTCGGTTACGCAGTACCTCGTCAACGAGATAAGAAAACTCTCGCTAGATATAGCCGATCTAAAGGCAAAACCGCCATACAATCACAACTATCGCCGCCGCCGCTACCCATCTCACCGCCGTAGCGCATCACGATCACAAAGCCGAGAAGCATCAACATCAAAACACTGCTATTATCACCGACGTTTCAAGGATCAAGCTAGACACTGCACGTCGCCCTGCTCTTTTAAGAAACAACAGTCGGAAAACTAAACAGAACGCTGGCAGAGGCGGACACCGGCGTTCAAGAAAATTCACACCGCCTATACATCACCGACAAAAACTCTAAATTATCTTTCTTGGTCGACACGGGAGCAAACATATCCGTGCTACCGAGAAGAAAGGGTCAAGTCGCAACGCCGCTACCATTTAAACTTTACGCTGCGAACAACACAAAGATAGCTACGTATGGCGAAAAAACCTTAACACTCAACTTCAACCTACGTCGCCCGTACAAATGGAAGTTCATAATAGCAGATGTTTCGAAACCAATACTCGGAGCCGATTTTCTCAAGTACCATCAAATTATCGTCGACTTGAAAAACCGCAGACTTATCGACGGCGTCACGAGCTTAAAGGTCAATGTCCCGGTACGTGTAACAGATGTTCCTACCGTACGCAGTATTGACATGTCGCAGTCATACCACGACATCCTAGCTCAGTATCCTGAAATAACGCGACTAACATCAATGCAATTGAACTGCAATATCAATGTGCAACATTTTATTGAAACTCGCGGACCACCGGTACACTGCCGCGCCCGTCCTATTCCACCGCATCGCTTCGAGATAGTCAAGAAAGAATTCGAAAACATGATAGAACAAGGATTATGCAGACCTAGCAAGAGTCCATGGGCATCACCTCTTCATATCGTGCCTAAAAAGAATGGCGATATTAGAGTTTGTGGTGACTATCGCCGACTCAACTCTATCACTGTACCAGATCGATATCCCGTGCCACGCATCAAAGATTTTACGTATCATCTATCTGGTAAAACTATCTTCTCTACGATAGACCTCAACCGTGCTTACCAACAACTGAATGTCCGAGAAGAAGACATAGAGAAAACCGCAATCATCACACCGATGGGACTATATGAATTCCCACGTATGTGCCCTGGTTTAAAGAACGCGGGACAAACATTTCAACGGTATATCCATGAAGTACTACGAGGATTAGATTTTGTTTTCCCTTTTATCGACGATCTACTTTTGGCATCAGAAAACGAAACCCAACACCGAGAACACCTGCATATTGTACTCAAGAGACTCGAACAAAACGGAATAACTATCAACCCTGCCAAATGCAACTTAGGCCAATCAGAAGTTCAGTTCCTTGGTTACACAGTATCAGCACAAGGTATCAAACCTCCAAAACATAAAGTCGAAGCTATCACTGACTATCCCAAGCCGACTACCATTGAAGAGCTGAGAAGATTTCTTGGTATGATCAATTTCTATCGCGATCATATACCAAACGCCGCATCTCAACAAGCACTATTGAACGCATACCTACATAACGTCAAGAAGAAGGACAAAACACAAATCACGTGGACTGATGAAGCAACGCAAGCTTTCGAGCAGTGTAAAGCCAGCATAATGAACGCAGCTTTACTCGCTCATCCATCTCACCATGCAACAATCGCTTTATTCTGCGATACATCCGATACATCAGCTGGAGCCGTACTTCAACAATACATACATGAAACATGGCAACCGCTTGGATATTTTTCGAGGAAATTCACCGACGCGCAAAAGAAATACTCTACATTCGATCGTGAACTACTTGCAATTTACATGGCAGTCAAACACTTCCGCAAGATATTTGAAGGACGAAATCTTATCATATTTACGGATCACAAACCGCTGACATACGTAATGTCAAAAACTCCTTCAAACTCAGAAACCAACAGGCGAACAAGGCAACTTTTGTTTATCAGCGAATTTACGACCGACATTCGACACGTAAGCGGTAAACAAAACGTCGTCGCCGACACACTTAGCCGCATAGAAACAATCTCATGCCCACCTACAATCAATTATACCGACATAGCCAGAGCGCAAGAAAAGGATACCAACATCGAACAATTATTATCACAAGACAACATCAGTCTCAAGAAAATAGTTATACCCAACAGCGACCTCAAGTTATTCTGCGAAACCTCTACTGCTTATGAACGACCGTACATACCAGAGCCATATAGAAGACAAGTATTTAACAGCGTGCACAACGTCAGTCACCCTATCCCTATTTGCCGACGACACGGCCATCTACTACTCGGGACATAATCCCGTTAGCATCGCTCATACCCTCCAGACCTCAGCCAACGCACTAGGCGATTGGTTTAGGAAATGGAGGATTGAGGTAAATCCCGACAAAAGTCAAGCAGTCCTGTTTCGCAGGGCTCGCCATCATAAACAATTCACCCCCCCCTCGCCCGATCACTATGTTCGGCAAGCCAATCCCTTGGGAGAAGCGAGCCAAATACTTAGGTGTGATCCTCGACCAGTTCCTTAACTTCAGTGAGCACATAAAGTCGGTTCGCTCGCGAGCCGCTTTCGCTCTCGGTAGGCTCCACGCCTTGCTGAATAAACACAGTAAGCTCTCCCTTAGATGTAAAATCCGAATATACACGACATGCATACGTCCTATCATGACGTATGCCTGTCCGGTGTTTGCTCATGCCAGTCCCAATCAGATCCATAGGATGCAAGTCATTCAGAACCGTTTTCTCCGAAAGGCCACGGGCGCGCCCTGGTTCTGTAGGAATGAGGATCTCCACGTAGACCTCAAACTCCCGACCATAAAGCAAGTGTTGAAACGCATGTCAGTGCGTTACTTCACCTCTGCTGATACCCACACTAACCCGCTGATCGTATCGGCCGCCCGATACAGACCCTCCAAGATTTCTCGGGTTCGTCACCCGCGTAACATCCTAGACGAGCCTGACGACCCCACCACCATCCGACAAGAGAGCAGTACGGAAACCAGCACTCTTAGAAAACACAAATACAGAACGCGTTCCTTATTCCGGCCTCGCCGACGAGGCCCATCGCGACGTCCGCGTACTTGTAATGAAAATCCTCCCCGACCTTTGCCAAACGAGCCAGCCCGCGATGCTGAGCCAGTAGCAATAAATACTCCCGTAAATAATATGACCCAGCCTGTCCCTTTGCTGCCCTCCCAAAATGACCCCGCTATGCCGAGGCCCGTACTCCACAGGGAGTGCCCTTAGCGTGCGGTCATAGCTGTAAGTAAACTTTAGTTTGTAAGCCCTGGCTGGGGGCCTTTAATTTAATTTATTAGAGGTCACCACAGGACAGACCGGTTAAGTAGTACATTAGCCGTATAGAGCTAAACTACGAGTGGCCCTACCTAAAAAAAAAAAAAAGTCAGTCACCCTGGTATGCGCACGACTCGCAAGCTTATCACTCAAAAATATTTCTGGCCATCAATGAACGCAGACATCAGCTGTTGGACTCGAACGTGCATACCTTGTCAGAAAAGCAAGATTCAACGACACACATTCTCAAACATCGCATCTTTCCCGCTAACCGAACGTTTTCAACATTTACACGTTGACATCGTAGGACCTCTACCTACAACATCTCAAGGACATCGGTACTTAGTCACAATGATCGACCGATTAACTAAGTGGCCCGAAGCAATTCCTACCGACGAAATATCAGCTGATCGCATAGCCCAAATCGTTTACCAACACTGGATCACAAGATTTGGATGTCCGACTACACTAACAAGCGACCAAGGCCGCCAATTCGAAAGTCAACTTTTCCAAAACCTGATGAAGCTATTGGGAATAAAGAAAACTCACACAACAGCTTATCACCCACAGAGCAACGGCATAATCGAGAGATGGCATCGCACCCTCAAGACCGCGTTACGCGCGAAACTCACAAACGCAAGTTCTTGGATAGACGAGCTCCCAACAATTTTAATAGGTCTACGAGCCTCTTTAAACACTGACACCGGAGTAAGCGCAGCTGAACTTACATACGGATACAACTTACGCTTACCTGGCGAATTTTTCACAGAAAATACCTGCACACCTACTATGGATTATACCTACGTTGAGAAACTACGTGATATAATTCAAGTAAACAAGCCGCAAGCCGTTACCAAACACCACAGCAACAAAAAATCCGTATTCATTCATCAAGACCTTGTGAAGTGCACCCACGTGTTTATCAGAACCGACGCAGTCAAGAAACCACTTCAAACACCATACGAAGGACCCTACCGAGTGATAAGTCGCACAGAAAAAGTTTACACAGTACAGTTACCCGATCGGCAAGCAAACATTTCGATAGATCGATTGAAACCTGCATATGTTATCTCGGAAGAAACTTTACCATCTACCACACCAGTTACAGACAGCGATACCAAGAAAACAGAAGTACCGAGAGCAAGCCTGACGTCACATCCCGCTGAAAACAAGCAGACACGTTCAGGACGTATCATCAAACTGCCGGTACGCTTCGCTTGAAGGGGAGTCCTGTAGCATACGTCGCATACCCTTCATCTTGATAACCAATCGCTCATACAATGCACAAAGGAATATTATTCTAAGTACTATAAATTAAATATAATGTAAACAGTTACATGAGACGCGGGCGGTGCTCCCACACAGTGACCACTGTTTAACTAATGTAAACACTACAATTATATATACACAATTCTATTTTAATAAAGAACATTCATTCCACATTCATTACTGCGACTTCACGCCTTGTCATTGCTCTCCCTAACTTATTCTCCAAAGTGCTGTCTAAAGTAAATCTCCGCTACCTTAAATATATTCTCTAAATTAGTGCTCCACTATAGCACTAAAGTAGTGCTACGACAAAGCGCTAAAGTATCTTAATATTTTTCTAGAGACCAGAGCATTGTTGAAGATTGACTAGACAACATAGATAGAGGATAGTAGAGTTATATTTACTTAGAAATCAGCCACAAATTGGAGAGTATTGTAGTATGCAGGCCCCGTAACGATGACCAAACGAATATATGTATTAACTAGCTTGTGCCAGCGGGTTCGCCCGCGCGGTAAGTTTTTCCCGTGTAAATCCCGATCCCGTGGGAATTTCGCAAAATCCTTTCTTAGCGGATGCCTACGTCATAACATCTACCTGCATGCCAAATTTCAGCCCGATCCGTCCAGTGGTTTTGGGCTGTGCGTTGATAGATCACTATGTCAGTCAGTCAGTCAGTCACCTTTGAGTTATATACATTTAGATTGGAGCTCATTGTCGTAATGACCCTGAAAACGATGAAAATAACACGCATGACAAAAATTAGGGCACAATACAAGTTCATAACAGTTTGTTTGTTTAAATGCTATAATCTACGAAATTACTGGGTGGATTTCGATGAAATTTGTTGTGAAAGTAGCTTGAAGCTTGAGGAAGGTTATTTTTTTATCGTGATAAATTCCACGGAATCGAAGCTCCTTGCAACTGCTAGTCGTCTTATATGAAGAGTCTGATCGAATTTTAGTAATTTCCAACAAAACCCGGCTTCGGTGCCATTGGAACACTTTTTTGTTAATTTTACCTAGATAACACAGCGAAAAAAATAGATTGGAGCTTGTGGCTATAGGTAGGTGAAGCGGTCACAATAAAACGACTTCATTGTGATCTTGTATTCGGCTTCTGTGCCTTTGTGACACATTTTTTTGTTAATTTTACCTAGATAACACAACGAAAAAAATTAGATTGGGGCTTGTGGCTATAGGTAGGTACTTAATAATAACACCTGCACATGACGATCCCCAAGGTTGCAGAGCACGTATATGGATAGACAACCATTTTATGTTATCGTTATTCCTCCTTGTAAGCATGTTAAGCTGTTGGTCAGAAGAGAAAAAAACCTGACACTGATCTTGCCAAGGAGTACCGTGTTTCTGGTTGATGTAGTCAGATAGGCAGTCGCTTCATGTAAGTACTGGTAAGTACTCATCTACACTTAGACTGGAAGCCAATCCCAACATATTATTGTTACGCCAGTCGCTTAGTGAAGTACGTCGAGAAACTTCGACATAAATCTAGAATTTTCGAGACACTAACGCCATCTAGCGGCGAATAGCGGTAATGTGTATATCTCGTCGAGACACTAGCGCCATCTAGCGACGAATAGCGGTACTATGTATCTCGAGTAGCTTCCTGGAATTTTCTAGGCAGTATAAACAGTGAGTCGATTTTATAAGAATGTTTTCGAACTCATAGACTGGGGTATAAATAGAGCGCAAAGGGGCGCAGAAAGTCAGTCTTATTACGAGGCGAATACGCGATATAATCGAAGCTTTACTAGTGAATTTCAGTGCGATTTAAGTGTGATTTAAGTGTTAAGCCGGCTCTACACGTTGGCCAACACAGTGGCGAATGTAGTGGCCAGTGCCTATTGGCCAACGTGTAGAGGGGGTGTTTGTGCATCTTGGGTTGTGTTGGAATGATGGCCGACGAGTTGGCGCGAGATCCGTGTGGTGTCGGTTTTTTGCAAAAGATCTAAGGGTTGTTGGCCGAGTATTGGCCACTGCATCCACACGTTGGCTGCGCGTTTAGTTTGCTACGAGCTCCCAGAACGATCGCACGCACCTGATTCAAATTTTTAACCGACTTCAAAAAAAGAAACAGGTTCTCAGTTCGTCTTGAACTTCTTTTTAATGTATGTTACCTCATAACTCGAAGTCGGCTGGACCGATTTAGAAAATTCTCTTTTCGTTTGAAAGGGTATACTTTCTAGTTGAGCCCATTGTTATAAAATCAGGATCTGATGATGGGATCCTGGAGTAATCGAGGGAACTCTTCAAATATTATAGGCACACCTATAGCGTTTTGCGTATTTCTTATAGTATCTTGTGCAGTTGCTCTTGAAAAGCACCATTTGGGGAAGTGGAACTGATGATAAAGACCACAGATGACCACCGAAACTACTCAATAATAAGTATTTCGTGGATTGCGATTCGATTACTTGAATATGGATGTTAAGCACTTTATGCTCGTCACAATGCATATGGTGATGTAGAGCTGATGGTGAAGTACCAGGAGAACTCCTCATTAATTAACGGCTCTGTATCGCGAAAAGCAATATTTTGTAAAAGTTGATAAGTAGTTGACATTTTGGCTTTTGTAACTAGATAAATTACAAACCGACCCACTAAAAAGCGTGAATAAAACTTTTTAACAAAACAAAAAAGAAAAAAAACTCAATGGGAACCCTTTAAGTAGTATGGGTGACTCAATTCAAATACTTAGGGCACATCGTTACTGCCGACTTACGGGATCATGCAGATATTGAACGGGAACGGAGAGCACTGTCAAGGAGGGCGAACATGATAGCTCGCAGGTTTGCACGTAGTTCATTTGAAGTTAAGACTACGCTCTTTAGGGCGTATTGTACACCTTTATACACGTGCAGCCTGTGGGCTAACTACACGCAGAAAAGTTACAGTGCTCTCCGTGTACAATATAATAACGCGTTTAGGGCAATTATGGGGCTGCCCCGCTTCTGCAGCGCCTCAGGAATGTTTGCTGAGGCGCGTACTAGCTGCTTTTATGCGACTATGCGTAAAGCCCGATTTACACTTCAACAAGTACAGTAGCGAGTTAACTTGCGTCATTGGGAGTTAAGTTGTTAATGTACTACTACTTAACTCGCTTTTGCCTTTCAAACTACAAAATTGAAGTGTAAATCGGGCTTTAAGCCCGATTTACCCTTCAACAAGTACAGTAGCGAGTTAACTTGCGTCATCGGCGAGTTAAGTTGTTATTGTAGTTTGAACGGCAAAAGCGAGTTAAGTAGTAAGTTGTTGATTAAGTTGAGTTAAATAGATCGCGATCCTATTTTTCGGCGAGTCCAGTGCGAAGTAGCCCCCTCTCTCGCGTCTCCCGCACCCCTCCAACTTAACTGGCTGGCATGTAGACGGGCGAGTTTAGTACAGTCTAGGGATGTGACATTGTACATAAAAAATCGATTTTTAATTAATCGATTATTTATTTCGCATTAAAAATCGATTAATAAATAATCGATTTTTCTTAAGAAAAGAATTGATTTTGTTATATTAATCAATTTTTCTTTTGATAAAAATCGATTTCAATCGATTATTTCCATAATCGATTATTATTTCACATCCCTACTAGGGATGTAACATTCTACAGAAAAAATCGATTTTTAATTAATCGATTATATATTTAGCATGTAAAATCGATTAATAAATAATCAATTTTTCTTAAGAAAATAATCGATTTTGTTATATTAATCGATTTTTCTTTTGATAAAAATCGATTTTAATCGATTATTATTTCACATCCCTACTAGGGATGTAACATTCTACAGAAAAAATCGATTTTTAATTATTCGATTATATATTTAGCATGAAAAATCGATTAATAAATAATCGATTTTTCTTAAGAAAATAATCGATTTTGTTATATTAATCGAATTTTCTTTTGATAAAAATCGATTTTTAATCGATTATTTCCATAATCGATTATTATTCACATCCCTAGTACAGTCCATAAATTTGTAGGTTGCGGCCGCGTACACGTGTTATTTTCTTTTCTTCTTCTCGGGCAACTTATGACTACTCACTCGCCTACGTTTGGACGCTACTTACAACTTACTACTTATTACTTAACTGTCTGAGTTCTTAACTCGCTACTGTACTTGTTGAAGTGTAAATCGGGCTTAAGCGGAGTGCATCCCTAGTGCGCCGAGTGTGGACTAGCTCCAACACTATTTTGAAGATGATAGTAGGTAGGCTAGACTGTCCCTATATACGACATTGTTGTGGGACACATGTCGCGTGTGGGGTGGGATAGCCTATCTATTTTGCATGTTTTTCTTTGATTTACCTAATTGTAATTTTTAATCATTTTTTGATATTTTGTGTGGATGTTTAAGATAATTTATAATGTAATGTATCTGTCTTTAATGTATGTGTCTATATGGGACTTTTGAATCCTGAATTAAATGTATTTTATTTTATTTATTTTTATATCAAAACACTGCAAAGGCAAAAATAACTTTAATTTCGGAAGGCGGTGTCAAAAAAAAAGAAAATACAAAACCAATAACACATATGGAAGTTGGTTTTATTTTTTGTTAAAAAGTTTTTTTTTGGGCACGCGTCGGTAACAACTAGTGTAAACAAAATGTCAGTAATGACTAATAATGAAGAAACTTTTCGGTTTATAGAGCTCTACCAAGCCGTAAATTGTTTGCGGAACCCAAGAAGCAGCAGTTAGCGCCTCAATATCCATTTTAATAAATACGTCCGCACATTGGCCTGAACCGAAGCAAACTGAACGACCTTCCAACGTGTGGACGCTATCACGAATTCTTGGCCAATATGCTGGCCACTACATTCGCCACTGTGTTGGCCAACGTGTAGAGCCGGCTTTAAGTGACAAGTGTTGTGCGAATAATTGTGTTAAATTTCTATTTGTATATAATTAATTAAAGTGTTAATTTTGGTTTAATTGGCGTTAATTATTTCTATCCCGAAACCCAGCTCGTAACAATATGTAGTTGGGAAATGGCTTGGCAAGTGATAACAGCGATTAAAGAATATAAACTCCTGAAACTTGAGCTAAGCAAGCTTGGCTAACACAATCAGTGTCCACCCACGTTTTCGCATCCACCCTACCATAGAACATTAATTCGCAGCCTCACTTTACAATGACACAAAGGTCCTTTATAAAACACGGCTATTTCAGACTGGCTGCTTTGCCTGTGTTCCGTCCTTCCCTTTTTAACCTCGCTAATAGGGTCCGACTTTTGTAGTGCGAAGCGTACTTGAGAATTTGTAATTTTAATGTAGAACGACCTTTCCTCTCTTGATTGTGATTCAGGGCCCTTAAAGCGCCTTTTGCTAAACCGAACTTAAATACCTACTTATATAAATATTTAAGAGCTAGCTTTGCCCTTGTCGGTTTGTACTTGGTATAATTTGTTTAGGTAATGCGGTCACAATAAAACGACTTCATTGTGATCTTGTAGGCGGTTTTGTTGAATGATAAATGATATATTCATTTACCTAAAACAAAACGAAAACATTATTTTTTATTTTTATATTATTATCATACTATTAAACAATAGCTTCTGGCCGCGACTTGGATTGCGTGGGAGGGTTTTCTTGCGTAAATCCCTATCCCGTAGAAATTCTGGGATAAGAAGTAGCTTACATGTTATTCAACTATCTACTTACCTAATTTCATTCAGATCCTGTGAAGGAGTAACAAACATCCAAACTTCTATTCATACATCCATCCTCAAAAACTTTCGCATTTATAATACTTATTAGTTAAATAGTTAAAAGTAAAAAGTAAGATCCCACCGAGTTTGTCTGTTTGTCTTTTCGTAATTAACTGAAATAGGTACTACGAACAGATTTCATTCGATTTTAACCAATGTATGTAGTGGTTCACGAGGCAAGTTTTAGTGTATAGATTTTTGTG